>OX418227.1:35200245-35367745 GCA_948455865.1 Conomelus anceps | reverse complement strand
TCGTTATGAAGAAGAATTAAAAATAATCTTGAAAAAATACTCCTAAACAATACGACTGCATCCTATAATGCAAGAACAGATAAGAGATCCGTAATAGATTGTATGATTGGATAAAGTTGACGCTCCTGTTATCTAGCGGTATGAATTATAACTATGTCAATCTATATTTATAAAATCTATAGATGTAATGCCTGGGTCTGCTAGCTGCTTGAGGGAATGCTTACGCTATCTCGCGGCGCAAATTAAAACTAAACCGATGTAACTTGTAAAAGGTAGCCTGGCGTTTTCATTTTTCTTCAAATAACATCTTTATCTTTCAATTTATCGAAAAGGGTCATAATACATGATTTGTAGAACGTAAAAATGTCTACAAATTATGTTTCTTTAAACTTTTTGTAAAAACTGAGTATTACTTCATAATTTGTCAAAAACCTGATGCACATTCTATTAACTATCTCATTAATCGGCCGTGAATGTTGCATGGCTTCAGTTTTCTTCAAATAACTTGTTTATTGTTGAATTTATTGGAAAAGATCATAGGACATAATTTGTAGAACTTGAAAATATCTGAAAATAAATTCCAATTGTATGTTTTTGTGACAACCGGGTTTTGACAGAATTTGTCAAAACCCGTTGAACGTTCTTACTTGCTTACCGGTGTAAGTTTGGTTTACCGTACGTTTGTAGATAATTTATTATTATAACTTAATTTTTTAAATAGTAGGGGTTCTAGATGTGTTTTTAAATTATTGTTTTAGCTCTCCTTCGTGTGGATATTACTGATTGAATTAAATCACATTAATGATAACAATAAATATTAATAATTTACAGTAAGTTATAAACAAAATTTTGTTGTTGGAAAACATGAAAAATTAATTAAAAAAACAAATTTAATTTTCTATTTCCCCCAATCTATCTTATTATTCTTCTTCTTCTTCTCCTTAAAATTAAAGAAAAACATTTTCCTCATATTTTTCGAATAAATAAAAATAAATAAATGATGTGACAACCAATAGACGCACCGTGCAAACCGGTCTCATTGAATAACATTGTAGAGATAGCTGCCTGGTTTTGTGGCTTCTTGCAGTAGGTGCTCTTATACACGGGAAGGATAGGGCATTCGCTAAAGGCTCGATAGCACGGTGCTCAATATACAGCGGCAGAGTTGCCTAAGCAAGTTAATCACAGACTCGACTGATTTTTTTTAAAGATAATATGAATGTAATATGGAATAATATAGATGCCAACAATTTAATATTGCCTAATAAAATGAAAAAAAAAATAAAAATAAATGGAATAATAATATAAAATAAAATAAATTATTAAAATAAAGTAAAATTATATAAATATAATAGAATTGAGTATAATATACAGTGATATATTTCAATACAAATATTGTAATTATAATTTGTAATAAAGTCATTCTCTTTTTTTTAGTTCTTTTTGTTCTATGAATTCATTCTCTTTTTTTAGTTATTTTTGTTCTTCTTCACCTACTTCTTGCCCTATATTCTTGTTCTTCTTCCCTTTCTAATTTGCCGGTATTGTTCTTCTTCCCTTTCTTCTTTTCCTATATTTTTCTTTATGTTTTTCTTCTTCTCCTTCTTCTTCTTTCTCTTCTCCTCCTCCCACTGCTCCTTCTCTTCTTCTCCTTCTTCTTCACAACCTTCTCTTCTGACCCCTCCTCCTCCTTCACTCCACCCCCTTCTACTCCTCCTCTTTCCTCTACTTCTTTATAATATTTTTTTCTTTTTCTAGTTCATCAATATCATCATCGTCTGCTTCACCTCCTCCTCATCCTCCTCCTCCTCTTCATCCTCCTCCTCCTCCTCCTCCTCCTCCTCCTCCTCCTCCTCCATTTTCTTCTCATCTTCCTTCTTTTTCTCCTCCTACTCATCCTTCTCCTTTTTCTTCTGCTTCTTCTTCCATCTCATAATCATAACAGGTGCAGCGAGAGGTTTTCCGCACTAAAAAAAAAAAACAAAAACAGCGCAAACCGAAACGCGCTACGCTCATGTCGACGTCTGTTTACTTTCACTTTGTTCTATTTTAGCGCTTTTTGTCTTTCGGTTCAGTTTTTGTCACAATAGCAGCGCTGAAACCTGCTATTTCCGGCTTAGAAATATAATTTGTATTCATAACCAGCACAGCCTCGAATAAAGTATAGCTGGAAGCTACCTTCTAGCATAATGAATGAGCCGACTGTGTTCATGCTTTTGTTTACAGTCTAGGCCTTTGTTGGTATATATACAGTTATACATTAATGTAAATAATAGTATACTACATATATAACAGTACAGTAGCACATACATGCATGCCTTACTGTAGCTTCAGGTGAATTACGTTTTATTCAACTCAGATACAAAAAAAGCTGCTGCATCAATATTGTGTTGCTTTCCAAACGTCTCTGTCGATTGATGGACGCAGGAAGTAACTCAGAGGTGTGTTAGACAGTATGCACACTCACCTGTGCAGCCAGACCCTGTGTAAAGGTGGGAGTGGACTGTTCAGCAAAGAGCTTCAGAGGTAAATTGAGTTTTATTCATTTCTGATCCAAAAAAAAGACTACATCAAATCTGTGTTGCTTTCCAAACGCCTCTTGATTTGGACGCAGTAAGTAGCTGAGAGGTGTGATAGACAGTAGACACACTCACCTATGCAGCCTGACCCTGTGTGAAGGTAGTATAGTGAACTGTTAAGCAAAGAGCTTCAGAGGTGAATTGAGTTTTATTCATTTCTGATACAAAAAAAAATCATATCAATTGTGTAGCTTTCCAAACGTGTCTGTCGAATGATGGCTTGAACGCAGAAAGTAGCTCAGAGGTGTGCTAGACAGTATACACACTCAACTGACGTATTTCCAGCGGTTTTTAGTGTCCACATGTATTTCTTGCCCTAAAAGTTGAATTTTTTGTGAAAAATTTCCTCTTTCAATGAACCTGTTCCCCCTGGTTAGACGATCAAGGCAAGCGTAGCGAGTCTGCCAGTTGGTTTTGAATAAGAATAATATTTTTTGTAAATACAGTATATCTGAAATGATGACATTTTAATTTTTTTCTATTTTTCTAATCTCATTCATGAATCTGGGTTTATAGATCTTCCAATGTATTCAACAAAACATGTGTTTTATTTTGCATGCAAAATCCATTTTTAAACCTGAATCTTATCAATTTATTGATCTCAGCTAATGGGAAATTTGAAGAGGAGAAATTTTTGCACTGCAAGTTCCACTTTTACTTGAGGCAGGAAGAAAGTGCCATGCTAATATTATTTTTATTATTGTTATTTTATGTATCTAGTGCATTTTTTGCAGAGTGAATGAAGTTTGCAAATTAATTTGAATAATATTGAAGAGTGAACCGGTTCTTGTGGTTGAGTTGTTCGGTGTCAACTGAAATGTGGATCGATGGTGCTGACTTTACTCTCTTTGTTGTACACTGGGCAGGAACGTGGTGAGGAAAAGAGAGAGTGAGTGTGAGAGACCGCGAGAGAATGAGTGAGCAATAGAAAGGAAGAGATCGGTGGTGGCTACTTGTTTATTTGTACACTAAGCAGGAAAGTTTGAAGAAAAGGAAGAATGAGAGGAAGAAAGAGAATAATTGATGAAAAGGTAGAGAGAGAGCGAGTGTGTGAGAGAGGCAGATTAGATTAGATTATTTTATTCCTGATAAATTTACAATTTTTTTCAAATGTGTGCTTACATACAGTATTTTAACATCACATAGAAAGTAGACCTGGTTGATACTATTTACATTTTGTTGGAAATATTAAAAGTGATCTAATGGGTAGAGCTAATGAAATGAAATTCTAAGTGATGCATTTACATGAAAAGGCGAAGTTTGGAAAAAATTCGTCCATTCGAGCACTTAACCTTAACAAAGTGAAGTGTGTGGTTGACTATTTGTAGTACAGTAAGCAGGAAAGTTGAGAAAAAGGGAAGAATGAAAGAAAATGATAGAATGTGTAAGAGTGAAAGAGTTGAAGAAAGGGTCAGTGAAAAGAGAGAGAGACTGAGTGAGAGAAGAGACTGAAAAAGAGAGCAAGATTGAAGTCAACAGAATATTTGTTGTTAAGGTCAGTTGAATAAAGAAGACAGCGAAGAGCTTTTGAATAAAGATTAGAAAGTGGATGACACAGGAATCAGGTGAGTGGGAGAGAGTGAAAGAGATAGAAGATGGGGAATAGGAGAGAGGAGAAGGAAGATAATAAGTTATTGTTGAAAAAGTAGAGCTGTCTATTCAATGCTTTTTCAAAGGCTGCAAAGTCGTTCAAAATGGTCGGAGTGCATTGAAGTATATAAATGGGACCCAAAAATCATTCTTAGGTTAAAGTTTTCCTTTTTTTCTTCTTCTTCTTATTCATATTTTTCTTTTGTTTCTTTCAGTAATCTGCAGACAGCAACACAAAATAGACCCTTCGCCGTTTCACCTCCTCCAATCACCCACCCACCCACCTGTAGTTCTATCCATTTTTGAATTCCAATGTTTGCGATATATTTTCTGATTTTCTTTCTTTCTATTTGTGGAAGAAATGGCTGAGAAGAACTAGCTCTGCACTCTAGTCAAAGATATTATTGAAACTATGGAAATGGCTGGGTTGGAAGGCAGAGTCTCCTTGCCTTATTATACGGCAGAGACTGGAAGGAAGAATTATGGAGGGAGAAGAAGGAGAAGAAGGAAAAGGAGAAAAATGAGAAGGAGAAGAAAAAGTAGAAGGATAAGAAGGAGGAGGAGGAGGAGGAGGAGGAGGAGGAGAAGAGTAAGAAGAAGGAAAAGTAGAAAAGAAAGTAGAGAAAAGAGATAGAAGAAGCAGGACAGCAGAAAGGAAAAGAAGAAAATGTATAGCTCGTAAGAGATCGTAGAAATTTGTAAAAGATACAAGTGAATAAGTAACAAATGGAGAAAAAAAGGAGGAGAAGAAGAAGAAAAAGTGAAGGAGAAGAACAAAAAGAAGAAGACAGGAGAAAAAGAACAGAAATTTGACTATTTCAGCAATTATTACAAAAAGAAAAATGAGGATAAGAAGGAGAAGATATGAGAGAAAGGAGAAGGGAAAGAAGAAGTAAAAGATGAAGAAGAAAAAAGAAGAAGAAAACAGGAGAAAAAGAATATAAATTTAACTAATGTAGCGCAATTATTACAATAGTAAAGAAGAAAAAGGGTAAAGAAAAGACGACAGGAGGAGGAGAAGGAGGAGAAAATATAAGAAAAAAATAAGGAAGAGGAAAAGAAGAAAAATATCTAGAAAAAGAATTCTTAATTCTTGCTGCAATGAATGCAAGAGATGCAGTCGACTGGAGGAGACATGTTTATTGAGAAATAATAGTGCAATAAGTGCATTACATGAGTGCATCAATGCAATAGGATGCACTTGGCTGTGGAATAGTGCACCTTGAAAGCCGTGGAAGGGTTTCTTCATATATTTTTGTTGTGGTTATTCTGTAAAATTGCATTATGATTGCATACAACGCTCTAGAGGTATGGAGTCTAGAGCTAGACTGTTGTAATAGTAATTATTATTGTAGACCTCTCTAGCACTCTAGAGCTCGTTCTTAAGAATTGACCTTGAAATTTAAGGGAGACTTGAGTCGACCTTCAGCTAAATTCTTCTTCAAAGGCCTTTCCTCGAATCAGTCTTCGAGTAGGTTCATTGGTAGAATTTTTCTCATTTTTTTCTATGGGTCTAGGTCTACAATGTGAAAGTAATTTAATTTTCTTAATTGTGAACTGACCTTGAAATTCAAGGGAGACTTGAGTCACCCTTCGACTCAATGCTTTTTCAAAAGTCCATTCCTCAAGACAGGCTTGAAGTAGGGTCATAAGTATGGGTCAAGGTCTACAATGTGGAAAAAGTATTATAATTTTATTAATTTTGAACTGACCTTGAAACTCAAGGGAGACTTCCCTTCAGCTAAATTCTCCTTCGGAGGTTCTTTCTCAAGGCTGACTTGAGGCTTTTTTAAAAGTCCATTCCTCAAGACAGGCTTGAAGTAGGGTCATAAGTATGGGTCAAGGTCTACAATGTGAAAAAAGTATTATAATTTTATTAATTTTGAACTGACCTTGAAACTCAAGGGAGACTTCCCTTCAGCTAAATTCTCCTTCGGAGGTTCTTTCTCAAGGCTGACTTGAGGCTTTTTCAAAAGTCCATTCCTCAAGACAGGCTTGAAGTAGGGTCATAAGTATGGGTCTAGGTCTACAATGTGGAAAAAGTATTATAATTTTATTAATTTTGAACTGACCTTGAAACCCAAGGGAGACTTCCCTTCAGCTAAATTCTCCTTCGGAGGTACTTTCTCAAGGCTATCTTGAGGTTAGGTAAGAACATAGGTACCGGGCTTAGGCGTACAAGTCTGAAAAGAAAAAGTATAATTTTCTAAATTAAATCGTTAGTCTCATCGTGTCAACTAGCCTTATAAGCGATAGTCTTATCATTAAATATTTATAATATAGACTAAATATATATTTTCAATAAAAGCAGAAATTTAAAAAATTAATTTTCTAATTTTTTGTTGATATTTTAACCAATGGAACGCACCGTGTAGTCGGGCCTCATTGAATAACATTGTAGAGATAGCTGCCTGGTTTTGTGGCTTCTTGTAGTAGGTGCTCTTATACACGGGAAGGATAGGACAGTCGCTAAAGGCTCGATAGCACGGTGCTCAATATAGATCGGCAGGAAAGGCAATTTAATCATATTTTCGTCTATTTTTTATATTAAATAATTTAAAAATATACTATTAACAATTAATCTTTCTTCTTCTTCGTTTATTCCTTCTCCTCCTCCTCCTCCTCCCCATCATCCTTCTTCTGCACCTCCTTCTCCACCAACAACACTTATTCCTTCTTTTTTTCTTCTTCCTATTCTTTTTCTTCATATTTTCTTCCTACTGCTTTTAACAATTTATCTTTCTTCTTTTTTTTCTCCTTCTCCTCCTCCTCCTCCTCCTCCTACCCCTTCACCTCCTCCTCCTTCTTATTCTTCATAATCTTCTTTCTCCTATGTTTTTTCTTCTTCCTCTTCGCCTTCTCTGCCTTCTTCTTTTTTCTTTTTCCTCTCCTTCTTTTTTTCCTACATATCTATTTTTTTCTTCTCCCTTTCCTTCATTATCATCTTCTACTCCCTTTTCTTCATTTTCATTTTCTACTCCCTCTCCTCTTTCTCGTCCTCCTCCTCCTCCTCCTCCTCCTACTCATCATTCTCCTTTTTCTGCATCTCCTCTCCAACAACTCCACTTATTCCTTCTTCTTCTTTTTCTTATTTTTTCTTCTTCTTCTTCTTCTTCTTCTTCTTCTTCTTCTTCTTCTTCTTCTTCTTCTTCTCCTCCAGTCTTACTTTTCTCCCACTATTATCTTCTCCTCCTATCTTGTTGTTCTTCTTCTTCTCTTTCTTATTCTTCTTCATATTTCCTTCTTCTTGTTCCTGACGCTCCTCCTAGCCCCTCTTTTTTCCAGACTTCTTCTTCACAATCAGTCTTCTTCTTCTTCTTTTCCTCCTCCACGTCCTTCTTCTCCTCCTCCTCCTCCTCCTCCTCCTCCTCCTCGACCTCCTCATCCTATTCCTTCTTCTTCTTTTTCTTCATTTTCATATTTCCCTCCTGACTCCTATTTCTCTTTTGGTCTTTCTCCTTCTCCACCTATTCTTTCTTCATCGTTTTCTTCCTATTCTTCCCATCTTCTTCTGTATGTTCTTCTTCTCCTTCTCCTCCTCCTCCTCCTTTTGCTTTTCCTTCTTCTTCCTCTTCTCCATCACCTGTCTTCTTCTTCTTCTTCCTTGTCGTGAAGATTGTATTCCTTTGTGCAGTTGATGCAGTTGTGTGTTGAAATAGAATTGCTCAATAGAATAATAATACAGCAGTAATTGATATGTGCTGCGGTGTTTGACACTGAGATGAGCTAAGCAAATAATTCACTGACCCCATATACAGTACAAGTGTATGAAACAGCTACTATTTTTATTATGATGTATTATCGTTGATTGTTATTGCATCAAGGTCACACAGTTGATCGTTTGTTCCAATGCTGCATTCATCTATACTTGTGTTGTCACACACATAAATCACTATTGTATTATAAACTTAAAAAACACTTTTAAATGGAAATTGACTCACGTTATGGCGTGACGGCCGTTTCGCTCTGTTGTCTAGAGCATCATCAGACGACCCATCATCTAGACAACAGAGCGAAACGGCTGTCACGCCATAACGTGAGTCAATTTCCATTTAAAAGTGTTTTTTAAGTTTATAATACATATTAGTGGAAACAAGATGGATCTTCAACATCACTATTGTATTGTTGTCATATACATATATTTGTAGCTACAATCCGGCAGTCTCGCTTCACTCGCCTTAACCGTCTAGCCAGGCGGGGGTGACAGATTTGTACAAAAATTTCTCCCAATAATTTCAACTTTTTGGCCACTCAATTCATGAGAACGCTAAAAAAAGGCTGGGAAAACGTCAAATTCTGGTGTATATTGAGAAAAACACTGGGAAACATTGGGCTTTTTGAAAAAATCTCAAAAACCTTTTTTAGTACCCTCCTAAATTCAAAACTAGACATACATACAAAATCTCAATGTATTTAGGTATTCAGTAGTTTTTAAAACCGCTACTAAACGCCAATATTTAGTGTTTTTTGGGGAATTTTGTAATACCCATTCTTAGTTCGTGTTCAGGGTCTCAAACTGAACTTGTGTACAAAAATTCAATTTTTTTAGCAAAACGGTTCTCAAGAAACGGTGATGAATGAATGAGTGAGTAGGTCAGTCATTGGAATTTGGCTTTTATTATATACATTATCTAAATCTATAGAATTTTTGAAATTGAAATTGCTTTATTTTTGCATTGAAATTGTACACTAAAATTATGGCAATCGTCAAATTAAAATAGCTAAAACTAACACAACAAAATTCAACAAATATAACGTAATACATACAGTAAATATGTTGTCAAAAATGAAAAAATTTCGCGTTATTGTGGCTTCAGATGAATTAAGCTTTATTCATCTCAGATACAAAAAAGACTACATAATTGTGTTGCTTTCCAAACGTCTCTGTCGATTGATAGCTTGGACGCAGGAAGTGTGCTAGATAGTGAACACATTCTCCTGTGCAGCCAGACTTTGTGTAACGGTGAGAGTGGACTGTTAAGCATAGAGTTTCAGAATTTGTTAAGGTAGCCTTGGCATAGATACAACTCTATTAGCTCAGTGAGGGAGGAAAGTAATCGCTACTTACCTCACTCCTCGTTCGCGTAGTACGCTCTTTTCACTGAAACATAATGTCAGGGTCTGAAGAGTTGCCTACAGTCGAAATCGGCTATGGTAGTTATTGTCATTACCTATGTACTTGTTTTTTTAAAGTGGAAATAAAGAACAATTCAATTCAATTCAATACTTTGCGTAGGCCTACCTACCTAAATTTTTAAATTCTGGATGTGCAATTCAAAGTATTTTATTTAATAGATCTAATGTATACTGCCAACTAAACGTGAAACAAGCTGATAGGAACAGGTCAGTTCCAGACAAACTGTGTTGAACTCAAAAAAAAGAAATCAGAAATGTTTTTCCTATCTTTAAGGGCAATGTACTCCTTAAGCTGGTGACAACGAGACAAACAGGTTCACTGATAAGAGAAAAATCCTTTCAGCTGGGTTCACGGACACCCAGAGAGAGAAAGAGAGAGAGAGAGAGAGAGAAGAGAAAAAGGTAAAAAAATAAAACAAGGAAAACCTGCGCACAAAATACGCCTATATGGGGCTGGTTCAAGTGCTCTATAAGTGCTCTTTAACAAACAACATTTGACCAGACAGAAAATAAAATAAAAGAGAGGGAGAAAAGAAAGGAGGAAGGCAGAGCGAGAGAGATAAAGAAGAAGAAAGAAGAAAGACAGAGGATAATTTACCATTTTAGTGGCTACTGGTCTGACAAGGCTATTGGAATTGGAAATTATTTTTAACAAGGAAAGTGGACTGATAAAATCTGTGATAAAAAATTGTGGAAGTACTTTGAAGAGGGACACTCATAAAAATTTGTGGTTCAAGTTGAAGGTCTGGTTTAAACGGAGACACTTGTTGCGAGAGCGCTCTCCTAGAGCGATCAAAAGTGTAGCTTTAGATAGAATACAGAGATATTATAGCTGGAGTTCTTGTTCCATGACGAACTGCGTTGTTAATATTAACTTTTCAAGTGAATTCAACGACTTGCAGTCAAATTTTTATTAAAAATAAGTAGTATTTTACTTACTCTGTAGGCTGAACGTTTTCGAGTTGTTAAAACCCATCTTCAAGGCTTCAAGGCCTTCACGTTGAATTCACTTGAAAAGTTAATATTATAGCTCTTTAGATTTGATATAGCTCTATAGTACTATGATGAATGTATAGTACCATAACCGATTTCCATTGTAGGTGACTCTTCAGACCTCCAAACGTTTTTGTATCCAGACTACGCAAACAAGTAGTGAGATAGGTTGCAATTACTTTCCTCACTCAGGTTACAGAGCTGTATCTATGCCAAGCCCACCGAAACTATAATAATACACTCAATATAATAATTATTACAATATTTTGCAGTGTGATGACTCAAATTAGTGACCTATTGCAGAATCATTAAAAAATAAGATTTATTCTAATTTACTAGTTCTAGATTATTTACTAATTAGATTAGAACTATCACAATTATTAGGAAATCTATAAGATATTGCAGTAACTACAAATGAAAGTCCTAAAAAACTTGTTTGTAAAGTGTTTTATAAACTAACAGGCCCCAGGTTTGAAAAGTAATTGAAGTATTTTAGGAGTAAAATTGGCTGAAAAATGTTATATCTTTAAACATGAATAATAAATTATTAAAATAATATTTAGTAGTAAATTTAACACTTACTTATTCGTCTGGTAGCCGTTTCGCATTGTTGTAATGCTTCCTCAGACACGTCCGGAGGCCTCCAGCGAAGTCGAGTTGAAGATTATTTTTAATAATATCATTAATGTTTAAATATCAAGTAAAAAATTAATATGAAACTAGAACATACAATTTATTATTTATTATTTTTCGCCAAAACAAATAAATATGTTGTTAAACTGTGAACTCAGTAATTTTGGTTGTCACTATTTGAAATAAGCTGGAAAACCTGATAAATATTGAAATAATATAAGTCTCCAACTACAGAGGTATTGTTATTAACTTTTCATGTGAAATTTAACGACTTGCAGTCTGCAAGTGACTCAAATTAGTGAGTCAAGTGACTCAAATTAGACTGCAAGTCGTTAAATTTCACATGAAAAGTTAATATTAACAACGTAGTTCGTCATGGAACAAGAAATCCAGGTATTGTTATATTTGAGTAGCTGGGAAAATAATTTAATTTGACAATAATATCATTTTTATATTAAAAATTATTTAATTTTGTGAATTTTCTATATACAATAAGGGATATATTGCAGAGGATTTAATTTTGTGAAAATACTGTTTTGAAGTAACTTTTCTTGAAATAAAATGAAAATATTGCTCAAAGCAGACCCAAATGTCAAAAAACAGTATTTTACATAGATATAACATCTATCAATTCATTTAAATTTTAGGACCAATTTTTATAATTATTTTATCACACCAATAGGCCTATTACTAAAACGTTTAATAGGAAGTAGAACACTCAGGAATAATGTAATAGTTATTAATTAATTAAAAACTCAAGAAGTTGTCGAATTCCACTTTATTTGTTACACAAATTACAGTACCATGGTTTCAGGGTACCTAGCCCATCCTCAGCAAGACTGATTTGAAACTAAAGGAAGAAGCAAGGAAGCCTCTGAAGAAAAATGTATACAAGAGCTACTTGATCATGGAGATAGCAGAAACAATATTAATAATTTATAACAAGGATGACTTAATTCTAGCTTAAAATTATATTTGGTATTTTTGGTATTTAATTATTGAACAAATTTGACCGAAATGGTAAACATGCCAAAATAAGCTGCCAACCCAACAACTTGAACAGGTGGCTAATTTAAAATCATATTTTAACATCCTAACCTAATGCACTAGATTAAAGGTATTACTAAATTGACCAAAACTATGACTATATGACTATTATTGACCAAAACTCATTAATTACATTAAATTCAACATTGATAATAAAAATGATTCCTAATCTAAGGCACAAGATTAAATAAATAAATAATGAGGCCCTATTTAGCCCATAAACTCTAGGATGTCTGGCCTAATCTGTTTTGTCCAGGGTGTCTTTGGCTAACCTGGTTATAAGGTGATAATAATTACAACCTAAACTTAATAATATTCCCAGCTCAAAAAAGTGCCTCATCCTCTGAAATATGAAGTTTTAGTTAACATTAAAAATTTACATTAAATTACTAAACTTAATTTACATTAAATTAACCTGGTTATAAGGTGATAGTAATTACAACCTAAACTTAATAATATTCCCAACTCAAAAAGGTGCCTCATCCTCTGAAATAACCTATTTTGTATCCACTGAACCAAATTTAACCATTTCAATCTAAAAAGTTAAGTTATTCACTAATAAGTTATTCTCACTTCAAAGATAACAAATATCCTAATCTAAAGCTCTAGATTAAAGGTATTATTAAAAATAAAAGTATGGGGTCTTAATTAACCCACACTCTAGTATATTTAGCCTACTCTTATTGTTCTAGATGATCTTGAACTAACCTGCTTATATTGCTGTTAATGAAGTCATTATGGTCATTCAAACTAATGATTGAAATGTCCTTTTCTATTTTATGAATCTCTATTGCCTCTAAAACGTTCATTAATCTGCTCTTTTGGCAAAAGTGAAGTATTTCCATGTTGTTTTTTGGGTCGAAATTATGTCCACTTTCTATTAGATGGTCTGCAAAGTTGGAATTCTTGTTGCCCATTCTCCAAGCTGTGGTGTGTTCCTTGATTCTTGTGTTGAAAGGTCTCCCAGTCTGCCCCACATAACAGGAATTGCAGTCAGCACAGTTCAGCTTATACACTCCACTTTTTTCACCATCATTTATGGGGTCCTTGGAGGAGTTCATCAAGTGATTGAGGATTGGAGTGGATTTGAAGGCCACTTGTAGTCCTTCTTTTCTGATGATGTTTCCAAGTTGTTGTGAAATGTTTCCAATGTAGGGAAGTGTGATCCAGTTGCCTTTGGGGTCCCCTTCTTTTTGTGAATAGACTAGATGGATGGCGTCCTTCTTTTTTATTTTGTTTAGAAGATTCATTATAGTATTTGAGTGGTATCCATTGTTTTTAGCTATTTGAAGGATGATTCCGAGTTCTTTGTTGTAGTTTTCAGAAGACATTGGGATTCTGGTCAATCTGTTGAGGAGGGAATAGAAGGCTGCCAGTTTGTGATGAAATGGGTGGGAAGAGTTCATTGGAATTACTGTGTCAGTAGTTGTAGATTTCCTGTAGATGCTGAAGTGGTGTTTGTTGTCCTTTATGACTATTGTGAGGTCTAGGAAGTTCAACTGATGATTCTCTTCAATTTCTTTAGTAAATTTCAAGTTTGGATGTGTATTGTTCAGCTCCTGGAAGAAATTATCTAACTGTCTTGTTGAACCTTCCCAAAGACAAAGAATGTCATCTACATATCTAAACCAGTACTTAATATTTTTCTTAAACCCAGAAGTTCCAATTAATTTCTCTTCAAAGTTATCCATGAAAATTTCAGCCAGAAGAGGTGAGAGGGGGGATCCCATGGCTAGGCCATCTTTCTGCCTGTAGAACTTCCCATTGAATTTAAAGAAATTCTGTTCGGTGCACAGTTCCAATAAAGTTTTGAGTTCCTCTTTTTCTTTTTCATTATTGTCTTGAAATGTTGTAGATTCATCTAGGATGTGATTGGCCAGTTGAAGACTCTCCTGAATGGGGACACTGGTGAAGAGGTTGGAAACATCAAATGAAACTAGTTTGCTATTGTTGGGTACATCTATTTTGCTGAGTCTTTCCACTAAGTCCATAGAGTTTTTCACACTAAATTTGGGGTTGAAAGAAGTGTAGTTTCTGAATAAGCTATTGATTTTATAGGCTAATTTGTGGGCTGGAGCATTTATTGAAGAGACAACAGGTCTAATGGGTATGCCTTCTTTATGTAATTTGGGTAGTCCACAGAGCCTGGGGGTTTGTGGGTTCATCTGTACTATATATTTCTTCTCTTGTTCTGAAAGTAGTTTTTTGACATCTTTGACTTTTTTCTTTACAATGGAATGGAATTTTGGTGTTGGATCTTTGCAAGTTGTCTCAAAATTATTTTCACTAATGAAGTTGTCAACTTTGGTAATATATTCTTTCCTGTCTAGGATCACTGTGGTATTCCCTTTGTCTGCTTTAGTAATGATCAGGTCATTATTCTTCACCTTGTCATTGATTGTTTTTAGTGATTTGGTCATGATTGAATTTAACTTGTCTTGATACTTGGCTTGTAAATTTTTTCCAGGTCCCTCTATGAGAATAGAGGCTAATTTATGGGTTTATAGGCTAAAGGGGTAAATATGGGCTTTATGGGCTAAATAGGGCCTCATTATTTATTTATTTAATCTTGTGCCTTAGATTAGGAATCATTTTTATTATCAATGTTGAATTTAATGTAATTAATGAGTTTTGGTCAATAATAGTCATATAGTCATAGTTTTGGTCAATTTAGTAATACCTTTAATCTAGTGCATTAGGTTAGGATGTTAAAATATGATTTTAAATTAGCCACCTGTTCAAGTTGTTGGGTTGGCAGCTTATTTTGGCATGTTTACCATTTCGGTCAAATTTGTTCAATAATTAAATACCAAAAATATCAAATATAATTTTAAGCTAGAATTAAGTCATCCTTGTTATAAATTATTAATATTGTTTCTGCTATCTCCATGATCAAGTAGCTCTTGTATACATTTTTCTTCAGAGGCTTCCTTGCTTCTTCCTTTAGTTTCAAATCAGTTTTGCTGAGGATGGGGTAGGTACCCTGAAACCATGGTACTGTAATTTGTGTAACAAATAAAGTGGAATTCGACAACTTCTTGAGTTTTTAATTATGGATAAGTTCCACAACATCAATATTCACTCTACTAATTATAATAATGTAATAGGTTGTAAGCTCTAAAAGCACTGAAGCAACTGTATAAAATCAGCGTTTTTCTAGAAATGTATTTATTTTTTCAATTTGATCATCTGCTATCAACTGTTACCACCTTATGATCATGATCTATGTTGATTTTAACCTCAATCAATGAATCACAGTGGTGTTTACCTTGAAAATTACAGGTTAGAAACGTTTTTCGCAACATGCATTGTGATGTTTTACAGCAAAATGTATCAATTTTTGATAGTTTCTAACGAATATTGCGTTCATTTTTCAGCTTTGGAACAATTTTTTAACCATTTCCGATGTAATTTCTTATCAATATTTTGTTTATTTCAAGATGTTACACAGTTAGTTGATTCAAGTTTGATAAATGTTTCTTATGACTACAAGATCTTTTAAAATTTGTAGGTAAAATTTTTCATAAAATGAGTCATATTTATTCATCTTGAACATTTGCATGAAATTGAAATCAGATCTTTCTATCAATATTCTGTTCATCTCCAAATGATTCAAGTTTGATAATTAATTCCTATCAAAATATTTCCATTTTTTCAAAAGTGTTTTAAATTCAGATATTTAATTTTCAAAAAATGAGCCAAAATCGAGCTAGGAACCAAGGCCTGGGTTTAGGAATTTTCCTACTACTACTCCAAATGACAAGATTTGGATGGGGTGACATACCTCCCGTGACACTTGCCACCATTTTGGGTCAGGTTTTCCTGTTTTTGGGCGCAATTCCGATTCCCTGGAACAAGTGGGACGTTTGCCTGAGTGGGAACAAAGTCTGGAACGGTCTGGAGTACTGGAGACTTGTGCTTTCCGTCCTGGAACATGTAGACGACATCCATTTGTTCTTCAACATGGGATCACTGCTAGTCAAAGGATCATCCCTGGAACGTAGATACAGAAGTGCCAACTTTGCAATATTAATTATATTTTTGGGGTTGACAACTAGTGTAATTTATGTGGGGTTGGCAGTGGTTTCATCAAAGCTCCTAAGCGATAATTCAGTGATGGAATCTTGTGCGATTGGGTTTTCAGGAGTTTTATTCGCTCTAAAAGTTGTTACAACACAGGAAAGCAAGCCTAAATTTCTTGAAATTTTTGGTTTTAAAATTAATTTGAGGTATGCACCATGGATTGAGTTGATAGTCATACATTTGGTCGTGTCCAATACTTCGTTTTTGGGACATCTAGCTGGTATATTGACTGGAATTATCTATACAAAAACAATTGTGGGCAGATCTTTAGATCATTTTATACAGGGTGTGACAGGAAGAACTATGGAGCACGATATTTACTTCTTTAACATGATAGAAAGTAGTGATTTTGATGTTAGATAATTTTTAAAATAATGAGAATTATTTTAAGAAGAATAGCTTGTTGAGGCCATGTTGTTTTGTACTTGTATAATGATTATTGTTGAAAACGCTGTTGTAGCAAATAAATTAACGTGCTTTGAGTAACAAAATAGTAACATGCTCCTTTCAATTACTCACAATCTCTGTAGACTACTGATAATAATGTATAAATAAATATTATTAGCACATGATCAGGCATATTTCACTGATCAGGCTACTGATTAGTAATGAATTATCGGGTATCAAAATACCTAAATAAAATATCTCAACATTGCAAAAATAGTAATAATACTTTAAAGAAAACTGAGTAATAATTAGTCATTTACAAAAAACTCATAAATTGTTTGAAAAACTCACTATCAGATTGCCTTGTCATATAATATATTATAATTATATTACATATTATATTATAATCATGTGTCTCATTGGTTAGAAGTGGCCAAGAGTGGACAGATATTTCTCCAAAAGTCGCCGTTTTTTATGTATTGTAAATCCTTCAGATTTTTATCAATTCATATAATTTGCCATACAGTTAAGACCATCGTTCACATTCTTTCCTTTATAAGAATAGCATATAGACCTCAATGTATGTGATGTTAATAACAATTTTGCAATCACTCCATGCAAAATTTGAGAATTAGATAAATAATTTAATCTAGTCATATATTTTTTTATTAATTGTTTTTTTTTTTAATTTATTACACAATACCACTTATTTTCGTCAATGAATCTCATAATTACGGCACTTAATACAATTATTGCCTTTTGGAATGTGTCTCTCATATCTTTTTATTTCTTAGTAATATTTTTCTATTTATTAATTATTTTAACCATATTTTTTAAATTGCGAAACACCACTTCTTTCTGTGATGTTTTCCATGCCGAAATACTTGATAAACAATCTAGTGAGTTTACTGTGGGTCGTCTAACGATGCTCTTAACAACAGAGCGAAACAACCGTCACGCCATAACGTGAGTCGCAATTTCCACTTAAAAGTGTATTTACAGTTTTATTGAACAATCTAATATCAAAGAGAAGCTTCATCAGCTTTCTCTTTAGAAACGAAATGCATCCCTCCACTATGTATGTATGTATGTATGACTCTTCAGACCTTAACTTCATGTTTTAGTCTGGAGAGCGTACTACACAAACGAGGAGTGAGGTAGTTTGTGATTGCTTCCCTCCACTATAACTGAGTAAAAATCATAATTTAAATAGAAATACAGGTTTTGATAGAAGATTGTAGGGATCTACTAATTCATTGTTAGCGTTGATATTAGACCACTCTTATTTCTGTACATCTGAGTTTAGAATCTCCATTAAATCTACCTTCAATTCATATTTTTATTTTTTTAGCGCCAAAAAAACAAGAAAAACTGAATTAATTCCAATTTTATTTAATTATTGTAATAATAGCCTTAGCTCAATATTCCAATTTCCAATGTACATGCTAAATTCTCAACGAAATAGGTTCATCATTAGGCCTACTCCAGGAATAATAGAATTCTCCAATTTTGTCAAATAATCAGCATTTTTCAATTAAAAAATGCACTCTACTTAAAACAATAGGCTATTATGTACAATGACATCACATTCTTTACTTGAAAGCCTAATTTTTCCGTTAATTGGGACATTTTTCGTTCGTGATAAAGAATGATTTAATTCAAGTGTTTTCTTATTTTAAAATTTGTGTCACTGGAGTTGAGTTCATAACAATGGATGAGTGTTGAAAAATAAAAATAAGTATGAAGTAGTAAAATATGAATAATTATTACATGAAAGTAGGTCTACAGTGAGAATTATTTTCTACCTATTGTTATTTTCCACGTGAATAAGATATGACAAATTAATGAACAAACACCAATACAATGCTATGGGAGAAGTATGAAACATGATTAACGGCCGTTATATGGAGTAGTAGATGATGTGATTATGTTAAAGTATGTTACGTAATTGAATCATGTGGATAAATGTAATCAATCCAGTATTAATTTATTGAGTTATCTTTAGGAGAGAAAAAATGAATACCAGAAATGCGTGACACGCTTGTTACAATAATATAATATAATAAAAAAATGAAAGGATTTCATAAAAAATGCATAATTTTTTCTATATTTACTACAAGAAAAATACATTTAAAAAAATTAATACCAATTAGTAATATTAATTAATTATTTTGAATACCATACCATCCCTTCTTCTTATAAGATTATAAGAGTTTGCGATTGATATTTTTTCACAAGTTAGTTTGAAGTGACTGACAATTGAATAAACTGACAAAAATACATAAACAGAATTTATTAATTTCGAATTCCTTTAATTTCTATTACTTTATACTGAAGACTTCCGCAATGGCCATTGCGGAAGTCTCCAGTATAAACTAATAGCAATTAAAGGAATGCGAAATTAATAAATTCTGTTTATGATATTTTTTGTTTAATCACAGATAAATATTCGAGAAAGCATGCATAGACATCTGCTGATAGCTTTTTTGAAGTAGAAATAGTTTCTAATCTAAAAACTATGCTATAGATTTAAAAAAATTATCACAATCTTTCAATTATAAATAAAGTGCGGTGCAAGGTCCATGTTAGTACTTGTAATTAGTGTGATTTATTTTGGAGTAGTGTATTTTTAAAGTTATAATCAAGTTTTCCTGTATAAAATAATAGTTATTGTAATTCTAGTTAGTTAGAACCATATAAGATATGGTTTTACCATATCTCTTGAACCATAAGCCTTGAACCATCAAGACTTACTATCCCTGATCAATGTTAAAAATAACGAGGAGAAAGTTCTGGGGTCTTTGTATGACTCTATAATGCCATAATACATGAATTAATAAAAGCAGTACATAAAATTGAATAGATCTGCATTGAAAAACTATGCCATTTGGTACAAAATTTAATAAAAATAAAGCCTGTTGTATGAAGATTTATCAATTACTTTCATAGTACAGTTATTGCTTGTATTGAAGTTACTTCAGTCTCTTTTGTAGATATTTCCTTGTAGATTGTATTAATAGTAACTTGTATATTTGTATGCTTCAGGCCTTTAGTATGAAAACCAATTGATAAATAATACAAAATTCAGATAAATATAAATATATAGAAACAGCGTCTCGCTTGAAATTTGTGATTGATATTGATAACACAAAGAAATATTAGACTACCGGTATAACTGGAATTGAGCTCGGTGCAAACGGGCTACCATCCATTTGTGAAATACATTATTATATAATATTACATTACTTGAATACAGTATTAATTTCTGATCTTAGACCTTAGAAAAAAAAAACATTTTTAAACTTAAGTTAACAATGAGACATGATATACTTATTTCTGTTGTTTTTTTAATGCTCAACATTTTTTTGTTATATTATTAATGATTTATCGATGTATTATAATTGCATTGTGATGTTTGATGAAATATTGTTCTTGTTATTACTTCATGCAATATTAATTCCTTGCCTAAAATGTACTCTTTTATTTGTTGGTCAATAAAAATATTTCTATTTCTATTCCGCTATCTTCTTTTTCTCCTCCTCCTCCTCCTCCTCCTCCTCCTCCTCATTCTCCTCCTCCTCATCCTCCTCCTCCTCCTCCTCCTCCTCCTCATCCTCCACATACTACTCCTCCTCCTTCTCCTCCTCCTCCTCCTCCTCCTGTCGTCTTGTTGTCTTCTCCTCCTCCTCCTCCTCCTGTCGTCTTGTTGTTCTTCTCCTCCTCCTCCTCCTCCTCCTGTCGTCTTGTTCTTCTCCTCCTCCTCCTCCTCCTCCTCCTCCTCCTCCTCCTCCTCCTGTCGTCTTGTTGTTCTTCTCCTCCTCCTCCTACTGCTCTTCCTCCTCCGCCACCACCTTCTCCACCTGTCATCCTGTCGTCTTCAACCTTTTTTCTTCTTCTCCTCCTCCTCCTCCTCATTCTCCATTCTTCTTCTTCTTCTCTTCCACCACCTCCTCTTTTCCTCCTTTCGCTTCTCCCGTCATCTTCTTCTTGTACCCATATCTTCTCCTTATTTCTTCTTCCTCCTCTCAAATCTTCTCCTCCTCCTCCTCCCCCTTCTCTTCTTCCTCCTCCTGTTATATTGTTCTTCTCCTCCTCCTTCTCCTCTTTCTCCACCACCTCCTCCTCCTCTTTCTGCTCTTCCTCCTCCTTCACCAACACCTCCGCCTCCTCTCATCCTGTCATCTTCTCCCTCTCCTGTCTTCGTCACTCCCTCCTCATTCTCCTGTCTTCTTCTTATCCTCCTCCTCCTCTTCCTCCTCCTCTTCCTCCTCCTCCACCTCCTCCTCCTCCTCCACCCCTTCCTCCTCATCCTCCTCCTCCACCTGTCGTCTTCTTCTGTCTCCTCTTGTCGTATGCTTTATCCTCTTCCCTCTTCTCCTATACCACTGTTCTCACTACCTCCCCCGCCCATCCGTAGACACGCAGCCTGGTATTCCGCCCCGCTGGGTGTTCCCCCTCTCTAGTGCTCCCCGGGCACCTACTTGACTGGGCCACAGAGTCGAGCTCTCTTCACTCACAGTGCAGTCAGTGCTTCAGTGACACAGTGCTCCTTGGTTTCACTCCTCACCAGTGTTCCGTATCCTGGGAGTGGAGTGAGCTGTCACCTCCCCGGACGCCGAGCGAAGAGGGTTGTCGTTCGCGGGTGAACCTTCTCGATCATCAGTAGCAAGATGGAGACGTACTCAAGATGTGTGAAAGCGGCTGTATCTTTGTTCATTTTCGGCTCTATTTTTGCGAGTGTAAATGCAGAAAAAGGTAAGAACTTGTCACTAAACCTGCTATGAAAATTCATAATAAATAGAAACATGAATATAGATAGATAGATAGTTTATTCTCAAATAAATAAAATTACAACAAAAGAACATTTCAATGTTACAGCTATTAGTAGTTGCAAGAAAAAAAAATTAAATATAAGCTATATATCTACTCATGATGTTTAGATGTAGCTGTATCCTTGATAATTTTCGCTCTATTTTTGCCTGTGTAAATGTAGAAAAAGGTAAGAAATCCTCACTAATAAACCTTCTGAGAAAATATGTAATTTAAGTGATAGGGAAGTGATAGCCGAGTGCCGTAGCAGGTATATGTTCAACCAGAGATAAGCTAGGAAACTCCTGGGCGCTCTGTGTAAGGGTGACCGATTGGATTGGCCAGCAAAAATGACTCTGCTCTCTGCTGTAAAATCACTTCCCGGTGGTTTGGAACCCACCTAAAACTGTAAGTCCAACTCATCAATAACCATCATCAAATTCATTACCCACGCACAGGTCTCAGACCTATGCGGGCTTCATCCTCCGAAAAAAAAGTTCTCAAAAGATAACAGAACTAATATAGAACTGTACATGGAGGTGCATGGTAGTCTTCAATATACAAATCGTGAAAATAAATAATAAATTTAAGTCAGTGTACTGTGGGTCGTCTGACGATGCTCTAGAGAACAGAGCGAAACGTCCGTCACGCCATAACGTGAGTTAATTTCCATTTAAAAGTGGTTTTTTAAAGTTTATATTAATAAATTTAAGGTAACAAAAAATAACAAAACTCATACAAAACAGGACATGGGAGTAGAACATGAGGCCAAAATAATCTTAAAGCCTTGGATTTCTTGTTCCATAACGATCTGCGTTGTTAATATTAACTTTTTGTTGTAAATTTAACGATTTTTATATTGTGAATATATAATAAATGTACTCACATTCGGCCGTACGTTTTCGAGGAATTGGGCCTTGAAGATGAGATTCAATACCTCGAAAACGTTCGGCCGAATGTGAGTACATTTATTATATATTCACAATATAAAACTCGTTAAATTTACAACAAAAAGTTAATCTTAAAGCCTTGAAGGAAAAAAATATATTCCCCCAATAAGAAATAGCAAGATGGAAAAAATTAGAAATATTGCAGAGCTGATCATTGTGAAACAAAGAAACGGGCCTATCACTTTTCTACTAAATTAAGAGAAACAAAATGTACTTCACAATATTCAAATGTCATAAAGCTGCTATGAAAATGCAATGTTAGAGCACAGATTAAATATTCTGATGGTTGGAGTTAACAAAAAATAATATATTGTATAGAAATAGGATATAGCGCAACAACCAGGCTAATCTAATATTAAAACTGACACTGTATTTCACTTTTAAATAATGTTTTACTCACATATATTGGAGATGCTTGAGGAATGCATTTCACTTCTGAAAATCCAATATATGTGAGTGAAACATTATTTAAAAGTGAAATACAGTGTCAGTTTTAATATTAGATTGTTCATTAAGTATTTCGTCATGGAAAACATCACAGAGAACCAGGCTAAGTTGCCAACTTAAAATCAACTTCTGACGAAAAGAAACGTACCCATAGTGAAAACTAAAAATCTTTAATCTCCAGAAACGTCTCTAAATATCATTTCAATGACTTCAAAAACCCAAAACTTATCAGCCAACAGCCTGTAGCAAAGAAGAAATAAATATGTGCTCCTCAACAATGAATAATAATCAATGAAAATTCACCCAAATTACTTCTAAATATTCCTCGGAAATAAGATTTCTATTCTCCAACCATATACTTGCTCCTAGTCTTTGTATTTTTGATTATAATTTATTTATTGTAAATCCTATCTATTAATAGATTATTGAATACTGTACGGTATTAATATTTTAGTTAATTAGGACAATTTAGTTAATTCTATTTACAGCAGTCTTAACGCATTGTTACAGTCCAACGCGTCCGTATGTAGGCTAAATGTTGCATCTTATTTATTTATTTATTTATTTATCTATCTATCTATCTATCTATCTATCTATCTATCTATCTATTTATCTATTTATTTATTTATTTAAGTTATTTATTTATTTATTTATTAAGACAAAGTAACAATAAATACATAGATGCAACAGACAAGAGTCCAAAACTGCTCTCTTCACAAAATTTTGATCAAACTATTTCATCGAAAAATTTTACATCTTCACTTCATTGTAATACTGTCTACCCATAAATAAATAAATGAAACAAACAATAGGTTGTACAAACTTTCATAATGAATAACTGCTAATTTTCAGATCAAATCAATCTATTTTTATTCTAAAATTTGTTTTCATGGAAGAATTTCTCTTCATCTCTCAAAATAGACTTGAAATAAATGTATGAAATATCATGAAAAATAAGACGAAATTGTCCCAACCACATTTATTAAAACTTCGAGAAACTAGTTTCGGTTGTTACACCATTATTCATACGGATATATTTCATTATGGATACCTTCCACAATATCACCTTCGCCATTACTAAGAAAGTATGAAATATCAATAAATTAATGTAACAACATAAGCACATCTTATTTGAGGTAAACCGTAGCATAAGCATTTCTATGAGCCAATCTTATTATGAGATAAAAACAAGCATAAGGCTTCTTAACATTTAAGTCAATCATATAATTATTATGGGATAAAAGCAAGCATAACACTTTTGCGCTAGCAGTGAGTTGAGAAATATGTATTTTTATCATTTCATGCTTTTTTTGTAAATCACGCCTTGGTGACGTTAAGGAGTATACAAGTCAGATTAACAATTATACAATCTTATACATTAGTTACCATAATTTATTACTATATCAATTAGTTGAGGTGAGGCTGTGTAGAAAACTTTCTGATGGTGTAAATTGTAAAAGGATTACTTTTTCCCAGTATTTGAGTAGGCATAAATTCACCTTATGAGGCCATATAATAACTCACATTTGCCAAGAAAAAAACAAGAACTTATAAATACATAAACTTATAAATATTAGAACTTAGAAATACATAAACTTATAAATATAAGAACTCATAAATACAAGAAAGAAAAAGCAGAAGCAATAAACAAATAAGAGCATTCATATGAAGACACATAAGATACAAGAAGGAAAAAGAAAACACATTAAACAAATGAGAACATTCTCATATAAGGAGATATTTCTGTAATTAAATTACTGTAGTTATAATAAATTTAGTCCATCGCATTCTTCAGCAAACCTTATAGTTACGATTTTTAATAAAATAATAATAATAATAATAATAATAATTATTATTATTATTATTATTATTATTATTATTATTAGTTCCTTAAATTGTAAGAGGTCGACTTTTACGCAGTATTTGGGAAGGCAGAAATTACCTTATGAGGAGGTCATAGAATAACTTACATTAGCAAAAAAGAAGAGTTTATAAGATGCAAGAGGATCATCATACAAGAAGAAAAAATGAAACACAAGAACAAATGAGAGCATTCATACCAAGACACATCCCTATAAATCTTTTTATTAAGTTTGTTACTTGACAAATTCTTTATAATTATTATATCGGTTATAGTTTAGTCTACGTTCTTCAGTAGTTCTACGACAAACCTCAACTTTTTTAAAATATTATTATTATGTCTTAGTTAATTTTTCAACCTTTTTTATGTTTATTTACAGATGCTAGGATAGTTTGCTATTTCAGCAATTGGGCGATCTACAGAGAGGGGGTGGGGAAGTACACCATCGATGATATTCCCCCTAACATGTGCACTCATCTGGTCTACTCGTTCATTGGAGTCAGTAACGTCACTTGGGAGGTCCTTGTCCTGGATCCTGAGGTAATTTTGATTAATTTAAATAATTTAATAATATTTCTCATCAATTTCAATCACTGGAATCAGCAATGTCACCTGGGAGGTCCTTGCCCTAGGTCCTGAAGTAGAAATGTCTCATTTTTCATAATTAAAAAGAAATATTTCTCATAAGTTTCAATTATTATTGGATTAATTATTAATCCAATTAATTCCCATCTCGTTTACATCCTTGATTTGAAACTTTATAACACTGAATATTGCATAGAATACTAGAAGAATAACATTTCTAAACGATTAAAGTTAATATAATGTTAATTAACATAATAATATAATATTTTTTATCAGTTTCAATCATTGGAATTAGTAATGTCACCGGAGAGGTCCTTATCCTAGATCCTGTAGGATAATGAAAAATCCTGGACTCTAAAGTGAAAATGATTAATTTATTATAATAAAGAATATTAATTTCAACTATTATAATCAATTATTGTTGAAACAAAGTTTAAATTTGCAAAAAAAAAAGTTTTGGACTCCAAGTCTGTTGCATTATTTTTTTTTTTTATCTCTATAAATAAATAAATTATCAAATTAATTCTATTTCGTTTCTTGTTAATAGATCAAGAATTTCACAATAATTTAAAAAATATTCTATGAAATAATATGCATTAATAGGAATTATTGTAAAATTATCAAAATGCACCAAAAATTTTAAAAAGGTCAATAAATAATCGAGACAATAATGAAGGCAATATTATTATAAAAAACATTGTGATTTGTTTTGACACTGTATTTCTAAATTTATCCTATTCATTTATTCCTTATTACAATAAATAATTGAATAATATATAGTAAATAATCAGTTACACTGTAACACAATTAATAAGAACAAAATACAATATAGAAAATGATTAGAAACTAATCCCCCCATCAGTATTGGATGATATATTATGTTTTTTCTTATGATATGATTTTACCACTAC
Source organism: Conomelus anceps (assembly GCA_948455865.1). Lineage (NCBI taxonomy): Eukaryota > Metazoa > Arthropoda > Insecta > Hemiptera > Delphacidae > Conomelus > Conomelus anceps. The sequence continues at coordinate 35,341,734 of OX418227.1, read as the reverse complement.
ATTAACTTCAAAGATCTCTGTTATGTGTAATAAAGAATTAATTATTAATAAGTGATGAAATTAAAAAAAGAAGAACTAAAGATTGAAATTCTACTGCTATCTTAACGATCAATTGGTTTGGAAAATTTCTGTAATAATTGTTTTATCAATAAAAACCAATAAAGATCAATCCATCGGCGGTATAATCATCAATTGAATATAGCAGTATTTAAAAAAATAGTAAACAACCTATCAGCTTTAGGCCTATGTCATCATAATTTAAGATAAATAATAATAAGCGTATGGCTTTTAATGGTGGGGAGACCCTTACGGGTGGTTCCACCTTGCCGTTTGTGCCATGTTACGGGGAACATGGTGGACCTACTATTTAAGGTGGGTTCCGAACTACCGGGTAAGTGATAATAAAGCTTGTAACATCAAGTCATTGAAGCACGGTCACCCATCCAAGCGCAGTCTTGAGCGGTCGTGACTGAACATCACGATCACTTGAACACCACGCTGAATTTCAAAAGATGAATTTCAATGTTTGATCATATCTATATCAATAAAATTAGAGTTTTGTCTGTACATTTATCAGAATTGTATATTTTTTGGTTATTTTTACGTTTTATACATTAAATAAGCCGAAAATAGTCTTATCTCACTTTCTGTCTGTCTGTCTGTCTGTCTGTCTGTCACGGCCGCAAAGGTATTTTTCGCGGCCTTCTCCTCAAAAACGAGAGCATCGATCGGGATTTTAGTTATTGAACAGTATTGAAAACATTATTGACAATGTCTTTAGCTATAAAAAACTAAATTAACTTTTTTTTTAACAGAGTAATAAACGTTTAAAAACCAAGTACTGCGCGATTTTGGATACATTTTACGCGGCCTTCTCCTCAAAAACGAGAGCATCGATCGGGATTTTAGTTATTGAACAGTATTGAAAACATTATTGACAATGTCTTTAGCTATAAAAAACTAAATTAACTTTTTTTTCAACAGAATAATAAACGTTTAAAAACCAAGTATTGGGCGATTTTGGATAAAGTTCTTCCAAGTTTTATTACCACATAAGAATAAGAACAAATCACGTAATTTATCATGATATATCAATCAGCTGTTCTCAAATATAAATGGTGGGCCCTTCGCGGCGTTATTTACGCTGTCTGCAGACTTGTGTAGTCGGAGCATTGCAGTCTTTTAGGAAACATATGTCTGGTGAATTAAAGCTCATCTTATGTTTTATCAATTATTTCTTTGTTGAAAAAAAAACAAAATTTTCTAATTTCAATTTATCAAAACAAAAATTAACATTTTAGGAAGGTGCGGTTTGTGCTAGGCTCTTGGGAATTCGCCAGGTAGCACTATTATTATTACCACATAAGAACAAATCACGTAATTTATCATGATATATTAATCAGCTGTTCTCAGAAAATATTCTCTCCGATACCTGTCACTGAATTGCTGATGTTCTAAGTTGTTTACTAAGGGCCCGTTCACACGATACAGTTTTTGTGCGGTACAGTAGATTTGCTGTATCAGTTATTTTGCAGTGCTTTCGTTTGCATGTACATTTCATATTGTATGTTCACACAATACTGTTTCGACTGGATCCAGTAAAAAAGCTGTTCTAGCCGATTTCTACATTCGGTTTTGTCTTCGAAAACTGTATCACTAAAATCAGCTGTACCGCAAAATAACTATCGGTATCCGGTGGCACATGTATTGTACCGGTAATGGATATGTTCAAACGATACGCTTATTACGCTGGAAGCAGTCTTCAGATCGTCAGCATTGATCTCCTTCATTGATATTCTTCAGCATTGATCTTCTTATTAGTGAATTCCAGTGTCCAGAAGTGGAAGATATTAATTGTGAAAATTTAATTTCTCTAATATATGAGAGACCCGCCTTGTGGGACAAGACTTAAGATTAATATAAAAATAAAGAGAGAAAAATGTATGGAATATTGAAACCAGAATTTGCGTACTTTGATCAAAATTTAAGAGAAACCTTCAGTAAGAAACTTATTTGAAAAAATCTTACACAAATAAAAAAATCCTGGACTGGAATAAATAAATCTGAACTGGAAGCTCAATGGAAGAAGGAGGAGAGCACAGCAATAAGCAGCAAAGCCGGACAGTGTGAACATCACAGTACAGTTGACGCCGTACAGTAAAAAAACCGTACCGCAAAAAAACTGTATCGTCTGAACGGGGGGGCCTAAGCTGCTAACAACTTCATGATCGTTGCTATCAAAAAAGCCGAAACATATTTAGTCTTATTTCTAAACATAATCCGTACGAAGGACGGGCACAACAGCTAGTTAAAAATAAAATTACAGTAGCTATATCAGCAATAATGATAGCTGTGATGTTTTCCATGAAGAAATACTTGATAAACAATCTAATAACAAAACTGACACTGTATTTCTGTTTAATATAATATCAAATCTTTAGAAGTAGAAAGCATCATTCCAGGGTTCCAGTATCTCCAGTATAAGTGAATGAAAATCATTTATTAAATAGAAATACAGTGTCAGTTTTTATATATGATTGATAATGATAGGTTCTAGATTTAATGAAAATGTTGTCATATCTCAATTACTTTCTTAAAGGCTTTATTTGTATTATTTTTAATATTATGTACATCTTCCATTTAATTAATAAATGGGTTTTTGTTTTTTTGTTTTTTGAATTCAACAGATTTGTCAATTTTTTGCAACATATCTCTGTTTTAAATCGGAGTATTTCAATGACTTAAGTACAACAAATGTCACCTATCTAAATTATTGCAACAATAATTAAATTCTAGACAACTAGACTCAACAAAATCGTTCTGTATTCAAATACTTTTCCATTTTAATTTAATTATTTTATGATTTTTTCCTTTCCTTAGGTGGATGTAGAACAGCACGGCTACAGTAATTTTACGGCATTGAAGCAGAAAATGCCCGGCTTGAAAGTGCAGCTAGCAGTTGGTGGGTGGGGCGAAGGGGGACGCAAATATTCCCAACTTGTTTCAATGAAGGAACGTAGGGATTCTTTTATCAGGAGTGTGGTCGGTAAGTTTATTACTTATAACTTATATATTTTCTAATTTATAAAACTATTTAATGGAAACGTTTTAGTAGAAAAATCATAATATCTTCTCTCCTCCTCCTCTACCAACTCCTCCTCCTCTTCCTCCTCCTCCTCTTTATATTACTGCTGTTACTACTACTCCTCCTCCTCCTCCTCCTCCTCTTCCTCCTCCTCCTCCTCATTATACTACTGCTGTTACTACTACTCCTCCTCCTCCTCTTCATAGTTCATCTTCCTCCTCCACCTTATTATTTATTATGTAATATACATGTATACCTAACATGTGTTACATAATATATTATGTAAACTAAACTTTAAAGGCTACATAAAAATTGTGTTGCTTTCCAATCGTCACTGTCGAATTCTTGGAAGAAGTTCAGAGGTGTGCTGGATAGTATACACACTCACCTGTGCAGCCAGAGACTATATAAAGGTCGAATGGGCTCTTAAACATAGAGCTTCAGAATTTTCTTCAGTGGTTTTGGCACAGATACAACTCTGTTAGCTCAGTGAGGAAGGAAAGTAATCGCAACCTACCTCAATAATTATTATTTAGATCATTAATTAAGTCCTACATTATTCATGTACCTACAGATTCAATTCCTGTCAGTGTTTTATTTTTTACTTCTCAATATCACCCATAATATTTACAATATTCATAATATTCATACATTACTCATAATATTGTGATTTCCTCTACTATGATTACTTTCCATAACTATGGTTAAAAGAAATTAAACACCTTATTTATGCACCAATAAATGCTATTTCTGTGCCATGTATTCATCTACTTATATTATATTTATTTATTTTTCACTCCAGGAATATATGTAGATTGTAGAAGTTAGCATGTGGTTTATTTCTTACTTCAAGAATCGATGATTTTCTTAACTATGATAACTTTCATGATCTATAAAAATTCACACCTTCATTTTTTTAACCAAGAAATTCTATTTCTTTGTAATTTATTTATCTGTTTGATTATTTTCTACTTGGAGAATAGATGCATAAGTTCAACTTGATTTTCTCTACTATGATAACTTTGTTTATCATGATCTATACAAATTTAACTCCTATATTATCTATGCACCTATAAATTAAATCTCTGTGCTATTTGTGTATTTATATATTTTTCACTTGAAGAATACATGCACAAATATGTGTTTAATTTCTATTTACTTCTACAATAAATTCATAATTTTCTCTACTATGATAACTTTTTAACTTATGATTTATACAATTTCAATTCCCACATCATATATCTATCTATTAATTTTTTTTTGAGGATGAAGGCCACAAAGGTCTGATACCTATGCGTGGGTTAGAAGATGGTGATTGATAAGTTGGACCTATGGTTTTAGTTGGGTTCCGAACAACCGGGAAGTGATTTTATAGCAGAGAACAGTCTTTTTTGCTGGCCAATCCAATGAACCAATCAATTCTATTGCTTTATCTATTCAATTTATGTATTTTTTCTTAAAGAATACATGCACAAATACAACTTTGATGGGTTCGACTTGGACTGGGAGTATCCAGGAGCGGCGGACCGCGGGGGGAGTTTCTCAGACAAGGACCGCTTCTTCTATTTTGTGGAGGAGCTGAGAACTGCCTTCCTCAAGGAGAACAAAGGATGGGAAATCACAATGGCCGTGCCACTGGCCAAATTCAGGCTCAACGAAGGATATCACGTGCCTGAATTGTGCGAGTGAGTCTTTTTTTATATTTTCCACTACGAACGATAGATAGTATACACACTCACTTGTGCAGCCAGACTCTGTGTAGAGGTAGAGTGGACTGTTAAGCATAGAGCTTCAGAGGGGCGTAACTATAAGGGGCGATTAGATCTCCTCCAGAAACCAGAAACAAAAGAAATTTTGGAATTTTTCATGACTTGGATCACTTGGGAGACAATAATTTTTGACAAAAGAGTAGAAAAGACGTCTGAATCGCTAAAAATTAGATTTTAAAGAGATTATTCTCAAAGAATGTTGGGACCTCCCTTTTGAATGTACAAGCTACATAGTCTTAAATTACTGCTAGAAAACCCCTCTATATCTTTTTAAAATACATTTTTAAGTATGTCACTAAACTGTACTCCAATCAGGTGAGATGGAGGATCAACAATGGAGTGAAAAAAGTTATAACTAGGCTTGCTTTACAATTTGGCTACTTGAACAATAAATGTTAAACACAAGAGTTCAGATCTCGCACTGACAATGATACAAAAACTAGATGAAAATAACTATCTGTGACACACAATTCACGTTAGAATAATGTTAGAATGAATGGATTTGAGTTAGAGTCCCTTAAAATATGGGTTTAAAGGGATTATTTTTCTAAAATTTCCCGGGGAGTACATCCGTGTCCCCCTTTTGGATAAAGTGTACATTAAAGTCTTGCATTCTTGTTGGAGACCCCTTCTTCGCCCCTCCTTATGTTGTACTAAGTAGTGCCTGGAGCTTGACCCTGTAGCTCAGAGGTGTGCTAGATAGTATACACACTCACTTGTGCAGCCAGACTCTGTGTAAAGCATAGTCGACTGTCGGAGTCGACTGTTAAGCATAGAGCTTAATAATGAATTGAATACAATTTTAATTAAGAAATTGCAGTTTAAATAGTTCTGCATATCATCTAAGTGAAAATTCTGCTATTGCACACGCAGTTCATCATGGATCAACAAATGATCAGCTTTCATTACAGTACCTACTGAAAGGCAAATATTTTAAAGAATATTGAACTAGATTCTTGTTCTAGTTTAAATCATCTACAATACTATTTTATATCAAATTTATTTTATTACAATATTTTAATGAATAAATAAATATTCTATATGTTATTAATTATCTGATTTTTTTTTGCTTTCACTTTCATAAAATAAAAACAGCGTATAACATTCTTAGTTCACTGGTTTAAGTTTTAAATTGATAACTATTGAAGGCAATGAATATTTAAATGATTGAGAATTATATATAAAACTCTATGAGTTCATTCAAAGAATTAATCCTCTTATGAGCTAGAGATGAGTAATTGCTATTATTATTCACCTTTGATACAGAATAAACTTGACACAAATCTTTGAGGCAGCCTACTTTGTACTTTCTTTTTCCAATAAATCATAATAATAATCCATATTGAATAACAATTCACCTATAAATCCACCTTTTATACATTCATAGATCCATTATTTTGTTAATATTCATTCAATTATTTTCATAACACTATTTATTTCCAATTGTAAACTATTGGGCTCATGTCCTCATTATTGGGTAATGCATTAAAATATTCACTTTATAACTGACACTCTATTTGAATTATTATTTCTACTCACTGATAATGGTGGAATGCATTTAGCTTCTAGGGAGAAGCTTCATCCGTAGCAGCGAAATGCATTCCTTCAGTATAAGTGAGTAAAATCCATAATTTAAATATAAATACAGTGTTAGTTTTGATATTAGATTTTTCATCAAGTATTTCGACGAGGAAAACATCACAGAATAATGATAATCGAGTATTAGGTGTATACAAATGAAACAAAATAATTATAATTGATTGAATTATAATTTAATTTATAAATCCATCTTTGGTGAATAATTAAGAGTTCCATTACTTTCCTAATGTTCATTAAAGGATTTCTTTAACATAATCTATTTCTCATTGTGAACTAAATATTCTTAATCTCCCATTATTGTACGATTTATCATAAGATTCACTTTCTGTTTTGTATATACATTCATCATTTTATCTTTACCTACCTATCTATTTTTATTTATTTCTTATGATATTGTTCAATGCCTAATATTCACTTTCTGTTTTTGTACATCTATTTATCATTACCATCTTGTTACCTATCTATTTTTATTTGTTATTTTACTACCTATTTATATTTATTTTTTTTCGATTTATTTTATTTTAATTTCAGACTTGTGGATGCGATTCATGTGATGTCATACGACTTGAGAGGCAACTGGGCTGGCTTTGCTGATGTGCACAGTCCTCTTTACAAGAGACCTCATGACCAGTGGGCTTACGAGAAACTGAATGTTGTAAGTAAAATATGGAAAAATGTTTAATTCTTGCATTTTATGACTGTATTTTTGTTCCTTCACACCCAGGAAATATTGAATCGTACACCAAGACTGTACTCGTCAGTACTTGGCATCATTGATAATATTATAACTGTACTCAGAACCTAAGAAAGGGTAGGTGTTAGATAGATAAAGAGATAAAACGCCTTTATTTCGCACTTTACAATACAAAAATGCTGTGGGCGAAGTTGAGGCAGAAGTAGAGAAATGACTCAATTTTCAATGTTTTTCGCTTGAATGTCGCATTATAATTGTTAAATATCTTTTCAAGGCTACACTGTTACTTTATTTGTTACTTTGTGCCATTTCTTTGTCTTGAAACTCATTTGAGGGGGGGGGGGTGAAGTACTCAGATTTGAAAAGATGTAATTTTTTATAATCTACATGATTATAAAATAGGTCCCTTTCCTGACAAGGATTTTATAATCAGTGAGTGATTCAACCAAAGAGCGTACTATATAGGCCTTTTTTTGTAGATTACGTCTTGGAGACTCCAGTTAAGGAGTATAAGACAAGTCAGATCAATAATTATACACTAGATACCAATACCTGATACTCTGATAAAGCATTTTAATTTTAGAGCAGGCAGGTGCATGGAGTGTTCATGTTAGCATTATCGCTATCCTTATCGTAGCTTTTGCCATTGTGCATCATTTTTATGAACCCTACCGTACCTTTCTTCTGATTATTACCTACCTTATCTAATGATGGTCCCTACCGTAACTAGGCCTACCGGCTAGTCACTGGAATGCTAGCATTAGGTGTATGGAAAGAGCCAATAGGTTGGATTCATATTGGCCAAGAGACTTGGTCTACTAATTGTACCTTGCTTATATGTGTATGAAGTTAAATTATATCTAACATCCAAACTGACGCTGTACTTCAATTTCAATAATTTCAATTAAATATATGATTTTCACTCACTTTTACTGGAGATACTGGAGGAATGTATTTCACTTCTAAAGAGACGCTTCGTCAGCCTGACTCTTAAAGAGGCTCTCTAAGAGGCTGATGAAGCTGCTCTTTAGAAGTGAAATGCGTTCCTCCAGTATCTCCAGTAAAAGTGAGTGAAAATCTTTTATTTAATTGAAATTGAAGTACAGTGTCAGTTTTGATATTATATATAATTTAACTTCATACAGTATCTCCAGTGAAAGAGAATAAAAAAACATATATTTAATTGAAATACAGTGTCAGTTTTGATACTAGATTGTTCATAAAGTATTTCGTCATGGAAAACATCACAGATTACCTGTACATTATATGTATAAAAAAGAGTGATATAAACCAAAATCTCAACATACATAATTATACTATACGAAGACTTAGTTGGTGAGTCACAATAGCATCAGATAAATCTACTTAATCAGAGTTCTTACATTTATGAATAAAAACCTACAATTCTTCACCAACTTGGACCACCCACATGGTACACGCAGAAGAAACATAGACTGTCTAATTCCTAGGATGACAACATCATTTGCTCAGAGATCAGTCACATATTCAGTCGTAATCAGTCGCATGAAGCTACTTTATATGTAAAAACGAATGATATTAACCAAAATCTTGACGTAAATGATTATAATGCAAGAAGCCGAGGAGATTATCACTTGGTGAGTCATAATAGTAGCTTATTCAAACAAAAACCTAGTTTTATTGGTAGAAAATTCTACAACAAGCTACCGCAGTTTTTAAAGAGTCTTGAAAACATAGAAATATTTAAAAAACAATTGAAAAAATATTTAGTTGATAAAGCTTTTTATAATGTACAAGAGTTCCTTTCACATCAAAATTGAGCCTCACCTCAACTAATTGATATAGTAATCATGGTATCTAGTTTGTAATTGTTGATCTGACTTGTCTTATACTCCTTAACTGGAGTCTCCAAGACGTAATCCACACAAAAAAGTATTTAGGACCAAGAATTTTCAATAAACCGCCAATAGACATCAAAGAAATAATACCAGTTAATACATTTAAAAGGAGAACGAAAATCTGGTTATTGGATAATGGAATAAATCACAGCAAACAATTAATGGCATAAATTGTTATTATTATAATTATAATCAATATTAACTTTTCTACCTTCAATCAAATTAATAAAATGTAATCTTAAAAATATTATTAGTATCATAATATAGTCGATATTAACTTTTAAATGTTTAATTTTCCAATTGTAAATTAATGAATGTTTTTTGCATTTTGAACGTTTGTTCTCAGTTTAATGTTCTACCTTAACTCTACCTTATCTGCTCTATCTACTGCTAGTTCTTAGGGGTCCTAAGCCTACCAGCTAGTCACCAGTGTTTTATTTTTTTTTTTTTTGTTGCAGAACGACGGGCTCCAGCTATGGGTTGACTACGGATGTCCTCCCGATAAGCTGGTGGTGGGAGTTCCCTTCTACGGCCGTTCCTTTACACTGAGTGCCGGTAACAGCAACTACAACCCGGGCACCTATATCAACAAGGAGGCAGGCGGGGGAGCCCCTGGAAACTACACCAAAGCAAAGGGGTTCCTTGCTTATTATGAGGTGGGTCGTCTCTTTTTTTTTATTATTTTTCTTAATTAATTCAGTTTTTTAACACTTAATTTAAAAGTAAGCCTTATATTAGCCTTTGTTTTCCAAATCAAATCAAATTTATTCCATTCAGAGATTGTACATGGTACATAATACAAAAGTTATACAAAGATTTATTATTATTCTTTTTTTTTGAGGATGAAGCCCACATAGGTCTGAGACCTGTGCGTGGGTAATGAGTTGGATGATGGTGATTTATGATTTGGACCTACAGTTTTAGGTGGGTTCCGAACCACCGGGAAGTGATTTTCAGCAGAGAACAGTGTCTTTTTTGCTGGCCAATCTAATCGGTAACCGTTAAAAACAGGACCTACGAGAACGCAACTTATCTATCTGATTGAACAGATACCTGCTACGGCTCGCGGCTATCACTTCCCTAAATATTTGAACGACTTAATTATAATTAAAATGAATGTACCTCCATAAATTAATATAGCTGGTCCTATGGAATCAGCAAACATAGGCTACGAGATTGTATCTTTTGGCCCAAAAGTTTCTATCAAAATTTGATATTATCATTGATCAGGGATAGTAAGGTGATGATGGTTCGTCTATGATATTATATAGACTATTATTTACCGTTTTCGTTGTTTCGTTTTGAGTGTACCTTCAAATTGGTTGCCTTCAAATGAAAAAAAAAATTCTATTCTTTTTCGAGTGGAGTATTTTGGTTTTTCTAAATTTTCAGCGCTAAAATTAACCTCAATGTTTTGGACAATATAACATATTCAAAATTTGTGAAGAGAGCAGTTTTGAACTTGAGTCGGTTGCGCCTTTACATTAATTGTAATTTTGTCACAAATAAATAAAGGGACCAGGAAGTAGCTCAGAGGTGTGCTAGATAGTCAACACACTGACCTGTGCAGCCATCTGACACTGTATGTAAATTGACTGTTGAGAACAGAGCTTCAGAGGTGAATTAAGCTTTATCCATCTCAGATACAAAAATAAAATAACTCAGATACGAAAACGGAAACATCAATTGTGTTGCTCTCCAAACGTTTCTGTCGAATGATGGCTTGTACGCAGAAAGTAGCTCATAGTTGCGCTAGATAGTGTACACCCTCACCTGTGCAGCCAGACCCTGTATTTAAATGTGGGACAGGACTGTTAAGCATATAACTTGAGAATTTGTTTCGGTAGGCTTGGCGTAGATACAACTCAGTTAGCTCAGTGGGTAAAATAATCGCAGCCTACATCACTCCTCGTTTGCGTAGTACGCTGTTGAGACCAAAACATTTCAAGGTCTGAAGAGTCACCTACAGTCGAAATCGGCTATGGTACTATACACATATTCTTTAAGCTCTAGCAAATCATATTTATAATACTACGGTTATGCAACTAGTGTGGTAGAGATAGAGTTGTGTGAAATACACTTTCCCATATAAGAGCCGAACAACCACTGACTCATCACCGTTTCTGAAGAACCACATGACCTAAAAGGTTTGGTACCCAGATTTATTAACAAGAAAACCGTAGATTGTTGAATTGCTATCATTTTTCTTTTTTGAGTTTTAAGTTTCGATTTTCTTAGAATTAAGTTATACAATGGTATTATAAATTTTCTGGATGAGGTATTCCAATATTAATGTTATATTCAAAAGAAGCACAGCGTTTTTCTTTCTACTACTCTAAGCTTGACCCCGCACAGCTTTGTCTCAGGGTGGCATATCAATTTATTTTTCCAAACTCCATTGTATTTTGATACTGTTTTTATTTGTTTGTTTTAAATTTTGATTGGAAATAAATTATTATTATTTGAAATTCTCCGTGATTATCAGTTGTTGGAAAATTTTTCACAGCAGTTAACAATAAAGGAATGAATACAAGAGAAATAGTCAAATATTCCAGAATAAACTGATTACTAACTCTCAAAATAAAATGTATTATACCAAGTAGGTAACTCAATATTATTCTATTGATATAGCATATGTTTTCAATGCTGCAAATTATTATCTAATTAAGTTACATTTCAATTTATGTTTCTTTTTTTCTCAGATCTGCACAGCCCTACAGGCTGACGACAGTGAATGGATTGAGAAATGGGACGATGCAGGATTCTGTCCTTATGCTTATAAAGGTGAATTATTTATTTATTGAGAAATTGCAATCTGTGCGGCCATTATTGCCCTCATAACACAAACGAATTATCCAGTTGAAAATAAAATATAAGAAAAATAAAAATAAACAGATGAACTAGATTAATGATAAACAAAATAGATAGTTACATTAATAGATAAATAACTAAGTAGATGAATGAATGAACTGTAATAGAATTAATAATAGAAAATATACAAGTATGACTTAAGTTCAATTAAGATTTGATTATCAAACTAAACTCAAATTACAAAGTTTAATAATAATTTATTATGATGTTGAAGATCCATCTTGTTTCCACTAATATGTAATATAAACTTGAAAAAACACTTTTAAATGGAAATTAACTCACGTTATGGCGTGACGGCCGTTTCGCTCTGTTGTCTAGAGCATCGTCAGACGACCCACAGTACACTGACTTAAGGTATGAGTTTGAGGGTTATGTATGTTGGAATGGTGATTGGGTGGGGGGATGAGTAGGCGGGAGGTTTGAAATTGGGATTATTTTGTCAAATAGAGTATGTGAGAAGAAGTTAAATTGATCATTTAAAATGTTGTCAGGTTGCTGCTTTGCATGTTTGTAAATCTCATATTGTTCTAAAACATTGAGTTTCTGGCTTTTGTGAGTGAAGTGTAGTGTGTCTAAATTAGTGTCAATGTCTGTATAACTGTGGCCTGTTGAAATGATGTGTTCAGCAAAAGTGGAATGTGTGTTTGGGTGTGAGATACACAAGAGCACACAAGAGCCATCTCACACCCAAACACACATTCCACTTTTGCTGAACACATCATTTCAACAGGCCACAGTTATACAGACATTGACACTAATTTAGACACACTACACTTCACTCACAAAAGCCAGAAACTCAATGTTTTAGAACAATATGAGATTTACAAACATGCAAAGCAGCAACCTGACAACATTTTAAATGATCAACTTAACTTCTTCTCACATACTCTATTTGACAAAATAATCCCAATTTCAAACCTCCCGCCTACTCATCCCCCCACCCCATCACCATTCCAACATACATAACCCTCCTCATACCTTAAGTCAGTGTACTGTGGGTCGTCTGACGATGCTCTAGACAACAGAGCGAAACGGCCGTCACGCCATAACGTGAGTTAATTTCCATTTAAAAGTGTTTTTTTCAAGTTTATATTAATAATTTATTGTATTCAATTGGAAAGATTATCAGTATACTGCAATATTTTTATTTTATTTTAATATTGACAACATGGTTTCTTCATTGAAAATTAACATTCTACAAAGTAAAAAGTAAACACCATAAAAGTGTCAAAAGCAGAGTAATTAATCGCTTAAAAGTAAACATAGATATTACATAGTAGATAACACCGAGAACCACTGTTCCTTCTATTCTTCCTCTCTATTCTCGCTACAGTTTCTTCATTGAAAATTAACATTTGAAGGGTAATTTAAAAAATAATAAGTTTCTTAACGTTGGTATAACATTTGCTATCCATCAGTTGTTTTATAAATTGCTCTAAACCTGTAGCATTATCAGATATGTAAATATACATTAATAATTTTGTTGAAATACTTCGCTACCAGTGAATTTAACACTCACTAACTTATTCGTGTGATGGCTATTTCGCATTGTTGTAATGCCTCCTTGGACGCGGCTGGATGCTTACTCACACAGTTGTTTATAAATTGCTTTAAAACGGTAGCATTATCAGATTATGTAAATAACATGTATGTGAAAAGATAAGGGGCTCTGGCTGGCTTCGGTTCCTACAGCCTTGGGTTCGAATCTCATTCAGCCATGTATGTTTCTCATCATTCACTCATTACCCACGCACAAGTCTCCGGACTCATGTAGGCATTTTCCGCAATAAAAATTGAATATGAATAATTCTTTAAAATACTCTTCCAGTGAATTTAACACATACTTATTCATGCGATGGCCATTTCGCATTGTTTTAATGCTACCTCAGACACCACTGTGTGAGTATTCAACATGCCTTCAACTGTATCTGAAGGAGCATTACAACAAAGCGAAATAGCTATTTCACGAATAAGTGAGTGTTAAATTCTTTAACAATTTTTTTAAAAATGTTTAATTATAAAATGAAAAAGTAATATGGAGTTGCAGGATCAAGCTTTTATTTTATTCCTATAGTAACATCAGTATAAACATTGGCTATTCTTCAGTTGTTTATAAATTGATTCAAAATTGCAGCATTAAAATTGCAGATATATGTAATTTGAGCAGGCAACTTATAGAAATAATTGATGAACTTGTGAGGCATTGAAGGAATTTGCAATTTTCCCATTATATTGAAAACTTTATGAATCAGTGAGGGCTTGATAAGAGTTTTAATATTTTTCTTCATTATAGACCTAAATTGTAGTGGAGACCTAAATTAAATTAAATTAAATTAATTATATTAAGACTCAAATTTGAAGACGTTATTTAATTTTGTAATTTGCTCAAGATGAAAGGTACAAATACATAGACCCCTTATTGGGTCGAATCGGATTGGAATATACTCGATTAATATAATAAAACATGCTGGTGAATTTTTAGTGAACTATTAAAGTAATTATTCATAACAAACGGAAAATGTGAGTGGTAGAATCACATCATTAGACTCCTGATCAGACATTTTATGTCTGAAGACCTTTCTAAGCAGACTTTAAGACGCAAATAAAAAGAAAAAATTGATATTCTCCTTTCCACAATCATACTATAGTCTTCAAAGCGTAAATTAGAAGCAATATCTGATTATTTTTTCGGGAATACAGCTTAGGGATAGGATTTGACCTATTCTAAAGACGCATATACCTTCCTAAGCAGACTTCAAGATACAAATAAAATTGTTATTATTTTGAAAATTTATTTTACCATGTCATATATAGTCTTGAAAATGTGAATAAAGAGGAAAATCTGATGAATTTTTCAGGAACACAATGGGTCGGCTATGAGAACGAGAAGAGTTTGCAGATAAAAATGGATTGGATAAAGCAGAAGGGGTACGCGGGAGCTATGACCTGGGCTATTGACATGGATGACTTCAGGGGTTTATGCGGCACTGAAAACCCTCTAATCAAAATACTTTACACAAATATGAAGGACTACAAGGTTCCCACACCCACTATCACCACAACCCCGAGGGTATGTTGAAAGGTTCAAAATAAGATCAAGGTATACTAAAGTGCAGGTACAAACCAGAAAGTAAAAATAATTAACACAAATATTTGCTGAAAATACTCTACTAGTATTGCTGAATTAAATTCCTGGATTTCTTGTTCCATGACGAACCGCGTTGTTAATATTAACTTTTCAAGTGAATTCAACGACTTGCAGTCAAATTTTTATTAAGAATAAGTAGTATTTTACTTAAGTTACTCTGAAGGCCGAACGTTTTCGAGTTGTTAAAACCTTGGCCGAACGTTTCCGAGTTGTTTTAACGACTCGAAAACGTTCGGCCTACAGAGTAAGTAAAATACTACTTATTCTTAATAAAAATTTGACTGCAAGTCGTTGAATTCACTTGAAAAGTTAACTCTACTAGTAGTAGATAAAATACTGGACAAGGTATTTTTTCGAATATTACGTGTTTGAGACTCCAGTAAAGGAGTATAAGACAGTCAGATCAACAATTATTAACTTTTTAGGTAAATTCAACGACTAGCAGACAATTTTTATTAAGAATAAAATGAAATTCTCAATAAAAATTGGCTGAAAGACGTTGATTTACCTAAAAAGTTAATATTAATAACGCAGTTCGTCATGGAACCAGAAATCCAGGTACAACAATTTTATATTTTTATATAAAATTGCCATTCTTAAACACTAGTAACAATAATTATTACTACCTATATCAATTAGTTGAGGTGAGGCTTAATTTTGATGTGAAAGGGACTCTTGTACATAATTATAAAAGAGCTTTATAAACTAAATAATTTCTAAATTGTTCTATAAATATTTCTATATTTTCAAGACTCTTTAAAAACTGTGGTAACTTGTAGAGTTTCCTATAAATATAATAAGGTTTTTGTGCGCTTAAAAATAAATAATTGTTGGAAAAACGTTACTGGCAATTTAACACTTACTTATTTGTGTGATAGCTATTTCGTATCGTTGTAATGCTTCCTCAGACACGGGTGGAGATCTACTCTAAAAATAATTGTAATCTTAAGATTACAGATTGAGTTTAATACAGATTTGATACAGTGTAAGTAAAAAAACGTGATAGTAAAGGTACCTAATCAAACATAAATAATTGTTGATAATACTCTATTGGTGAATTTAACACCTACTTATTCGTGTGATAGCTATTTCGCATTGTTCTAATGCTTCCTCAGATTCGGTTGAAGGCCTACTCTATAAAAGTAATTGTAATCTAAACATTGCAGATTGAGTTTGATAAAGATTTCAACTGCTGAAACTAAATATATTACTTGGTTTAGTAAAGCTCTATCAACACTTATTGAAGTTTTGCATTTATCATGTGGGGAGTACCCCTAACCACACTATTTTGGGGGGTTTTCCATACCCTCACCCATAGGTGCGCCCCCTCAGAGAATTCCTGGATCCGCCCCTGTTGAGATGAGATAACCCAACAGTTATCCTAGTAGTTAGGAATCCACTTGAAATCCAGGAGTAAAACTGTATAAATTATTTTAATCTAAATTTTAAGATTGAAACAGAAATAATTTTTAGAAACGTTAGAAGCAAATTCAACACGTAATCATTCGTGGGATGACTATTTCGCATTGTTGTAATGCTTCCTCAGACACGACTGGAGTTAGGCTCCACAATATAGTGGGGCTTTGACTGGAAGCCTACTCACGTAATTTAAAAAAGCAATAATTTAAAATCTTTCATAGATTTTTTTCTGTAAATTCACCATCTTGTGCCGATATAATGTGATAACCGAAGTGGAATTTGATTATTAATTTTATTTTTCTTGTTCTTACAGCCGGAATGGGCCAGACCATCCAGTACAACCTCAAGTACGCCAGTGATTACAAAACCACCCAAACCAGCCACTTCAGTACCCTCCACCACCACAAAACCACCAAAATCCACTACAAAACCACCGAAATCCACCACAAAACGACCCAAACCCAAACCTACCACTACTACTACAACTACAACTACCACTACAACAACAACAGAGGAACCTTCCGAAATAACCGAGCCTTTCGAGGAAACCACCGATGACACTGACATGGTCACCACTGATCTCCCCGAAGTTCCCGAGGTAAGTTTATTAATTTAATTTTATTTATTATCAATTTATTTTTTTTATTTTTATTTTTCTATTATTTTAATTATTTTTTATTTAAATATTTTTCATTTTTATTAATTATCAATTCATTCAACACAGTACAAACCATATAAGACTATCAGGTTACCTGATTCGATTGAATCGGGATATCTAAAACGTGACAAAACTTATTTACAAATCGAATTTGATAGTTTTTCTTATTCTTCTCCTCTTCTTCGTCTTCCTACTCCTCCTGCTTTTTCTCCTATTTCTCCTCCTCCTCCTCCTCCTCCTCCTCCTCCTCCTCCTCCTCCTCCTCCTCCTCCTCCTCCTCCTCCACCTCCTTCTATTCATCATTCTCCATCGCTACCTCCTCCTCCTCCGCTGTCACCACCTCCTCCTGTACTCGTCGTCCTTCTCCTCCTGTTTCATCTTCTCCTTTTTCTTTATCTTCTAATTATTTTTATTATTTCTTTCTGTCTCTCTCTCACTCGCTCTCTCTCCCTCTCTTACTCTCTCACACTCTCTCCCTCTCTTACTCACTCTCTCTCTCTCACACACACTCACACTCTCTCTTTCTCTCTCTCTCTCTCTCTCTCTCTCTCTCTCTCTCTCTCTCTCTTTCATATCTCATTAATTCTTTTTTCCACATTGTCCTTGGTTCATCATGGAATATATTTATTTCTAAAATAGATTAAAAATAATTGAAACGCTTTTCTCCTCGTGACAATTAGCCTTACATAAACTATGATCTCATCATCAAACATAAATATTATTTCTAATATACTAGGTTAAAAAATATAATTTCCCAAATTTAACCATTATCAATGAACATCGCACCGTGTAAACAGGTCTCATTGAATAACATTGTAGAGATAGCTGCCTGGTTTTGTGGCTTCTTGCAGTAGGTGCTCTTATACACGGGAAGGATAGGACAGTCGCTAAAGGCTCGATAGCACGGTGCTCAGTATAAAGCGACAGAGTAGGAAATTTAATCACATTTTCGTCTAATTTTAATAATAAATCATTTTTGTGAAAATTATTGTTAGTAAATTGTCATTCTTCTTTTCACCTCCTTTTTCCCCTCCTCCTTCTCCTCTCCCTCCTCTTCCACCTTTCACCACCTGCTCCTCCCTTCCTCTTCATACTCTTCAACTACTTGCTCCTTCACCTCCTCCTGCTCTTTCTCCTCGTCCACCTACTTCTCCTTCTTCCCCTCCTTCTCCTGTCTTCTTCTCCCTTTTTTTTCTTTCTCTCTCGAATAAAAATTGTCATATTTTTTCAAAACCAGTCTCTTGTACTGGTTAAATGTCTCAGACTTATAAATGGCAGCTCTCTTTTGGAAGATAACGACTCACTGAATATTAATTTTCTTCTAATGCCCCTCCTCCAGGTTTCCGAAGTTCCCGAGGTTCCAGAGACTCCAGCCGAGACTCCAGAAGAGCCTGAAACTGGAGAAACAGTTGACGCCAGTCCGGATGGAACCAGCAGTTCCAGTAATAACGAGATCGAGTCCAACGATGTCGACTGCTCTACTGATGGATTTAAACCGCACAGGAGTTGTAATAAGGTGGGTAGAAGTGGGTCTAGGCGCACCAGCTGGTTGGTTATCTATAGTATGAATTAACGCCCAGACTAGCTAACTACTAGGCACCTACGATTTAAGGCAGAATACTGTACAGTAAGTTAGTGTGTAGGTCCACATCGGATGGGTGTTGGTTCATCTATAAAAATGCATTGAGAGTTGAAAACTTAATAATTAACTTTGAATTTATAATAAAGTGAAATTCGATCGGAGGATGAAGTCCACATAGGTCTGAGACCTGTGCGTAGGTAATGAGTTGGATGATTGTGATTGATAAGTTGGACCTACAGTTTTACATGGGTTTCGAACCACCGGGAAGTGATTTTACAGCAAAGAACCAAGTCTTTTTTGCTGGCCGATCTAATCGGTCACCGTTACAAACAAGACCTATGAGAACGCAGCTTATCTTTTTGATTGAACAGATACCTGCTACGGCTCACGGCTATCACTTCCTCTAAAATTAAATAGAGGAATCTTTTAAAATGAGGAGATAATTCAGTAGAATTATCACAGCCAATAAGTAATAATTATTGGTAATTAATTATTTCTAATTACTGTATGTAGAATACTGTATATTAATTATGGAATATATTAATATTATTAATACATTCCATGAAACTTTCAATAATTTTCTAGTAGTAAATGAATAATAAGACTTGAAGTTGTCATAACCACAGTTTGCTTGAGATTTATAGTGCTGTAACACCCGAAACTATAGTATTTCACTGTTTTCTTGAAGACATGTTCAAGTCTGTTTTTCACTATGGGTATCTTCCACAATATCACCTTCGCTACTACAAAGAAAACTTTTTAATAATTTATTATCCTACGCCTTTTTGAAACTATTCTATTTCATCAGTATTTGTATTTGATTTTAATTTTTCGCTATTTTTGCTTTACTCTAGTTGCACCAATGTGAGTTGATATTACATTCATGTAGCAGCCTTTTTACAAATATTTTAATTTTATGTTCATCCTACACTTAATTCAAATACATTCAATTCTTTTAGTGTACTTGGTTTTAATTTTTTCTATTTTTATTTTATTTAAATTCTAATAATGCGAGTTAATAGGCACATGTGGGATGCATGTAATATTCATGTGGGATGCAGCATATCCCATGAAAATTTCAGTTTTATAACAATTATCCTACACCTCTTTGAAAATCATTCTATTTTATTAGTATATTTAATTTTCAGCACACAGATATTACTTTTATTTTTTGCTGTTTTGTTTTATTTCAGTTCCACCAATGTGTGTTGATAGTATTTTAAGTAGCCCTTATATTCTATTTTTAGTATATTTGGTTTTCATTGTTTGCTTTTTTTATTTCAGTTCCATCAATGTGTGTTTCAAGTAGCCCTTATTTATATTTATTCAACTTTCACTTAATCATTTTATATCCTATTTTATTAGTATATTTAATTTTAATTTTTTGCTTTTTTTGTCTTATTTCAGTTCTATCAATGTGTCTACAATAAGCCGCTGCTATTTACCTGTAGACCCGGCACCGTTTGGAACCAGGAAATGACGATCTGTGATTGGCCAGAGAATAGTCGACGAAATGACTGCAAAAGAGAGAGCAGTATTGGCTAAAAAATACAAATTATTTTAAAAATAAATATATGAATTAAAAAAACTATAATTATAATTATAAACGATAAGTATTATCAATAGATTAAGAAACACTTCTAAATAGAGAGATCTAAGGGCCGCATTTTTTAACGTTTCTTCAGAGTCTCTTGATTCGAGGGACCCTTGAAAAGTAATAAAGGCATTTCAAGAGTCCCTCGAGTCAAGAGAAACTAAAGAAACGTTCATAAATACGGACATAAGTCTATTTAGAATAGCAAATACACCTCGTTTAGTCATTAGGAAATATTAATTTATTGAAAAACAAATTCTCAGTAGACTTAGAACGATTATTTTTATTTTGTACTTTTATATTGGTTATTAGTTGTTCAAATATAGTATTTATTTGAGGTCAAATTCTATTTTTCATTTATTAACCTCAATTTCCTCAATGTTATTCTTGTATGATTATTTTTTTGAATACAGGATGACGGAAGAATTGAAGTAATTAACAAAGAAGAATAAGTTTTGTTCTTCTTTCTTTCTCTTATTCTCCTCCTTCATTTCTACTTTTTAATTTTTTTTCTTGTCTAACCAGGCGGCTATTTTGATTTGTATAAGAGATTATGAGGAATAGGCTACGTTAAAACGTATATTATTTGTAATATAAAATACCTACATTTATAAAAATAGTATTTTTATATTAATTTATTGAAAATAGTTATCTTTTATGACAAGGAAGTTTTCGAAAATTATTGGAAAAACAAATATGGGAAGGAGAATGCTTACAAAACAGAAAAATAAGAATTGATGGCAACAGGGAATTGCAGTTGCGGTAGGTGTGAAAGTCTAGTGCTTTCGACTGGCTTCTGAACATTTTCGCTAAACGTCATAAGAAAGCATTGGACAGCTCCAGCGGAAGACCGGTTTTGTGAGATGTGAAAGAGTCAGACACAGAGTGCATTGCAGGTTGTATTGTATTGGAAGTAGCATACCTCTACGATAAAAATTCACTTTTTTTTCAATATTATTTCATTTTTGGTTTAAATCGCTATAAATCAAATTTTATGTTCTGTGTGGATAGAGGAAGATGTAGATATTAATAAGTTTTAATTTTTAGTGGAGAAATTTACGAAAATAAGTCAAATTGAACGTATTATAGGCCTATTAATTATTTACAAGTAGGCCTACAACTAGTGAAAAATAAAAAAATCAATTCCAGAAAGAGATTCAGTTGAAAGTATATGAAAAATGGAATAATAAGATATTATATTTCTCGTGATCAGCAGTAATAATTTACTTGTAAAAAGAGTTGAAAAATAAGTTATAATTATAAAGTAGAACAGCTCTATCAACGCATTATCAAACTCTTTAGTATAAAAATTATCTGATATTTATTGGGCTATGAATAAAGTTAATATTAAAACATGTTTTTTATAATTTGTGTCTTTCTGTCAATTGTATTTTGTTCATGATAAATGAAGTAAGCGAAGATTGAATCAAAAAACTATACATTGTTCCAGTTTTTTTTAATAATAGATAACACTGATCTTATCGCTCAATATATCGAATAAATGCAAGAAAAAAATTTGTAGAGAATAAAATGGACAACAAATCTTATGATTTTATATTCCTTTTATTTTGGGGCATTGAGTTACAATTCTTCAAAAACAATGCATACTCTTGGTTCACTCTCACTTTTAAAGCCCTATTACTTTTCTATTTATAGTTGTATGAACATGTTTGACTAATTATCTTGTAGAAAAATTTATTTTCTACAAAATTGGTTTCTTACTAAATTTAGCTGTGATGCGTCGTTCAGGAGATATAAACGAAAAACTAAATAGACTGCACATATTCTTGCATCGCGGCTTGCGAGAATAGAATAATATTATATACCAAAGGGCCAAACTTCCAAGCATTGCTCCAGCTGTGGAATTGAAAATAGGACAGCGCGCACCATCTAGCGGCAGAAGCTGAAACTAATTTTGACATTGAGTCAGTTTTCGGCCAATTGTGACCTTGTAATTGATTGTATCGCAAAATTGAAAAACGAAATTTGTAGAGAACAAAACGGGCTACAAATTATGTCATGGCATATTTTCTTGTATTTGTTCGCATTAAGCCATAATTAATGAAAAACTAAACATACCCACTGTTCACAATGCTAATTGTTGAAGTTGAAAGAGACATTTATTTAGTTTTCGACCAATTGTGACCTTATTGTTGATTGTATCGCAAAAATGATAAACGTAATATGTAGAGAATAAAACAGGCTACAAGTTAAGTGATAACATAATTTCTTGTACTTATCCGCATTGGGCCACAATTTATGAAAAACTAAACATATCCTCTGTTCACAGTGCTGATGGCTGAAATTGAAAGAGGCGTTGTTCCAGTATTTTTCAAATACTGACCTTATCGCTCAATATATCTGAAAAATTCATTCGATATAATTTGTAGAGAATAAAACAGACAACAAATCCTATGATTTATATTTCTTTCATTTTGGGGCATTGATTCACAATTCTTCAAAAACTGTATATACACTTGGTTCTCTCTCACATTTATAGCCCTATTACATTTTTATTTCTAGTTGCATGAACATGCTCGACTAAACATTTTGTAGAAAAATTTATTTTCTACAAAATTGTTCCTCTACTGAATTTGGCTGTTATGCTTTGTTCAGAAGATATAAGCGAAAAACTAAATAGACTACACATATTCTTGCATCACGGCTTGAGAGAATAGAATTCATTGATGTCCCAACTTCCAAGCGTTGCTCCAGCCTTGGAAATGAAAATAGTACAGCGCGCACCACCTAGCGGCAGAAGCAGAAAATAATTTTGACATCGATTCAGTTTTCGGCTAATTGTGACCTTGTAGTTGATTGTATCGCAAAAATGGAAAACGGAATTTGTAGAGAACAAAACGGGCTACAAATTATGTGATGCCATATTTTCTTGTATTTGTTCGCATTAAGCCATAATTAATGAAAAACTAAACATACCCTCTGTTCACAATGCTAACTGTTCACAGTGCTGATGGCTGAAATTGAAAGAGGCGTTGTTCCAGTATTTTTCAAATACTGACCTTATCGCTCAATATATCAGAAAAATTCATTCGATATAATTTGTAGAGAATAAAGTAAGCAACGAATTTTATTCCTATATGTTTACTTGTATTTGTCCGCATTAAACTGAAATCCATCAAAAATTAAATAAATCTGGCTTGCATATAGGCTACACAGTGCCGATGGTTGAAATTGTAAAGGACAGAGATCTTGTACCACAAAATACATGCTTTACACTTAGTTTTATCGCAAAAACACAAAAAGAAATGTGTGATGAGTAGTATAATAGTTTTATTATATAATTAATAAGTTATGAGGGGAAATACTCACCTTTATACATAGAAATAAGAGCATAAAAAAAACGAATGTAGTCTCAATGGTACTGAGAGCCATCATAATCTGTAGACAGGAAACATTAATTTTTTTAATTTTTAGTGAGTAAAATGTTCAACAAATTTATTTCCTGTTATTAATTAGATAATTTGTGAAAACCATAAACACACTAAGTTATAACCGCTATAAAATAGGTCGATTTATGGAGAAAAGTTTAAGAAACCTTTTTAGTACAGTACAGATTAAATAATTGATAATCTAATATTAAAACTGATACTGCATTTCACTTTTAAATGATGTTTTACTCACATTTATTGGAGATGCTTGAGGAATGCATTTTCAGTCAGTGTCAGTTTAAATATTAGATTGTTCATCAAGTATTTCGTCATAGAAAAAACCACAGAGATAATTGATAATGATAAGTTATATATTATTAAAAATCATTATTACTTCAAATTCAGTCAAATTAATTAACTTTTAACAATTACATTTTTTTGAGTTAGCCTATCTGTCTAGTGTTAATTTGTTTAATTGTAATGTTTAAGTTGTTGAACATATTTATTTATTCATTTTACAGAAACAACTGGCGAAAAAACTTGAAGAATTTAAGTTAAAAGTATTTGAAAAGGGAAATAATGAGATAAATTTCTTATCATGGCATTACTTTTATTTACTTGTTTATAATGTATAGACAGTTTGCTCACGGTATATTTTCTTATATGTATAAGTTTTAAATTTCTCATATAAATGAGTACTGCTGTAACAACGGTATCAAGTTCTCTACCATGACAATGATTTAACATTTACTCAGATGTAATAGAAGAAATTTTTTATATCTGTGATGTTTTCCATGACAAAATACTTAATGAACAATCTAATATTAAAACTGACACTGTATTTTACTTTTAAATAATGTCTTACTCACATATATTGGAGATGCTTGAGGAATGCATTTGTAAAAATAGTATTTATAGTAATAAAAATATTTATCTTTTATGACAAGGAAATCTTTGAAAATGCTTTGATAGACCAATATATATGAGAAGGAGAATGAGTAGTATATTTTTACCAATTCTGGTGCAACCTTGACCTTTGACCTTTCCCCCCCCCCTTCCCCATCCACCATGCCCCTCCCCCTCCCCCTGCAAAATGTTCCCCTCCCCCTCCCCTCTACCCCCCTCCCCCTCCCCTTTTCCCCTTCCCCAAAAAATCCCCCAAAAATTGGCCCCTCCCCCCAAAAAGTGGCCCCCCTCTCCCTAAATGTGGCCCCCCTCCCCCGAAAAATGACCCCCCTCTACCGAAAAATGGCCCCCCCTTACCCGAAAAGTGTACCCCTCCTCCGAAAAATGGTTCCTATACCAAAAAAATGACCCCCCTCACCCTAAATGTGGCCCCCCCTCACCCTAAATGTGGCCCCTCCCACCCGAAAAATGACCTCCCTTCCCCGAAAAGTGGACCCCTGTCCTAAAAGTGACCCCTCTTCCTAAAAGTGGCCCCCTCTCCCTAAAAGTGACCCCCCTCTTCCTAAAAGTGGACCCCTTCATCCTAAAAGTGGACCCCCTCTGCCGAAAAATGGTTCCCCTTCCCCAAAAAGTGGTTCCTCTGTCCCAAAAATGGTACCCCACACCCTAAAAGTTAACCCCCTCATCCTAAAAATGGTACCCCTCATCCTTAAAATGGTACCCCTCACCCTAAAAGTGGACCCCTCACCCGAAAAATGACTCTCATTACCGAAAAGTGGCCCCCCTCTCCCGAAAAGTTGACCCCCTCATCCTCAAAACGGTCCCCCTCTCCCTAAATGTGGACCCCTCATCCTAAAAAAGGTCCCCCCTTACCCGAAAGATGACCCCCTTAAAAGTGGTCCTCCTCTCCCTAAAATTCCAATGGATAAGTTTCAATGAGAAAGAGAGAGAGAGATCCTACATCATCAACCTTCTCATTCCAGTTGTGTCTGCTCATGACTCAATAGTTTAGGATCCACTTAGGTAGCCCATAGCATGACTATGCATATTCAATACTGATAGGCCAAGGTCAGGGGCCTTGGGTGGGGGCCTGGCATGAGTATATATGGGGGATCAGTGGCTGGGGCATGGGGGGAATTTGCTGGACTATAAAGAATGATCTCTAGACTTAATCATACATGGGAGCATGTGGGGAGGGGCATGTGGGAGTTTGCTGGACTATAACCTATAAGGATCCCATCCAATACCCCGCCTCACTAGCCTACCGGCCTTGGCATTTTGTATGACGTCATTCCAATGCAGGAAAAACAAGTAATTGCGCAACATTATGCATTACGTAATCACTTGCCTTTGGCGCCATACCAATGAAGCAGGAAAAAACATGTCTGTGTGCAGCATTACTGACCTTGGCCGATCGGTCAGGGGCCTTGGGTGGGGCTGGACTATAACATATAAAGAATGATTTATAGACTTAGTCATATTCTGGGGCTAGGGCATCTGGGGAATTTGCTGGACTATAAAGAATGATCTGTAGACTTAGTCATACATGAGGCATGTGGGGAGGGGCATGGGGGGAATTTGCTGGACTATAAAGAATGATCTCTAGACTTAATCATACATGGGAGCATGTGGGGAGGGGCATGTGGGAGTTTGCTGGACTATAACCTATAAGGATCCCATCCAATACCCCGCCTCACTAGCCTACCGGCCTTGGCATTTTGTATGACGTCATTCCAATGCAGGAAAAACAAGTAATTGCGCAACATTATGCATTACGTAATCACTTGCCTTTGGCGCCATACCAATGAAGCAGGAAAAAACATGTCTGTGTGCAGCATTACTGACCTTGGCCGATCGGTCAGGGGCCTTGGGTGGGGCTGGACTATAACATATAAAGAATGATTTATAGACTTAGTCATATTCTGGGGCTAGGGCATCTGGGGAATTTGCTGGACTATAAAGAATGATCTGTAGACTTAGTCATACATGAGGCATGTGGGGAGGGGCATGGGGGGAATTTGCTGGACTATAAAGAATGATCTCTAGACTTAATCATACATGGGAGCATGTGGGGAGGGGCATGTAGGATTTTGCTGGACTATAACCTATAAGGATCCCATCCAATACCCCGCCTCACTAGCCTACCGGCCTTGACATTTTGTATGACTTCATTCCAATGCAGGAAAAACAAGTAATTGCGTAACATTATGCATTACGTAATCACTTGCCTTTGGCGCCATACCAATGAAGCAGGAAAAAACATGTCTGTGTGCAGCATTACTGACCTTGGCGCCATCCAGGAAAAACGTATGCAACTAATTTATGGCTGTACAAGAAATAGGTGGGAGCGTAGTTGACCTTGGGGAGATCCGGTTACCAAGTATATATAGAGGACCTCTGGCTTGTAGATCCATAGTATCTCAGCAAACGACTGCTAGCTTCTACAGTGAATCCTGCTAAAGACTCAATAACAGTAAGTATTTGTCTCTTGCTAGATCATCTAACCTCCATAGCTATTGCATGAAATCTAATGCCTAACCATGTTATCATTCATCCATTGCATGAAATCTAACCTCAAATGGCTAACCATGATATCATCTACTGCACGAAATCTCATTCATCTACTGCATGAAATCACATTCATCTACTGCATGAAATCACATTCATCTACTGAATGAAATCTCATCCACATGAATGGCTGACCCACAATGCTGACTGTAAGATTATGCTAATACCTGTTCATTTTCAGATGTCATCCACTAATGATGCCGCTGACGCCATCTACAACACAATTGCATCCCAAAAGCCGCTAGACCTCGTATCCATGAAAGATCTCGAGCCAGGGCACACGTACCAAATGATCAGCGCAGAGAGAGTCACCACAAAATATGGTGAAAAGGTGGCAGTCACACTGGATTCCGACAATGCACACATATGGGTTATACTTCCAGAGTCGTACTGCAGGACCACCTTCAAATTCGTCCCTGCTGTAGGAACCGTCGACATGAAATCATATAAATTCATGTGCCATCCTGCTGGGAGAACCCATAGAATCCAATTGATTAAAGAATGAAAAAATAAAAGTGTGACATCTGCAACTGATTTGTTATTCATTTTCCCCTACCATAGTTTCAGTGTCCACTTATGCCTACAAGTGTACACCAAGTGTTCACCTAGTGTTCACCTAGTGCTCACCTAGTGTTCACCTAGTGTTCACTAAGTGTTCACCTAGTGCTCACTTAGGCCTAAAAGTGTTCACCTACTGTTCACCTAGCTCTCACTTAGGCTTAAAAGTGTACACCAAGTGTTCACCTAGTGATCACCAGTGTTCACCAAGTGTTCACCTAGTGCTCACTCAGGCTTAAAAGTGTACACCAAGTGTTCACCTAGTGTTCACCTAGTGTTCACTAAGTGTTCACCTAGTGCTCACTTAGGCCTAAAAGTATTCACCTACTGTTCACCTAGCTCTCACTTAGGCTTAAAAGTGTACACCAAGTGTTCACCTAGTGATCACTAAGTGTTCACCAAGTGTTCACCTAGTGCTCACTTGGGCTTAAAAGTTTACACCAAGTGTTCACCTAGTGCACTGTTGCTTCAAAGAAAAAAGGTTGAAAAGAAAAGTATATACTCTTACAATACATTATTTATTAAACAATCTCAAGTATGAAACAATACATAGAAATTGGCTACAATATTGCCCCTTTCAAAGTCTCTGGTAACACCATAGGTCTCTGCCGACCTATTAAGAGATTCCTTTACACGGCCCACGCCATCGGTCACATCACCTGGCGGCCATAATCTAGGATGTTGCTCAGCTTTACGAATTGATACCAGTAGAGCAGGATCGCCTGATTGACCATCCTCAATCCTAATGCATCTGACACGTCCATCCATAGAGTTGTAGTCAAAGCCGGCAAATGTAATCCTTCTTCTGCCAACCAAAGATAGACTCTGGTCACCGCACTCAAAGTCACACCACCAAGTCTCATCGCTGTCGTTGAAATCAATCTCCAGCTTAACATCCTTGTTCCTCCATCCAGGCACTGAACGCAAGTCCATTATGGCTACCAAGCTATTCTTTAACTTGTATATTGTGTCTAATGGCACTCTCCAATGATTAACAAAACAGGCTGTCACCATGAATGGCAGTCTATCCACATATGATGCTGGAGACCGTTGCTTCTTATCCTCCTTATACGATGCAATGCCCATGTAGATATCTTTCAGGAACGAATTGACACTAGTACGGTTGAAGTTTGCAGATTGTGGACCTGGACAAAATCTTTCACCTGGGAAGTCGTCTTTGTCTCTGACCCATTGTATAAACCCTTGACTAGGTACTGCATCGATGACAGCATAGCGTAGTCTCCTGAGACGAGTACAATCACATTCAAGGATATTCTCAGAGCTGACGTCACATGACTCTGCATGCCCAGATTCAAGTTGAAAATTGTCCATGCTCAAGCTGTCTTGCCGCCGCAGTAGCTCAGCTTCTAGATCCATGACTGCCGCCTTCAAGCGTGTCTCGGCTGCCCTTGAGCTCAAAATCCTTGAGATCATCTTGACTGTAGGTGTTAAACTAAACTATACTGAGCAGCAGCAGGCTCTTAAATACTAGAGGTGGTGGGGTAAATGATGACGCAATATTCACATTTCATTCTTTATTGACAAAAATAAACTTCGACAAAAATATCTATCTCTTTGTAATGCTTGCATGATCCAATTGTGCAGGATGTTTACTACATTGAGCGCACAAAATGGCGGTACATCCAAGCGTCCTCGTCCTCCATTGTCACCAGCCAGCTTCATCTTCACAGTCTCCAAGAAGTCGAGCAGGTAATGTTCTGGGCAGTAGACTGTAGTAGTCTTCATCAGCACCTCCAAGTTGGGCGTCTCATGGAATAGGTAGGGCGAACTCAGGTCCACGTACTCCACATTTTCCTTTTTGTTCAGCTGCAGTAGCGTTTCCAGCAGACAAATCTTCTCATATCCATATACCAAGATCTTGACTGGCCGTCCCGATTCACTGTTCTCGTGCAGCCATCTTCCAACTGTGTCACATACAATTTGCTTCAAGGCCGAATATGAGAGGTGTGTTTGGCCGGCTCCATTGCCCGACCATCTCAGTCCATGTTTAGCTCTTTGTAATTGATTGCTTTCAACCAGGCCGCTTGTTTTCAGCAAAATGTCCGGGTATGGTGACTTGAAAAAGTAGTGGTGAGTCAACACATGATGTTCATCGTCACGTTCCAATATTGCCATCTCCTTGACAAAAAACTGGTTATTCAATCCCTCAAAGCCTTGAAAGTCCATCAAGTAGATTGGTATTGGTCCAAAAAGTTCTGTAGCCCTGCTTGGTGTGATGCCATCTTCGTCGTCATCATCAGTGGAAGCCTGGTTGAGGTCGGTTGTACTTGTAGAAGCGTCCTTCATCAACGATGTCTCATGTTGAGTGTAGTAGCCTGGGCAGCAGCCCACAACATCCTCTCCATCGCTGGGTGGCAACTCCCCCTCCTCCTCATCCAAAAAGCGTAGAACTCTCCTGGACATGATGACTGCTTCACTCGACGCTTCTTGCAACTATGAGCATACTGCTGCTTGCTGACCGCCTTTATATCCTCCACCGCTCTCTCTCTAGGCCGATTGAACAAGACCAGTCATTGGCTGATACTCCTTAACCACTTCGTGTATCAGCAGACAATAGGCATGTGTATTTCCTGGAATGTTGTCACTTGCTTCAAACTCAACTCTGATGTCAATGCTTCCCGTCTTGAGAGATTCGTTTTGACGTGAACAGTCAATGGGAAACAGTAACATCTTACCATCCCGCACAGCCTGTTTCTCAAAAAGTGGGTTGCTTGCTCGAGCGTCATCACGATTGTAGACTCCATTGAATGCTGCATACATATTGTACACTTGGTTGTCATCACCATTGATGCTTTCATACGGATAGTACTTGTTGTTCAAAAACACTCGAATGTCTTTCATTTTGCACATGTCAAAGTATGAGCTATTCACAGTAGCCGCTCCTCTTCGTCCAGTCTGCAGTCCAATCACAATGTATCTTGGCTTCTCCAGCTGAGTAGTCGACTTGACAGTCCACGTATGTTTTGTGGTCTGTGGCAAAGACGGGTACTCGTACAGTTCCCAATGTCGGAATGGCATTGAGATGGGCGTGTTGTTTTGCACCAGTCTCAGCAGACGCAATTTTTCCTCATCAGACACCTCTACATAGGGCATCCTCCACACCAGTTTCTCAATTATGACCTTGCCTGCTGTATTCAAACAGTCTAAAGTGTCAGCACTGCGTCTCAGCACCAGCTCCTGTTTCACATTCAGCATAATCTGCCTATAGTCCTCGGCAAAGCCCAACAGGTATCTAAGTGGCACATTCATGATGGTTGTGTTGGCACCATTGGCATCAAACGTGCCAAACCCTGCCTGGGCATCATATCTGTAGCCGGCTCCATCCATCTTGAGCTGTTCTTCCCGCTCAAAGGTCATGGCATTCTTCATCAGGCTGGCAATGCCAGGGCTACGTATGCTGTCCACTATAACTCCATTGATCTCGTAGCGTATTTCCGAAAACAGGTGGGCAAAGAATCCAGAAACACAAGGTGAGCCTCCCAAGGTTGCATTTGCTGCATTGGTCACCTTGTACTCCATGTGCAGATAGCTCTCCGATGGCAGTGTATAGATGTCCTGCTGCTGAATTGCTATCCGAATCTCATCGTTGGCACCAAAGCCTGTAGTATACGGTGCATGAGAATGATATTCATAGCCAGTGATGCTATTGTCTTCTGAAGGGCCAGCCCTTGTCACATCCAAAACTCCCATTTTTCAGTGTTGTTATCGTCTTCCTCCTCTTACAACTTGATAGCCTTTCTTCTGCAGATATTTGATGCTGCTCGATGTTAACACCACAGAGTCCAATGGTCGAATGACGTCTTTCACAAATGGTGCCCTATTAATAGACTTTTGTTCTACCACCTCCATGGGGGACATTGCTGCTTCCAATCCTTGATTCCACTTGCCAAATAATAGCACCATCACTTGGGTTGTTGTCGCAAATGTAAGGTTATGTTTATCGGTTCCTCCCTAAAGTCCACCAGACGTCCGTTCTCATCAACAATCTCCAATGTAATGCTACCAATCTGCTTGGTGTCTACTGGTAAATAGATGACATTTTGTACAGTCACACTCATTTTATACCCTGGATCAACATCTGGGTAAAACTCATAGATCACGTGATCCTTGACACCATTTGAGTAGGATCCACTCACAATGTTACACTTTATACGCAGCACATTGGGACGACTGATTTGCACTGTCGTGATACCTCTAGTCTCGACTTTAGCTTCTACAACTTGGTCGAATCCCAGCAGCTTTCCTATTGAATCAGGTTGTCTAAAGTCCAACATGGCGTCGCATAATACTAAACATTTCAAGGTCGATGGGTCCACAGCCATCTGAAACTTGACTCCACGTTTCTTCATCCTTGCCTCCAGCAGGTTGGCAATTGTTTGAAATTCAAAACTACCTTCTGGCAATACTACCTTTTGCCAAACCAATACTGGAGCTTTTTCTCCTCCAGCCTGGGCAGCTCTAGGCTTCCTTTGAGTACCCTGGTTAGCAGTATCACTAAACAACTGCTGAGCAAACACTTTACCTGTAACTTCCTCATGAGTCATTGCATAGTCGTCCTTCTGGTCCACTTTTGGAGCCAGGAAATGTAGTGCATTGTTGTAGCCATTCTCAACATTTGGTATAGAGTTGCAGCTAGTAAAGCTGATGAGTCCAATTTCCCATTCGCCATTGCTTGTATCAAGTGGCGGGTAAAATTCACTTTTCAATATTGAGGTTCTACCTCCAAAGCAGAGCATCATGGTCTTGACTGCTCAGTGTACTATTACACAATGACTTGATAAGAGTATAGACTAGAACCTTTATACTATGTGGGTGGGAGAAATGAAAAGACAATTGTTGTACATTGTTATTTATTTTCATCAAGCAAGAACTTTAAACATAAATGTCCGCATATATGAGAGTAGAGATCCTCTTGCTTCTGGTCGTAGTTGTACTCGATCCTTGCTGCTGGACTCGATCCTCTGTGCATGTAGTCGATAAACTCCTGTGGTGGTCTCAAATTGCCAAATCCGTCAAAGTAGCGAACGATGCCATCCTTCTTCTTCACATAGCACACCCAATGTGTGCCAGCTCCATCACTTTGGTCTAGGTTGATGATGCCACACTCTTGATCCAGTGGTCCATTGGTTGGTAGAGCATCTCGCATGAAAACTCCTCGAAATTTCTTCAGCTTGAGACGGCAGGCGTACTTGTAGAGGTCGGCATCTGTTAGCGCTCGGTCGGGTAGAGCAACAATCATCTTCTGCCGCCACATTGACGGCGACGCACCCCGTTTCCCGTCTTCTGACGTCTCAGGTACAGACCTCTACCACTCCTTTTCCTGGAAGCCGCTGTAGTTCTCTTCTTCTTCTGTGCAGCTCTCCTCTTCGCTCCTCCTCCAAACTTTGCCTTGGCCTTCATGATGTTGGTTACTGCTAATGCTGCAGCTCTCTCTGCCAATCCAGCGTCTGAAGATGTTGCCACACTCCAAGCCCGTTCAGCCAAATCTCTGTCTGCTGCTGCTCTGCTCCTTGTATCACTATTCCTCGAATAGGCAATGTCGTGCTGCTTGCAGGCCTGATCAAGTTTGTTGATTCCTTGATCACCTCTTGCCAATCGTTTTTCAAGCTTTGTACCCGGTCCACAGTATTGGTAGCCGGGAATATGAAGTTCTACGGGCAGTACGTCTATCGCTTTGTTGACTATTGTACCTGCTGCGTTTGTGATTGCAGAAAGTACTCCTCGTCCTCGGTACCTCCGTCTACCTCTGCATACAGCCATCTTATGTCGATCAGCGGCCTTGTCATCTCATTTTATACCCTTAGACGGTTTGGAGATTCCCATAAGCTTTAACATTTTATCCTTCAATTGTTCTTTAGTCAAATTGCGGTTTTCACTTGACGAACTAACATCCAACATGACAGTGAGACACTTTTCAACCACATCCTTTGAATGTTCATCCATCCTTTTCTCCAAATACTGTTTGTTCACTCCATCTGTAGGTTGAATTGGATCTTGCATATCCGTCAGTATTGATTTCTTAAGGCTTGTCATTAATTGCAATGTATCGGGATCTCTTCTCTTTGGCAAATGAAATGACATTATATCTCTACATGTAATCAGATTCACA
Source organism: Conomelus anceps (assembly GCA_948455865.1). Taxonomy (NCBI): domain Eukaryota; kingdom Metazoa; phylum Arthropoda; class Insecta; order Hemiptera; family Delphacidae; genus Conomelus; species Conomelus anceps. Next base: position 35,307,887 of record OX418227.1, on the reverse strand, counting down.
GCATCACGATTGCTGCATGGATTTGCCAAATTGATCATACGCCTATGACGGGCATTGATGTTTCCCAAAGAATTCATGTCTGCTCTCGAGAGACTTACTGCCCATCAATGCAACATTGCCGCCTTATATAGTGTGTGCAGGCTTACCAACTATGTAACCGCCTTCCTCCAACTCTTCCAAGATTGAGTTGATTTCATTCTCATGTCCAGTGTTGCCAACTGCTTTAGACTGATCCAACAGCTTCAGTCTGTCCACAAGTTCGTTGGGATCGTTGTAGTAGACATATTCAATCCTGTTGCCATTACTTGCAACTATATTGAAAGGTGCCAACAGTCCTCTTCCAGCAACTTTGGCTCCTTTCCCACTGACTGCTTCTCCTCCTCTTATCAGATCCTTGATTGTCCTCTTGTACTTGATATTGTTATAGTTTGCAATTTTACCATTTGGACTGTAGTTTTCTCGGTACACATTGGTAAAGTCCAAAAGCAGTTTATAGGTGTTCAAGTCGTCTACCTTCACTTTTCCTTTGTCAGGCATTTTCATGAAAACCAGCTCACAAAGGCCTGGTGTAGCTCTGAAAGTCTTTTCAATCCTACCATCTGCAGGATTAGACAGCACAATCTTGTTACCTTTAGGTCCAAAGGTAAGCAGCTTACTGCCTAGATAGTACAAGTTGTCTATCACTTTCGGTCCAAATGCATCATCAAAGTTAAAGTCCTTGCGCACTGATTGCATAATGTACTCCCCCACTGGTTTTGAAGCCAGATCAGATTGGGCCAACGCTTGTTGTGCCACATGACTGCTAGTATCGAGCAATTTCTCAACACTAAGGTTTTCCTCATCATCATCATCGTCATCACCCATGTCTTGACGCTTCCACAATTGTCGTGCAACACTCGAAGTACTTGCAGCTGGACTTGCACCTTCACCTGTTCCATATGTTTCAAAGATTGGTGACTCCTCTTCTCTAATATCTGGCAGTGATTGCAGTCTATGCTTCATCCTTCCTGGATAGGGAGTGCTGCTGCTGGCTGGTGTTGTTGGCGGTGTAGGCAATATACGGGGTGCATCCAAAAATGGTGTAGTCATTAGATGTGTCTGTTGTTGAGCCGGTGGTTTAGAAGATTTGAGTGTTTCAACAATATTGGCAAGTGGATCACTAAGCGGCTTGAAATGTTTTGCATGCTGCTCCTCTGTCAATTCCCTGCCCAGTGTCAGCTCTCTATGCTTCCTCTTGATGTTACGCTTCAGCTTGACAATCTCCATGATGGTTGGTGCAATCTCTTCCACAGTTTGCTTCATCTCCTCGTCCGTCTCACTCGGCGTTTAGTGCTAGACTGAGCGAAATCACTGCTGTGCTTCAACTAAGAATGTATCAAGGCCATTCCTGTAGCGCCCTCTATTCTTGTCTGAGGACTGATCAACTACAAGGAATGCATGCGCAGATGATGACCATACGTCATTACATATTCTTCTGAATTCATCAAAGGTCATGTCGGATCCCACATGATCTCTGTACAAATGTTTCATATTCAGTTCGTCTTGTTTAAACATGATTAGAAAATTGGCATTGTCACGTATCAACTGTTTTGGTATATGGCTATAAGTCTGTGCCAGATAAAATGCATCAACGTTACTGTGTCGACCAGTGGTAAAGTAACGTCTGATGGCTTCCTGTTGCTCACAGATCACATCGTCGAAAATTATTATCGAGTTGGCGGGCAACTCATGCGGTGCAGGTATCTCTTCACATGTGTCACACTCGGTGTAGCTCAGTTTAGGTCCAAGGTCTTCCATAATGGTGCGCAGTAGCTGATACTTTGGTTGAAATGCAGTTTTTGAGTAGAGATAGATGTTTGAAAATGAGATTCCTTTACGATCGAAAAGCATGTTGAACAGTAAATTGGTTTTTCCACAGCCTGACGGTCCACATATAATGCAGCGCATATGGTTGGGGAACAAAGGCCCATGACGTTTCTTTGCATTCATTTCTGGGTCGGTCAGACCACAGCCTCTCACCACTTGATCAAAGTCAATTATATTGAACCTGTGACTCCTTTGCACAACCGGCTTCATCACACTAAATCTGCTCTATCAATCCAAGAGTCGTGACTGCGATTGTATCCTTTCCAGCGCACCAACAGTTTATTACCTTTCCTTCTCAGCACTCTGGCAATTTCAAAGACACTGGGTACTTTGGTTTTCACAATCTCTTCTGCATAGAATCCTCCTTGCACACGCTGTCCTCTGCAATCTTCCAACTCGTATGTTACAGGCACTGTAGGTCGCACACGTGTTACTGTGAACAGCTCATTTGTCCAATTGGGTAGGTAGCCCTTGTCGAATGTCATTTTATACTTGCTTATTCGAACCTTATCACCTGGATCGACTGTTTGGTGAACACCTGGATAGAACCGGTTTTCAGATTTGTCCAACAAGCTCTGTTGATACTCTTGACGTTGTTCACCAAGTCTGGAGAGCAGTAATGTCTCATGCTCTTTTGTAACATCAACCGGTCGCATACCTATTGTCCTATGGATTCTTCCATTGTACTCTTTGACAAGTGAGGTTAGAATATCTGTCCAGCGATAGGTTCCACGCTCAGTGAATTTGATCCACATTAAATGTTTAAGTGTTCTGTTGAAACGTTCCACTATTGAAGCCTTCTTATCTGAATACGTTGAATAGTGATTGATGTCATAGTGTTTCACAAGTTGTTGAAACTTTGAATTGAACCACTCTTTACCATCGTCAGTTTGCAAGTGTTTCATTGGATTCTGCTCAAATATAGGATGCATTGCCTTGACAACTGCATCGGCTGACTTGTTCTTTATCGGAATAGCATAAGCATACTTGCTCAGACAATTGATAATTGTAATAATGTACCTGTATCCTTTGTTCTGACGTGCATACGGTATCATCTCAACTAGATCAGCCTGATACAGATCATCTAGCCCCTTCACAGTTACCATACGTGTTGGGAAATTCCGACGAGCTGACCTGTGCAACTCTCTTGCTATTGTAGCCTTCTCCATACTGATACATAATATATGTTTACATAATATATATACTAGGCATTGAAATGGCGCCAGAATGTCAGTGATTGTTGCACACAGTCACGTTTTTCCTGGATGGCGCCAAGGTCAGTACTGCTGCACACAGACATGTTTTTTCCTGCATCATACCAATGAAGCTGTCAAGGTCAGCAATTACGTAACACATTTGCATAATATTGCGCAATTCCACAGACATGTTTCATTGGTATGGCGCCAAAAGGCTAGTTTAAGTCAATCATGGGTTAGAAATTAGTAGCCGACACGTGGATATACAATATTTATTGACAATAGAAATGATATACATACAGTTTAGTCCATGATATCGACAAGCACCCAATGGTACAGCTGTCCCAGGTTGGCAGCAATTTCACACAGTCCTTTGCCAAGAGGGAATTGTAAAATAATAGCATCATTGAAAAGATTACTTATGAAGGCTTCAGGAAAGCATAATGACACTGTTTCCACAAAGTTTTGTAATGTTCCAAATGGTTCAGGTTGTTCTTCGTAGCCGAAACAGAATAGTGGTTGTAGAATCCAGTGGTTGCTGGTAACATGTTGACAATCTCCACAATCGCACATTATATCACTCTGCTGGCTCCACTGGTGATGGCTGGTGGCGGTGAGTTGTCCAGAGTCTTCGGTACAGCTGTAGTAGTAGAGAGCGTAGGACAGTGTGGTGTACAGACCGTGTCTGATGCAGCAATGATGGCTTCAAGAAAGCCCAGCGATGTGAAGGATGGGTGGAGACAGGTGCGCAAATTGTATGCGCAATGGACTCGTTGGCACAGGTCCTCCTCCACATTGCGTTCTGCAGCCAGCTTCATGTACCATTCGTTAACGTCACGGCCCATTGCATCAATGGCTTCCTGTGTAGTATTCCGGTGTAGCACCATTCTTGACACCAGGCACTGATGTATGTGGAACACATTTGATTTATCCAGTCCATGCTCCCTTGATGTTAGAAATTCCTCAGTCCTGTACTCTGGGTCCAACGAGCTAACGCTCACAGCAGCCGCCACAAGTAGATAGTATGTTGCATGCATCATGATTGAAGGTCATCCGCCGATGCACGTCCATTTATAGCCTCAATGCTCATTAATTCTTGGAAGTAATCATGACGTCACTGCTGTCCATGACGTCATCATCACTGCTGTCCATGACGTCATCATCACTGCTGTCCATGACGTCATCATTACGAGCCCGCTTCGTGGGAGGCTGGTCTTCATCAGTGGAGGTTCTTTTGTTACTGAGCTGCCATCATTAGTGAGGCGGGGTATTGGATGGGATCCTTATAGGTTATAGTCCAGCAAACTCCCACATGCCCCTCCCCACATGCTCCCATGTATGATTAAGTCTAGAGATCATTCTTTATAGTCCAGCAAATTCCCCCCATGCCCCTCCCCACATGCCTCATGTATGACTAAGTCTACAGATCATTCTTTATAGTCCAGCAAATTCCCCAGATGCCCTAGCCCCAGAATATGACTAAGTCTATAAATCATTCTTTATATGTTATAGTCCAGCCCCACCCAAGGCCCCTGACCGATCGGCCAAGGTCAGTAATGCTGCACACAGACATGTTTTTTCCTGCTTCATTGGTATGGCGCCAAAGGCAAGTGATTACGTAATGCATAATGTTGCGCAATTACTTGTTTTTCCTGCATTGGAATGACGTCATACAAAATGCCAAGGCCGGTAGGCTAGTGAGGCGGGGTATTGGATGGGATCCTTATAGGTTATAGTCCAGCAAACTCCCACATGCCCCTCCCCACATGCTCCCATGTATGATTAAGTCTAGAGATCATTCTTTATAGTCCAGCAAATTCCCCCCATGCCCCAGCCACTGATCCCCCATATATACTCATGCCAGGCCCCCACCCAAGGCCCCTGACCTTGGCCTATCAGTATTGAATATGCATAGTCATGCTATGGGCTACCTAAGTGGATCCTAAACTATTGAGTCATGAGCAGACACAACTGGAATGAGAAGGTTGATGATGTAGGATCTCTCTCTCTCTTTCTCATTGAAACTTATCCATTGGAATTTTAGGGAGAGGAGGACCACTTTTAAGGGGGTCATCTTTCGGGTAAGGGGGGACCTTTTTTAGGATGAGGGGTCCACATTTAGGGAGAGGGGGACCGTTTTGAGGATGAGGGGGTCAACTTTTCGGGAGAGGGGGGCCACTTTTCGGTAATGAGAGTCATTTTTCGGGTGAGGGGTCCACTTTTAGGGTGAGGGGTACCATTTTAAGGATGAGGGGTACCATTTTTAGGATGAGGGGGTTAACTTTTAGGGTGTGGGGTACCATTTTTGGGACAGAGGAACCACTTTTTGGGGAAGGGGAACCATTTTTCGGCAGAGGGGGGCAACTTTTAGGATGAAGGGGTCCACTTTTAGGAAGAGGGGGGTCACTTTTAGGACAGGGGTCCACTTTTCGGGGAAGGGAGGTCATTTTTCGGGTGGGAGGGGCCACATTTAGGGTGAGGGGGGGCCACATTTAGGGGGGTCATTTTTTTGATATAGGAACCATTTTTCGGATGAGGGGTACACTTTTCGGGTAAGGGGGGGCCATTTTTCGGTAGAGGGGGGTCATTTTTCGGGGGAGGGGGGCCACATTTAGTGAGAGGGGGGCCACTTTTTGGGGGGAGGGGCCAATTTTTGGGGGATTTTTGGGGGAGGGGGAAAAGGGGAGGGGAGGGGGGTAGAGGGGAGGGGGAGGGGAACATTTTGCAGGGGGAGGGGGAGGGGCATGGTGGAGGGGGAAGGGGGGGGAAAGGTCAAAGGTCAAGGTTGCACCAGAATTGGTAAAAATATACTACTAGAATGCTTACAAAACAGAAAAATAATCATCAAAATTGTTAGTAAGAGGGAACTGCAGTTGTGGTAGATGTGAAAGTCTAGTGTTTTCTACTGGCTTCTGAACATTTTCGCTAAACTCCATAAGAAAGCATTGGACAGCTCCAGCGGAAGACTGGTTTTGTGAGATGTGAAAGAGTCAGACACTGCGTGCATAGCAGGTTGTATTGTATTGGAAATAGCCTACCTCTACGATAAAAATTCACTTATTTTTCAATATTATTTCATTTTTCTCTTATTGAATCGCAAATCAAATTTTATGTTCAGAGTGAATAGAGTAAGATGTAGATATTAATAAGTTTCAATTTTTAGTGGAGAAATTTACGAAAATAAGTCAAATTGGACGTATTTTAATATTAATTACCGTATTTACGAGTAGGCCTACAACGGGTGAAAAAAAAATAGCAAAAGAGATTCTGTTGAAAGTATATGTAAAATGGAATAATAAAATGTATTTCTCGTCATAAAGCAGTACTAATTCACTTGTAAATATGAGTTAAAAAATGAGACATAAATAATGTAGAACTGCTGCTCTATCAACGGTATCAAGTTCTTCACTATGGCAAAATAATCTGATATTTATTGGGCTACAAAAAACTTTAATATTAAAACATGTTTTTTATAATTTCTGTCCTCATATTTATTGTATTTTGTTCATGATTATGAAGAAATAAAGAAATAATGGCAGCGAAGATTGAACTAAAAAAAAAAATTTGTTCCAGTTATTTTCATAATGCTGACCTTATCGCTCATTATATCGAATAAATGCAGAAATAAAATTTGTAGAGAATAAAACAGACAACAAATCCTATGGTTTAATATTTCTTTCATTTTGTGGCATTGAGTCACAATTCTTCAAAAACTGTATATACACTTGGTTCTCTCTCACATTTAAAGCCCTATTACATTTTTATTTCTAGTTGCATGAACATGCTTGACTAACCATTCTGTAGAAACATTTATTTTCTACAAAATTGGTCCTCTACTGAATTTGGCTGTTATGCTTCGTTCAGGAGATATAAGCGAAAAACTAAATAGACTACACATATTCTTGTATCACGGCTTGAGAGAATAGAATTTATTGAAGGTCCCAACTTCCAAGCATCGCTCCAGCCGTGGAAATGAAAATAGTACAGCGCGCACCATCTAGCGGCAGAAGCAGAAACTAATTTTGACATCGATTCAGTTTTCGGCTAATTATGACCTTGTAGTTTATTGTATCGCAACAATGAAAAACGGAATTTGTAGAGAACAAAAAGGGCTACAAATTATGTCATGGCATATTTTCTTGTATTTGTTCGCATTAAGCCATAATTAATGAAAAACTAAACATAATCTCTGTTCACAATGCTAATTGTTAAAGTTGAAAGAGACATTCATTTAGATTTCGACTAATTGTGACCTTATTGTTGATTGTATCGCAAAAATGAAAAACGTAATATGTAGAGAATAAAACAAGCTACAAGTTATGTGATAACATAATTTCTTGTACTTATCCGCATTGGGCCACAATTTATGAAAAACTAAACATATCCTCTGTTCACAGTGCTGATGGCTGAAATTGAAAGAGGCGTTGTTCCAGTATTTTTCAAATACTGACCTTATCGCTCAATATATCAGAAAAATTCATTCGATATAATTTGTAGAGAATAAAACAGACAACAAATCCTATGATTTATATTTCTTTCATTTTGTGGCATTGAGTCACAATTCTTCAAAAACTGTATATTCACTTGGTTCTCTCTCACATTTAAAGCCCTATTACTTTTTTATTACTGGTTGCAAGAACATGTTTGACTAACCATCTTGTAGCAAAATTCATTTTCTACAAAATTGGTTCTGTACTGAATTCAGCTGTGATGCTTCTTTCAGGAGATATAAGCGAAAAACTAAATAGACTACAAATATTCTTCCATCACGGCTTGAGAGAATAGAATTTATTGAAGGTCCCAACTTCCAAGCATTGCTCCAGCCGTGGAAATGAAAATAGGACAGCGCGCACCATCTAGCGGCAAAAGCAGAACATAATTTTGACATCGATTCAGTTTTCGGCTAATTGTGACCTTGTAGTTGATTGTATCGCAAAAATGGAAAACGGAATTTGTAGAGAACAAAACGGGCTACAAATTATGTGATGGCATATTTTCTTGTATTTGTTCGCATTAAGCCATAATTAATGAAAAACTAAACATACCCTCTGTTCACAATGCTAACTGTTCACAGTGCTGATGGCTGAAATTGAAAGAGGCGTTGTTCCTGTATTTTTCAAATACTGACCTTATCGCTCAATATATCAGAAACATTCATTCGATATAATTTGTAGAGAATAAAGTAAGCAACGAATTTTATTCCTATATGTTTACTTGTATTTGTCCGCATTAAACTGAAATCCATCAAAAATTAAATAAATCTGGCTTGCATATAGGCTACACAGTGCCGATGGTTGAAATTGTAAAGGACAGAGATCTTGTACCACAAAATACATGCTTTACACTTAGTTTTATCGCAAAAACACAAAAAGAAATGTGTGATGAGTAGTATAATAGTTTTATTATATAATTAATAAGTTATGAGGGGAAATACTCACCTCTATACATAGAAATAAGAGCATAAAAAATAAACAAACGAATGCAGTCTCAATGGTACTGAGAGCCATCATAGTCTGTAGACAGAAAACATTGATTTTTTAATTTTTAGTGAGTAAAATATTCAACAAATTGTATTTCCTTTTATTAATTAGAAAAATTTGTGAAAACTATAAACACTATAACCGCTATAAAATAGGTCGATTATGGAGAAAAGTTTAAGCACAGACAACTAAACTAAGTTGTTCTGTGATCTGTGGTTTGAGGAACCTTTTTGGTACAGTACAGATTAAATAATAATTGATAATCTAATATTAAAACTGACACTGTATTTCACTTTTAAATAATGTTTTACTCACATATATTGGAGATGCTTGAGGAATGCATTTCACTTCTGAAAAGAAGCTTCGTCAGCAATGGCTGCTCATCCTAACCTCAACAAAGCATGACCCCTGGCGGCAGGCTGACGAAGCTCCTTTTCAGAAGTGAAATGCATTCCTCAAGCATTTCCAATATATGTGAGTAAAAAATTATTTAAAAGTGAAATACAGTGTCAGTTTTAATATTGGATTGTTCATCAAGTATTTCGTCATGGAAAACATCACAGATAACTGATAATGATATATATTATAAAAAATCATTAGCCTATTTATTAGATAATAAATTGATCAGTCAAATTAATTAACTTTTAACAATTAAATTTTTTTGAATTATCTGTCTAGTGTAATTTGTTTGATTGTATAATGTCTAAGTTGTTGAACATATTTATTTATTTAATTTATTTATTCATTTTACAGAAACAACTGGCAAAAAAACTTGAAGAATTTAAGTTAAAAGTATTTGAAAAGGGAAATAATGAGATAAATTTCTTATCATGGCATTACTTTTATTTACTTGTTTATAATGTATAGACAGTTTGCTCACGGTATATTTTCTTATATGTATAAGTTTTAAATTTCTCATATAAATGAGTACTGCTGTAACAACGGTATCAAGTTCTCTACCATGACAATGATTTAACATTTACTCAGATGTAATAGAAGAAATTTTTTATATCTGTGATGTTTTCCATGACAAAATACTTAATGAACACTCTAATATTAAAACTGACACTGTATTTTACTTCTAAATAATGTCTTACTCACATATATTTGAGATGCTTGAGGAATGCATTTGTAAAAATAGTATTTATAGTAATAAAAATATTTATCTTTTATGACAAGGAAATCTTTGAAACTGCTTTGATAGACCAATAAATGAGAAGGAGAATGCTTACAAAACAGAAAAATAATCATCAAAATTGATAGTAAGAGGGAACTGCAGTTGTGGTGGATGTGAAAGTCTAGTGTTTTCTACTGGCTTCTGAACATTTTCGCTAAACTCCATAAGAAAGCATTGGACAGCTCCAGCGGAAGACTGGTTTTGTGAGATGTGAAAGAGTCAGACACTGCGTGCATAGCAGGTTGTATTGTATTGGAAGTAGCCTACCTCTAAGATAAAAATTTACTTATTTTTCAATATTATTTCATTTTTCTCTTATTGAATCGCAAAATCAAATTTTATGTTCAGAGTGAATAGAGTAAGATGTAGATATTAATAAGTTTCAATTTTTAGTGGAGAAATTTACGAAAATAAGTCAAATTGGACGTATTTTAATATTAATTACCGTATTTACGAGTAGGCCTACAACGGGTGAAAAAAAATCTAGCAAAAGAGATTCTGTTGAAAGTATATGTAAAATGGAATAATAAAATGTATTTCTCATCATTAAGCAGTACTAATTCACTTGTAAATATGAGTTAAAAAATGAGACATAAATAATGTAGAACTGCTGCTCTATCAACGGTATCAAGTTCTTTATTACTATGGCAATAATCTGATATTTATTGGGCTACAAATGAATTTATTATTAAAACATGTTTTTTATAATTTCTGTCCTCATATTTATTGTATTTTGTTCATGATTATGAAGAAATAAAGAAATAATGGCAGCGAAGATTGAACTAAAAAAAAATTTGTTCCAGTTATTTTCATAATGCTGACCTTATCGCTCATTATATCGAATAAATGCAAAAATAAAATTTGTAGAGAATAAAACAGACAACAAATCCTATGATTTTATATGTCTTTCATTTTGTGGCATTGAGTCACAAATCTTCAAAAACTGTATATACTCTTCAGTGGCGTAGCAACGGGTGGCGGAGGGGGCGGACCGCCCCGGGTGACAGCCCAAGGGGGGTGACAAAAAAAAGATCCAATCAGACTTTTAAAGGACTGGTATTAAATGTTTTTTTAAATATTTTTTAATATATCATTTTTTTTTAATAAATAATAGAGAAAAAATTATTCTGGTTAGGGGTGGCATGACAGGCGACTGAGTTGAGAGATATTTAGTCATACGGTTGATAGTGCAGGAGCAGTGAGAGTCGTAATGTGTGACACAGAGGTTACTTATCAGCTAAATTTATTTAGAAATCTGTTCTGTTCTACACCTGCAACTGTCATCCACCCTTAGAGAATCAGTGGATTTGTTGATGCAGGTGTCAGGAGAGTAGCCAAGGAGCGTCCTCGGGTACGGACGCCCTCCATTAGCGATGATTCAAGCACTTGATAGAATTTGATTAATAATGTTGGTTGAAATATATAAATACGCGTTTACATAAATGATATATGGTTCTTTGGGTGAGAGTTAATACTTTTTTGAGTCCGCTAATACAGAGATGGGTATAGGTATGGGTTAAAATAATGTGGGAGGATTTATGTATAGAAACGCTCAAAATGCAATTTTAGAGGGGTCATTTTAATTTTTTTTTCGCACCCCATTCAAGCAAGAGTCATATATTTTGTCAGCAAAATCGTGAAAAGACATCTTAATTAATTTTGAGTTATCGGACTACCGTGAAGGTAGAAGATAGTTTAGTAGGGAAAGTTATAAAAATTATTAGTATGATTCGTGAAAAGCAAGTCATAAAGTAATGTAATTAAATTTCAAGGCATAATATTATTTCAGTAGAAAAAATTATTAAGTAACACATTTTTTAGAATAAATTTCAGTGGTAGGTCTGGTAGGTGCTCTTTACTAATTGGACTACACCGTTTACGGTGAGTCAACAGTCAACAAAGTGAGGTGCTCCCAGGGGTTGGACCCAAAAATTTGCTATGGCTGAAATTGAGTCACTCAATTCTCAAAGGCAAAAAAATCAATTGAATTTTTTACCAAAGGTTATTGTGTAAGATGAATGAGCTTGTGTCTAAAAGCGCTTGAAAGAATTATTTTCTATTTTTCTCTGGGAAAAACCCCCCGCACCACCCTTCTACCATCTATAGAAGAGTTATTTGTTTCATTTGAAGTGTTACAGGGTTCTTCCAAGCTAATTCATAATTAACATTTTTTTCACTAAATTCCAATAATAGAGTCCTAAGTACTATTCCCAAAGTGAACAAGCTAATGATCTAATGGAATACTCAACTGAATCACATGCTGTTCAAGCAAGATTTCAAATTTCAAATTAGCCTGCCCACATTCTGAAGAGTTGCGTTATGCAGGCCTAAGCTAATCAATTGTGTGGAGCCCAATATCATGATAAACATCACCAAAATAGGTTAAAGTTGCTTTCAAAATACCTAAAAATCAAAATTTTTCTGACGCCCACCCCCAAATTTTGAATATCTACATAAAAAATTAATAATTCTTGCATGGTTGATACAAAATTAGAATCATCTATGAATAAGGTGTCTTTTTTTAAGTGTGTGAAATAGTGGTGGGAGTTGGGCGGGGGGGGGGGGGGGTGGCAAGTTGAAATACCGCCCCGGGTGCCACAAGACCTCGCTACGCCACTGATAATCTTGGTTCTCTCTCACATTTAAAGCCCTATTACTTTTTTATTTCTAGTTGCATGAACATGCTTGACTAACCATTTTGTAGCAAAATTTATTTTCTATAAGATAGGTTCTCTACTGAATTTGGCTGTGATGCTTCGTTCAGGAGATATAAGCGAAAAACTAAATAGACTACACATATTCTTGCATCACGGCTTGGAAGAATAGAATTTATTGAAGGTCCCAACATCCAAGCATTGCTCCAGCCGTGGAATTGAAAATGGTACAGCGCGCACCATCTAGCGGCAGAAGCTGAAACTAATTTTGACATAGATTCAGTTTTCGGCTAATTGTGACCTTGTAGTTAATTGTATCGCAAAAATGAAAAACGAAATTTGTAGAGCACAAAACGGGCTACAAATTATGTGATGCCATATTTTCTTTTATTTGTTCGCATTAAGCCATAATTAATGAAAAACTAAACATACCCTCTGTTCACAATGCTAATTGTTAAAGTTGAAAGAGACATTCATTTAGATTTCGACTAATTGTGACCTTATTGTTGATTGTATCGCAAAAATGAAAAACGTAATATGTAGAGAATAAAACAGGCTACAAGTTATGTAATAACATAATTTCTTGTACTTATTCGCATTGGGCCACAATTTATGAAAAACTAAACATATCCTCTGTTCACAGTGCTGATGGCTGAAATTGAAAGAGGCGTTGTTCCAGTATTTTTCAAATACTGACCTTATCGCTCAATATATCAGAAAAATTCATTCGTAATAATTTGTAGAGAATAAAACAGACAACAAATCCTATGATTTTATATTTCTTTCATTTTGTTATATTGAGACACAATTCTTCAAAAACTGTATATACACTTGGTTTTTTCTCACACTTGAAGCCCTATTACATTTCTATTTCTAGTTGCATGAACATCTTTCACAAACCATCTTGTAGCAAAATTCATTTTCTACAAAATTGGTTCTCTACTGAATTTAGCTGTGATGCTTCTTTCAGGAGATGTAAGCGAAAAACTAAATACACTACAAATATTCTTGCATCACGGCTCGAGAGAATAGAATTTATCTAGCATTACCTTATCGCTCAATATATCAGAAAAATTCATTCGATATAATTTGTAGAGAATAAAGTAAGCAACGAATTTTATGCCTATATGTTTACTTGTATTTGTCTGCATTAAACTGAAATCCATCAAAAATTAAATGAATCTGGCTTGCATATAGGCTACACACACAGTGCCAATGGTTGAAATTGTAAAGGACAGAGATCTTGTACCACAAAATACATGCTTTACACTTAGTTTTATCGCAAAAACACAAAAAGAAGTGTGTGATGAGTAATATAATATTTTTATTATATTTAATAAGTTATGAGGGGAATTATACTCACCTTTAGGCTATACATAGAAATAATAGCATAAAAAAACGAATGCAGTCTCAATGGTACTTAGAGCCATCATAATCTGTAGACAGAAAACATTGTTTTTTCTTTTTTCTATTTTGTAGTGAGTAAAATGTTCAACAAATTTTATTTCCTTTTATGAATTAGAAAAATTTGTGAAAACCATAAACACTATAACCGCTATAAAATAGGTCGATTTATTAGGAAAAGTTTAAGAAACCTTTTATAGTTCGGTAGAGATTAAATAATTATTGATAATCTAATATTGAAACTGACACTGTATTTCACTTTTAAATAATGTTTTATTCACATTTATATTAGAGATGCTTGAGGAATGCATTTCGCTTCTGAAAATCCAATATATGTGAGTGAAACATTATTCAAAAGTGAAATACAGTGTCAGTTTTAATATCAGATTGTTCATCAAGTATTTCGTCATGGAAAACATCACAGATAATAAATTGATCAGTCAAATTAATTAACTTTTAACAATTAAATTTTTTTGAATTATCTGTTAATGTTAATTTGTTTGATTGTAATGTTTAAGTTGTTGAACATATTTATTTATTTATTCATTTTACAGGAGCAACTGGCGAAAAAACTTGAAGAATTTAAGTTAAAAGTATTTGAAAAGGGAAATAATGAGATAAATTTCTTATCATGGCATTACTTTTATTTTCTTGTTAATCTCAAAGTTTTAATAAATGTGGTTGTGACAATCTCGTATTATTTTTCATTCTTCACAATGTATAGACAGTTTGCTTACGGTATATTTTCTTATATGTATAAGTTTTAAATTTCTCATATAAATGAGTAGCCTACTGCTGTAACAACGGTATCATAAGTTCTCTACTATGACAATGATCTAAAATTTACTCAGATGTAATGGAGTGAATTTTTCAAACTTTTTTTTTATTATTATTACCGTACTGACAGCAGAGACAAATTGAAAATTTTTTCGAAATTGTTCATTTTTCGATACCGTATGCTATTGTGACTTTACTGATTTATTACGATGAAACAAGAAGCTTGCTTTGTGAGAGTTTCTGGATCGAATGGAAGATGAGATGTGTAATAATTCAAGAAAACTGATAAGTGTAGAAACCATCAACCGTATTATTGTTATGAAATAGCTTACTCAGCAATTCAGATGAATCAGATCCATTTGCTGGTATTCTTGCCTTTTTCTGGTTATGCCTATACAGTCAATTCAGCTATTATTAACACTGAATTATGATGCCTTTCTATATAGTAAACAGCTACTTGATGTTATCTGTTGACAAAACCCTAACTCTGCAGAATAAGGTAATTGAAAGAGAAGAGGAAGAAGAATGAGGAGACACATGAAGAAGAAGAAGATGATGAAGGGGAAAGAAAAGGAGAAGAAAAAAGAGGAGAGACAGGAGAGAAAAAGAGAAGACTGAGATAAAAAGAAGAAGGAGAAGAAGAATAAGAGAGATTAATAATGATAATAATAAGATGAGAACAAGAAAAAGAAGGTGTTTTTACACATTCTGGAAGTTCAGATTCAATTGAATCGGACAACCTGCTAGTATAATAATATGACCCTTGAAACACATTAAGAATAAAATTTCTTTACTGTAATCTTATTAATATTATTATTTTAATTTTTTTATTGATGACTGCATGAATCTTATACTTGTGCGTGGGTAATGATGTGAAAAGGAACACAAAAATGCCAGACTGAACGGGAATTGAACCCGCAACCACCGGAGTATCTTATCTGTGCCCTTAACAACTATACGCTATGGCGGCTTCCCAAATTCTACTTGAATTTTTCAAGTAGAATAGGCCTTCAGCCGCGAATGCGGAAGCATTCCCACAATTCGAAATAGCCATCACTCGAATAAGTCAGTGTTGAAATCACTTGTAAAGTCTATTTCCAATAATTACTCATATTTTTAATTAAAAAAATGTAAAGTTTACTGGTATCTAAAAATAAAGAAGATAACTATTAAGAGAATAATATTGAGAAGTTTCCAACTCTACTAAATTTAATTATGTTTTGTTAGAAAATCAATAAAGTCCAATCATTTCTAATCATGGATTAAGTTAATTCCACAATGTACGGAATTTGATAAAGAAAAATACTTTATTAATAAGTTGTGAAGTGGTAAAAGGATTCGCCCTTATTTAATTTAACGCTAGTTTTATTAATCAAATCGAATTATATGCATTTCATGAGGGGAAACAGCTCATATTATACCTGCGATAACATTCTGTATCAAATAAGCAACGCAGGAATTCTTTTGTTGCCCGAAAAATATCAATAAACTGCCAAAATCTCTTGAAAACTCCATAAGAAAGCATGTAATCGTTGGACTGGTATTTGCCAGTGATAGTGCTCCGTATCAAAGAAGCAACATGAGAAGCTTCTTGCGTATCACAAAAGATACAAAGTCAAGTACAACTTTCTGAAAGGATCTGATAACTCCATAAGAGCCCATGTTAATGGAATAAACGTTGGCCCAAAGTAAGATTTCTTCCGTATCACGAGGGGTAGCTCTCTGCTCTCTAAAACTATCGAACTAACACAACTATCGATATTGTAGCTCGATATTATCAATACTCGATAATCTAAAACAAAATGTATGTGAATGATTGTAAGTTTGAGGTTAACTTTTGTTTATTTTCCAATTTTTCTCAATTTGAAGTAATTAAGTTATGCCCCTCGTATCATTAATTTATAGAATGAAACTCGATATGGTTTTAATGAATCTATGATTCAGTAAATTGTATTTTCTTAATTTGTTTGCTGAAAAATGAAACTTCTGCTACATTCTCCAGTGATTTCAATCTACAAAAGATTGATTTATTCAGCATTTCCTAAAACACCGGCTCTTGTGAAAGATGCTATAAATTTATGGGAAGATATTTTCAGGGAGAATAAAATTTCTGAACCAAGTAATTCTATTCAAATAATTATGCACAGTGTGTTGGGAGCAAAAAATGTAAGTTCCATCTTAGAAATCGCTTATTAATAAATGTATCATTCAATAAATCAATTGGTTTAGAGTCTGTTAAACTGTAAACAGCACATCTTTAATTTCTATAATATTTTTATTCACTTGGAAACGGGGCAAATAATTGCAAAAAGTATTTTTGAATACCAAACAAACTTAATTTTATGCTTCATGCCATCAAATTAGGCGGCTAGAACGAATTGTGGTGTTTGTAGTGCAATGGCAGACCAAGAAAACGTTAGTTTTCTAGGACTAGGGAACACGGCACGGCTAGTGTTTCCAATTAGTGCGTTGAGGTTGACATCCATTGCTGGCATTGGTACTAATTTGGCGAAATTAGTTCCAGCTACCTTAATTTGATGGTATAAAGCATTAATAGACTTAGTTTAATTTAATTTGGTGTTTAGTTTAATTTGAGATTTAAAAAATGCATATCGTTGAATATGCTCTTGCATATTCAGGCGTATTTAAGCAGAGTGACTGGGTCTTGAAAAAGCAAACCCAGCTTACTATATTATCATTGGGTGCGTTCATATGAGCCTCACCGTTAATTTCTATGAATTTGAATAAACCAATCATAAACCACCTATAACATATACCGGTTACCGGTAAGGCTCCCATAAACTCAACCATTTGGTGCGTTCATGGGAGCCACACCGCTTACCGGTGCACCGGAAACTAGGCGTCTGAATGGTCTATTCAAATTCATAGAGGTATCCGGTAAAAATCTCAGGTCACCGTTAAGCTGTGCAGGCTCCCAGACATACACATTGTAATTTACAGTATCCATCACCTACATAAACCAATACAAGCTACACACAAGCTTAGAGTTATTTAATATAATGTAAAATATATCGTTTCAGGTGGTGGAAGTACAAACACATCTGGAAAAAGAGCTAAACATAATACAAAGGAAGCAGCTGGATGAGTACTGTCTGAAAAGATTAACCAGGTACAAAACACTATAGGTAAAAAAATAAATAAATAAAATAAATAAATTTACATCAGTCCTAGAATTATTCCTAAAATAAATGTTTATTCCTTATGACTTTTCCTCTTATTTCTCCCCCTGTGGTTATTTGAGAGATAGAGAAATCCATCAAGGACTATTCCATGTTTAAAGGGGTGGATGCATCAAGAAATCAACATTTTCTTGAAAATTTTCCCAACATCATTGGAAGCTTCTCTCAAAAATTGTATTGGTAAAACGAACAGGCATTTGACAAAGAAGAATAGCTCATATTTTATAAAATACATTAACCTAACCATATAATATAGAATACCAGTAGTCAAAATTTGTGAAGAAAGTAGTTTCGTACTTTCTCTGTTGCATCTTCAATTCATTGTTATTCTGTCTTCAAGTAAATAATGTTTTGTTAGATAAGATTTATTAAAATATAGTATATGTTTGGGGGAAGCTGATAGCTGAGTGCCGTAGCAGGTATCTGTTCAATCAGAGATAAGCTACAAAACTCCTGGGCCCTCTTTGTAAGGGTGACCGATTGGATTGGCCAGCACAAAAGAGAAGCTCTGTTCTCTGCTGTAAAATCACTTCCCGGTGGTTCTAAACCCATCTAAAACAGTGGGTCCAACTCATCAATCACAAGGGAAGTGATAGCCGCGAGCCGTAGCAGGTATCTGTTCAATCAGATAGATAAGCTGCGTCCTCGTAGGTCCTGTTTGTAACGGTGACCGATTAGATTGGCCAGCAATAAAGACACTGTTCTCTGCTGAAAATCACTTCCCGGTGGTTCGGAACCCACCTAAAACTGTAGGTCCAACTCATCAATCATTATCATCCAACTCATTACCCACGCACAGGTCTCAGACCTATGTGGGCTACATCCTCAAAAAAAAAAAAAAAAAAAAAAAAACAATTCATTACGCCCGCAAAAGTCTCATACATATGTGGGCTCCATCCTTAAAAAATCATAGAAAACTAGTTACAAGTCGCAGGGTGACTAGTGACCTGGAAAAGTCAGGGAATTTTTAAATTATGGAAAAGTCATGGAATTTGAAAAAATATCGGGAAAACTTCGTAGTAACTATATACCTAATAATAATTATATTAATTATAGAAACCCTCACATGAAATGCTCCAATATCGAACTTGCAATGCGTTTTTAGATGGACAACCGGACAAATAAGCTAGATAGGCAAAAAAACATAATTTTTTTTGATTATTCGCTAAGGTATTTTTGTTTTTCATCTATATAAAAGCCAAATAACCCTGATTCACTGACTTTCATCAGCGTTTCTCGAAAACGACATGGCTAATTAAGTTAAATTTGGTACACATGTCCCGTTGGGGCTCTAGATGCATGCTAAGAAAGAATTTTGAAAAATTCCAAAAATTACGGCCAGAAGTGAACTCTTAAAAATTAGATATAAGAAATATGGTGTTGTGAATTGAATTACTGTACCTGTATCCATGACTACAGATGATCAACAAACGAAAGTGTGCTGGATCGATTCACGATTTTGTACGAATTTTAAACCACCCCCTAGCTAGACGGTTAAGGCGAGCGAAGCGAGCCTGCCGGCTAGTACCTTATATTGGGCAGGGAAAATTCTATTAAAGATCAGGGAAAAGTCAGGGAATTTGTGTAGCTTACTTTGCTAGTCACCCTGTAAGTGGCTTTGATCTTGGAACTTGATCATTGTTTTTTTTTTTGTTTTCTCTTAAGGATGCCACTGCAGTACATAATAGAGGAGTGGGATTTTAGAGAGCTAACATTGGCAATGCGTGGACCAGTATTTATTCCACGGCCTGAAACAGAGCAGTTGGTTGACATCATCTTGGAAGAGCAGAATAACAAATCGCCGAAATCCATTGTGGAGATCGGGTGCGGCTCTGGAGCAGTATCAATTGCGCTGGCCAAAACGTTCACACAGGTAAAATTACAGATCTTTACTTGTTAGAGACTTACTAGTGAGCCCAACGGGATGGAGAACTCGCTTGCAAACAACTCATTTTGGAAAGGGAAACTCATTTGGGAAGCTTATCGTAGGCGAAGGTGGTAACGAAAAACGGCTGTTTTGAAAATAATGATTTAGATAAAGTTCACTAGACAACTATCACTTGAAGTTCAAGTTCATCGTTGCTCTGATACACAGATTTATTTTCCACAAAGACCTGCCGTACTCATATACCGTACCGACAAAAACACATATATCAGAGCAATAGAATTAGTGTCTCTATAGAGTAGATATATTTGCCACATAAAAAACAGCTGTTTATATATCCATATAAATTATCAGGGCAATGAAATTAGTACATCAGCTGATAGAGATTCTATAAAGACCGCATTTATTCACCTACAGCTGATGATAACTCAAAATATATTTTGAAATCTATTGCGAATTCCACATGGTGAAAACACTATTTCCTAAATATATATATATATATATATATATATATATATATATATATATATATATTGTAACGTGCTTCCTGAGGGACACCTGGGAAACAATATGAATTAAAATTAATTCCCCTTCGAGGCCTTGCGTCTATGGTAGACTTACCGATCGCAAGTCTCGGGTTCGGCTGCTCAGTGTGTGCCCTGCAGTCACACGCTACTGTGGAGGTGCGATGAAAATCCTGTAGGAGAAAGGCTGTTCAATGGCCTGAGGATTTCGCGGCAATCCTCCACAACAATATCACCAGGTATGGAGGATGGACGTATCACTCGGTGCAGCTATATGTCTCCCTTGGACCACACCGGACACCGAGTAGATACCCCCAAATCTCCACCCTGATAACACGTCTAATTCTGGAAGACAACCACAATCTCCCCCTGCTGATGGCCTGAACAGTATAAAAATAATATGTACTAGACGGAAATTCCGTCTAGATACAATATAATGGCTCAAACTGCCAGAACTCACCAAGCATAAGGGTGAAATGATATGAAAACCTTTTTTTAACAAAAATTTGACGTGTATTGAAAAAATGATCAGGTAACAATTTGAAAATTCAATAATAAATAATAATATAGCGTACGGTAACAAATTTGATGTGGTTGAAAAGAATAAATTAATCGGATAGTTCTTTTAATAGAATATGTGATAATTCTTGATTTTTCTGTGCACGTGGGCGGGATTCGGCTTGGTGGAAGGCAAGACTGAGAATCTGCACAACTTGACACAGTATATATATTTAAAATTTCCCTTTTTTATAATCGTGCACCACTATAGGGGCCCCTTAAAATAAAAAACTCACTTGAATTTCGCAAGGTAGTTGGCCTCCGTCTGACCGCAAGTGTAGTGGGTGGCTGCTTCTCGCGATTATTCGGGAATGGGTTTTCTAAGATTTCTGAATATACTGGTCTCACTTTAAATTCTGGTCTTGCTTATTGATAATTTATCCGGAAATTTGACACACAACAAAAATTACGTTCAACACAAAAATGACAAATAGTGGACAAACTAGTCCTTTCGGAATCTGGAGAGCAAGTCGTTGTAGTTGTAACAGTAGTACTCTTTTTTTTGAAGAAGTGGTTACTGTCACCCCCACTCTTTTGCCAAATCAAAAGATATGACGCCAAATTTGGCGATGCTCAACCCATGTGGTTAGAATTAGATTAAGAAAAAATTAAATAAAACGGTACTATTGTTTATATGGGTTGCAATAAAGGACGGAAATAATTTTAAAAAGAACCAGATACGCCAAAAACTAATTTAAAGATAGAAAATTAACATTTAAGTTTATATAAATTTCGATGTTAATCATCAACTACTTAACAAGTCGATAATTATAAGTCCACGTGGCTTTGGACTGTGACTTTTTACGAAAACATCAAATTCGAGCCAATAATAAATAAAAAATACATTTTAACTCACTTTAAATTCATAAAAAATAATATTGAGCAAGTAGATTCCACAGTACAACGAATAATTACAATACTATAGGCTAGTGGTGGTGGATCTAACCTGAAAAAGGTTATCCTGCAAGCAACAACAGATTATTCGTATAATTTGGCGAGAATGAAGAGATTCAGGTATGTGTAACATTTTTGACATAATAATTTATCATATTCCTGCTTTTAAATAACATTTGAAGTCGCTAAATATGATTTATTGCCATTTAACGCATGTAACTTCGATAATATCGAAGCTATCGCTATTATCGCCGGTATGACTGTTTAACATCGATGGTCCTGCCAAAACAGCTGGTTTTGTTAATGAATTTGTAACGGTAGTGGCGCCGGTTTTAAAAGTAATCCTCTCAATCTTATAATACGGTAACTCCTTCAATTTTGATGTAATCAAATTTTTGGTGGTTGCCAGCCATCCAAAAGTATCGTCACAATATATATATATATATATATATATTACTATAGTAATATATAGATATGTTAATGAAGGGCTGAGAACCTATATTTTTGTTTCAAAAAGGATGAAGGAGTGGGACAATCTCATTGGCAGACCAACTTGATCTGTATTAAGGTTCCAAGAATGTGTGTTTAAAATTTGAAGTTGATTGGTCAAAGCGTTCGAAAGTTATCGTCGAACATACAAACAAACACACAAACCCACAAACATACAGAAAAAGCTGCAAGCCTCCAGTCACGAGTCACAAGTCAAAACTAAGAACTCGCTACGCTCATTCAACTAGTAGTTCTGTGAATAGTAGACCTTACGCCCAAGAATGAGTGTTCTACTACAGAGGAACATACTACATGTACCCAGTGATAATCACTATCGCAAAAACACAATCATCACACCTAACCCTTGATATTCTTCTAAAATTAATCAAATAATTTTTTTGTCATATTAGTATACAATTTAACATAATATAATTTTTTCGGAGGATGAAGCCCACATAGGTCTGATACCTGTGCGTAGGTAATGAATTGTATGATAGTGATTGATGAGTTGGACCTACAGTTTAAGGTGGGTTCCGAACCACCGGGAAGTGATTTTACAGCAGAGAACAGTCTTTTTTGCTGGCCATATATATATATATATACTTTTATATCCTTCTAATTAGGATAATATCATTCTTATTAACGACAGAATATTCTCCTACACAACAGAGAAGCTTGATATGTGGAATAGTCTAATAAATACCAGAAAATTACAAGGTTAATTATCAAGGGAAGTACATATACTTTGAAGGAGTGGCAATTATCTCCTTAGTTGGTTCATTATTAGCCTCTTGAGACAGAACGTTTTTTATTTATTTATTCAGATAAATATTCATTGATAGCTATGTAAGTTATAAAACTTTTTTTATGCTGATAACTATCTAAATTTTACACTTTACTCTATAATTACAATTATTACTATAATTAATTACAATTATTACTATAATTAATTACAATTATTACTATAATTAATTACAATTATTACTATAATTAATTACAATTATTACTATAATTAATTACAATTATTACTATAATTAATTACAATTATTACTATATTTTTTTTTTATATTTGAATGTTTCACGCTAGTCTACAGTATTAAATTTTTTGTTGTGAATTTGAGGACTTGCAGTCAGTTTTAAATTATGAAAATTAATATTGACAATGTTATAATACAAGAAATCCAAGTATCTAGTCTACAGTGTATATTGGTTCCTTTTTCCACACTAGTTATAATATTTGATATCTAAACTTTCTATTTGCTTGTATTTGAATCTTCCAAGGTATAAACTTGAGATCTCTTCCAAGAAAATAGAAAATATCTGGGGAAAAATATACAGAATATTAATTTTATTCTTGACAACAGTGTACATTGATTCGATTTCCCATATTCCATTTTTTTTTTTTTTTTTTTTTTTTTGAGGATGAAGCCCACATAGGTCTGATACCTGTGCGTGGGTAATGAGCTGGATGATGGTGATCGATGAGCTGGACTTACAGTTTTAGGTGGGTTCCGAACCAACGGGAAGTGATTTTACAGCAGAGAACAGTGTCTTTTTTGCTGGCTGATCTAATCGGTCACCGTTACAAACAGGACCCACGAGAACGCAGCTTATCTCTCTGATTGAACAGACACCTGCACATATTTGTTCCTACACATTCTAATGTTATCGGATGATAAATAATAATAATTTCAATATGAATTCTATTTTTATTTTCTCTTGCAGGCCGATATCATTGCAGTAGACGCTAGCCAAGATGCATGTGCTTTGACGATTGAAAACTGCAAGCGGTTCAAGTTTAGTGAAAAGGTGCAAGTGATCAACACAAAACTACTGCAGAATGGAATGTTCGAGAACGGGATGCAATTGGAAAACATCGATATCCTGGTTAGCAATCCGCCCTACATAAAGACTGACGATATCAGCACGCTTCAGCCTGAAATTACGATGTGAGTAGGTGATTTATCTTGTAAAATAAATCAGTTGAGCCGATATAATGTAGTAAATAAATACATTAAATCGATAAGGTATATGGGAAAGTGATGAAAGCCGTGAGCCGTTCCAGGTATGTTGAATCAGGTAAGACACGAGGGCTTGTCCTCTTTCTGTACGGATGACCGTTTAGTTTGGTTAGCAGAAACACCCTGTTCTGTTTACAAAAGCTACTAAATGATTTTTGAACGACCAAGAAAATAGGCATAGATGTGACTCGTTAATTTCCTAGGCCAGAATGATAGGCTAACAACTTACATTCGTTTTTTCTTGTGCTTGTATGTCTGTATAAGACTTGAAATTTTGGTCTTCTAGC
Source organism: Conomelus anceps (assembly GCA_948455865.1). NCBI lineage: Eukaryota > Metazoa > Arthropoda > Insecta > Hemiptera > Delphacidae > Conomelus > Conomelus anceps. The sequence continues at coordinate 35,283,475 of OX418227.1, read as the reverse complement.
ATAAAAATAATTAGATTGGTAATTTTGTACATAGTTGTTGATCTGACTTGTTTTATACTCTTTTTTTTCTGAGGATGAAGCCTATATAGGTCTGAAACCTGTGCGTGGGTAATGAGTTGGATGATGGTGATTGATGAGTTGGACCTACAGTTTTAGGTGGGTTCCGAACCAACGGGAAGTGATTTTACAGCAGAGAACAGTGTCCTTTTTGCTGGTCAATCTAATCGGCCACCCTTACAAAGTGTAAAGTAAGTAAAGTAATTCTTTATTGCCACAAAAAAAACATAACATTTCAAAGATATTGTTCAAGAAGTAAAGTGAAATTCTATAGTATATAATAAATAGGCCTTAAATTTAGAATACAAACTTCACAATACAAACCTACACAATACATTATTATTATATTAATATTTAATAATATTATTTAATATTATTAAAGTAATGGGCTCTCCCAGAAAAGCAAAGCTTGTGCTCTGGAAGAGAGTTCAAACTAATGTAGAAGGTAATTTGGATGGATGTATATAAGACAATTTAATCAGTACTACAAGAAAACAATATGCAATATATAAACACTAGAATATAAATGTATATACAAAATAACAATATAAGCACTAGAAAGTACAAGCCACTCAATCATCTGAAATCTCAAGTCTGAAGTAAACTTTTCTACATACCCACTTCCTTATTTCATAATTAAACACCTAGAAGAACGCAGCTTATCTCTATCTGATTGAACAGATACCTGCTATGGCTCGCGGCTATCACTCCCCTTAACTAAAGTGACCAGATTTTGTTGAACCCCATGCTGGTCGTATAGACCGAGAAAGGGGGGATTGTTTGAAAATTGATCAGAAAATAGGAAAAAAATTTTTTCTTCTCTATACAAAGATATTTTTGTAGTCATTCTCACACATCTTATATTAAAACAAGACTGCAGTTTTTAATACCATCGATGTTCACCATCCAAAGACAACCGGAGAATAATAAAAGTCCGCACATAATAACAAGGGATTTAGGAGCTAAGGTTCAATTGTAATTAGAACTTAAGTATAGCTTTTAGATCATTTAGAGCAGCGGTCCAACCTTTTTTGCTTCTGCGTACCTCTTAGACCATATTTTACAGAAATAGTACCCCCAAAGGCCTAACTACTTTTTTACTTTACTATAACTATACTTAAGGTGAATTTCTATTTTTATCTCACAAAAAAAGGAGCTTCATACACATATAAGCAAGGTGAATTTCTATTCCATTCTTACAAAGACAGGAGCTTCATACACATATAAGCAAGGTGAATTTCTATTCCATTCTTAAAAAAAAGGAGCTTCATACACATATGAGCAAGGTGAATTTCTATTATTATCTCACAAAAAAAGGAGCTTCATACACATATAAGCAAGGTGAATTTCTAATCCATTCTTACAAAAAAAAGGAGCTTCATACACATATAAGCAAGGTGAATTTCTAATCCATTCTTACAAAAAACGGAGCTTCATACACATATAAGCAAGGTGAATTTCTATTTCTATCTCACAAAAAAAGGAGCTTCATACACATATAAGAAAGGAGAATTTCTATTCCATTCTTACAAAAAAAGGAGCTTCATACACATATAAGCAAGCTGAATTTCTATTCCATTCTTACAAAAAAAGGAGCTTCATAAACATATAAGCAAGGTGAATTTCTATTTTTATCTCACAAAAAAAGGAGCTTCATACACATATAAGCAAGGTGAATTTCTATTCCATTCTTACAAAAAAAGGAGCTTCATACACATATAAGCAAGGTGAATTTCTATTCCATTCTTACAAAAAAAGGAGCTTCATACACATATAAGCAAGGTGAATTTCTATTCCATTCTTACAAAAAAAAGGAGCTTCATACACATATAAGCAAGGTGAATTTCTATTCCATTCTTACAAAAAAAGGAGCTTCATACACATATAAGCAAGGTGAATTTCTATTCCATTCTTACAAAAAAAGGAGCTTCATACACAAATAAGCAAGGTGAATTTCTATTCCATTCTTACAAAAAAAAGAAGCTTTATACACATATAAGCAAGGTGAATTTATATTACTATCAAACGATTAAAAGGAGCTTCATACACATATAAGCAAGGTGAATTTCTATTCCATTTTTACAAAAAAAGGAGCTTCATACACATTATAAGCGAGGTGAATTTCTATTCTTATCTCACAAAAAAAGGAGCTTCATACACATATAAGCAAGGTGAATTTATATTCCATTCTTACAAAAAAAGGAGCTTCATATGCATATAAGCAAAGTGAATTTATATTACTATCAAACAAAAAAAAGGAGCTTCATACACATATAAGCAAGGTGAATTTCTATTTTCATCTCACAAAAAAAGGAGCTTCATACACATATAAGCAAGGTGAATTTTTATTCCATTCTTACAAAAAAAGGAGCTTCATACACATATAAGCAAGGTGAATTTCTATTTTTATCTCACAAAAAAAGCTTCATACACATATAAGAAAGGTGAATTTATATTCCATTCTTACAAGAAAAGGAGCTTCATACACATATAAGCAAGGTGAATTTCTATTTTTATCTCACAAAAGAAGGAGCTTCATACACATATAAGCAAGGTGAATTTATATTACTATCAAACGAAAAAAGGAGCTTCATACACATATAAGCAAGGTGAATTTCTATTTTTATCTCACAAAAAAAGGAGCTTGATACACATTTAAGCAAGGTGAATTCATATTACTATCAAACGAAAAAAGGAGCTTCATACACATATAAGCAAGGTGAATTTCTATTCCATTCTTACAAAAAAAAGAGCTTCATACACATATAAGCAGGGTGAATTTCTATTCCATTCTTACAAAAAAAGGAGCTTCATACACATGTAAGCAAGGTGAGTTTCTATTTTTATCTCACAAAAGAAGGAGCTTCATTCACATATAAGCAAGGTGAATTTATATTACTATCAAACAAAAAAAGGAGCTTCATACACATATAAGCAAGGTGTATTTCTATTCCATTCTTACAAAAAAAGGATCTTCATACACATATAAGCAAGGTGAATTTATATTTCATTCTTACAAAAAAAGGAGCTTCATACACATATAAGCAAGGTGAATTTCTATTACATTCTTACAAAAAAAAAGTAGCTTCATACACATATAAGCAAGGTGAATTTATATTACTATCAAATGAAAAAAGGAGCTTCATACACATATTAGCAAGGTGAATTTCTATTTTTATAATTTTTGTAAATAATTACTGATAATAGGTATTAGCTTGTCATTTGATGATCTGTTTTTGTATATTAATTGAACTTACAAATATGTGTGTGTAAATAGACTAATTTGTGTAAATAAAGATCAAGTGTGAAGTTTAGTGTTGCCAGCCTTATTTTAGACATTAGCACCCATAACAATAATTTCTGCTGAACACTGATTTCTTTTATTGAGGGCATCGAATGTAATATGTTGAGAGATGAATATTAGAATTTGAATTTAAAAATGTTACTAAAATATAGCCTACATAGAAGTGTCAGAATAGAATACATTATAGATAGAATAGTCGCACAACAGAAACTGCTCACCTCTAGCACAGAACAACCATTCCTTAGTCTATGCCACTAGACATTGAACATCCGCCATTATGGATTATTTTTTGCATACCCCCAACTAGGACCCTGTGTACGCGTACCCCAGGTTGGGAAACGCTGATTTAGAGCAATAATAATTATCAATAAATGAAAAAACCCTATTCATGAAGTAGAAGATTAGTAACTAATATTGCCAAAACAGGACAAATGAGTGTCCCGACAAGGATGGTCAAGCCATTGACACTATTCAAATGTATTTGTACATTTTTTAATGAATAAAGATGATTTCAGTCAATCAATTCAATCAATCAATGGTGGGGACAACGGGACATGACTCTCAAAAACGGGACGTCTGGTCACCTTATCATTAACTGAAGTTTTTAATACGTAATCTTGAAAAAAAAAACAGTGAAAATTTCTTAAAACCGTGTTAAATATCTTTAAAAAAAACCTTACGACTGCTATTGAATCACTCAGAAACAAGGAATTAATCTTTTTCTATTTTTTTTTTCAGTTACGAAGACCTGCGAGCCCTTGATGGTGGCAAGGATGGTATGGACACAATAGAAGGCCTGCTTCTGCTAGCTGCCAGTGCATTGCGAGGCGTCAACGGAAAACTGTACATGGAAATTGATGCGAGCTTAGTGCGGCCAATTCAAATATGGCTGACGAACCACAATAGGACTGAGCATGCAATGGGACTGAGACTGAGCAACGTCTATAAGGATTTGTATCAGGTGGAGAGGTTTGTCAGCATTGCCAAGGATGGAGAATGAGAGTGGTAGAAGAAGATGAAGAAAATGCGAGAAGAAAAAAGGAGGAAAGGCAAGAGCAAAGATGTGTTAGAGAGGAAAAGGAGAAGAACGAAAAAGTTGAAAAAAGAATAAGTATATCAAGAAAAAGAGGAAGATCTTGTTGTATCTACACACATCTTCTCTTAAAGTGAACATTTGTTTCAGATGTTTTGTCTGATGTCACATATTAATAAATTGCTTACATATTAAGGAATGGGTGGAAAATGAGAGTGTTAGAAGAAGATGAAGAAAATGCGAGAAGAAAAATGGTGGAAAGGCAAGAGCAAAGACGTTTTAGAAAGGAAAAGGAGAAGAACGAAAAAGTTGAAAAAAGAAAAAGTATATCAAGAAGTAGAGGAAGAGCTTGTGTTATCTACATACATATTCTCTCAAAGTGAACACTATTTTTTTAATATTTTGTCTCAGGTCACATATTAACTTAGTTAAATAAAAAAAGGGAGGAAGGAATGGATGATGATGATGATGATGATGAAGAACAAATGGATGATGAAGGAAAAAGAAGATCTTTTCTTTGTTGGGACGAAGGTAATATTGTGGAAGGTATCCATAATGAATAATAAGACGAAATTGTCACAACCACATATTTATTAAAAGATATTGAGAAACTAGTTTCGGTTGTTATACCATTATCAATCTCAATCAAACTAAAACTAAAGAGTTTTTAGTTTGATTGAGATTGATAATGGTATAACAACCGAAACTAGTTTCTCAATATTTTTCAATAAATGTGGTTGTGACAATTTCGTCTTATTATTCATAAAAAGAAGATGAAGGAAAAAGATGATGATGATGAAGAAGAAAGGAGGTAGTAATAAGCGTGTTGCTTTTTTGGTGCGGAGACCCTTAGGGGGTGATACCTCGCCGTTTTAGCCTTGGAACATGGTGGACCTACTAGTTTAGATGGATTCCGAACCACCGGGTAAGTGAAAAACTAATTAAATCAAATTGTTGAAGCACAGTCACCCATCCAATAGCAGTCTGAGGTAGAAGGAGAAGGAGAATAAGAAGAATAGAGATATGTTAAAGGCAGAAAAAGGTGGAGAAGCGAAGATAAAAAAATTGGAAAAAAAAAGAAGAAGACGAAGATAGGAGGAAGAAGTCAATGAGAAAGAAAGAAAAAAGTAGAAAATTAATAGTAGTTTATGCAACGATTTTATTTTGACCCTTATTAAAGCACGAGTTAGATGTAAGTTATAACACGAGCGAATGCGAGTGTTATAAATATCTCATGAGTGCTTTAATGGCCAAATAAAATCGTTGCATACACCATTTTATCTACAACCACTAGTATACATTTAATTAAAATAATTTAATTTTACCTGTGACTGTCAGAGATACCTGTTCATGGATTGAATACTATAATTGATAATGTAGTTGTTAAGGTTAAGTGTAAGAGAGGACCTGCGAGTCCTAACTTCGCCTCAATAAAGACAAATTATCTATCTATCTATCTATACCTAACCTCTCATCACAAATATGAGAAGTTATAGTAGATTGTTAGGTTAGCAGCTTAGTTAGCAGTTTGATCAAATCAGCTGATAGTTTCACAATATTGAATTACGATATTGATTCCATCAAAAATGCTTCTGATTGGTCCAGAACCCGTGTTATAATGTAGAACCCGTACTATAATGAGCTCTTTATGCAACGGGTCTCAAAAAGCATTTCGAAAAGACAGCTGTTTTGACATCAATTGTGAAACTGTAATGTATACATTATGACATGGTCATAGATAAAAGAAATTATATTTAGGGTATGCCTTTTATTGGTGAGAAGAAGACCCTTACGGGTAGTTCCACATTTAAAACTTGTATTTGTTTATACATGACGAACTGCGAGTAGATCAGTAGATCAGTACTTTCACTTAGATGACATGCAAAACTGTTTAAAATAAATAGGAAATTGGTATTTTTCTTTCTTACTTAAGGCAGAAGGTAACCATGTTTTAGGGCAGGATGCCCATCATCAGTGCCTGGTTGAGCTGACATACCTGTAACACGTTCTGCCTCATGTAGGAAAGAAAAATTTCAATCTCATGTATTTTAAACAGTTATGCATGTCGTCTTAGTGAAAGTATATACAATTTTCAATGGTTTAGGATTTAGGTTATGAATAGGTATGAGAATACCTACCTATCACAATATTATTCTCATACATTTTACCATAGACGGAGCATCAACATTGATTAATCCCTAATCTATTTTACTGTACAAATGAGTATGAAGCATACTCTCTTGAAGTATTCTCAAAAAAATTAAGCTTCTTAACATTACTCAAGGTTATTAAAATCAATTTTTAATTGAACTTGTCTTTTTCTGTAGGTACTAAAGAGCTTGAAGCATACTCTCTGCTAGGGCTCAAAATTATTTGTACTGTAACAGTATTACAAAAAAAAAAACAACTGATAGAGGTAGCGTTAGGTTGGAATTGCATCCTTTTGACATAAAAATATTCAGACCTCAGCAGAACATAACAGTTTTAAGGGCAGACTACACAAACGAAGAGTGAGTAAGCCTCAAAAAAGTAAATTTCATCCTTTCCTGTGACGGAGAAAAACCAGTGATTAATGATTTTAAGTTTTTTTTTCAGCACAAAAACATGTTGGAATTATATCCATTTGATATCCATATTCAGACCTCAACAGTTGGTTTTTTAGTCGAAAGAGCAGACTAAACAAACGAAGAGTGAGAAAGCTTCAAAAAAGTAAATTTCATCCTTTCCTGTGACGGAGAAAAACCAGTGATTGATGAATTGTAAGTAATTTTAATTAAGTAATTGTAATATACCTCTCACTCTCCGTTTGAGTAGCACTCACTCTCTTATTTAGACTGAATTGAACTTTTGAGGTACAGAGAATCATTATCAAATTCGAGATTAAACGATACATGCGCTCAATTGCATGAAACTAAAACATAAATAGTGCTGAATTATTACATCCATTTGACTTATTATTCTATTATTCTATGACAATTATTTCTGGCACATAACTTCCAGGGTGTTAGCACAGTGGAGCATTTAATACTCAATGGTAATCACCATCGCAAAATCAAACACATGCTGTGGAATGGTCGTATTCACGCTGATGCAATCTATCATCCATCATTCCACAACACCTCCTTTTTTTCTATGGTCATTTTATCACCGAAAATCAGATGCTTTACACCGTAAGCACCTTTACCATTTTAGGTGGATTCCCAACCACCAACTACTACAAGGAATTAAGATAAGGAATAATGACTAGATTAATGGATTTTTATATGAAGTGAAAAGTAATTTTTGCACAAAAATATTTTATTTGTAATTTTTTTAACAAATTAATGGTAATCACATACCATCACATGTAACTCGTTTTTATTATATAAGTCAAGCAATACTATCACAGTATATCAATAATTTGAATCCCTAATTGAATATCAATTACTGACTGAGTTCAATGAAAACATCAATTATTGTTGATTGAATTCAATGGAAATATCAATTATTACTCACTCAGTAAAAGCATCAATTATTACTCATGGTCAAATTTTTTTTGAGTCTTCGTGAATATTTTACAAATCAAATCAAGACATCCATACTACAAAACAATCCATTCATTTCGAAACAATCGATCAATTAATTAATAATTATTATTCCTATAAAGATTAATTTTTAAAAGTTTTTACAAAAAAATAATACATAGAGCTGTCTATCTTAGTAGTCAAATGCATCACAATTTTTTTAAATGAGCCCGCTCTTCTCAAATTTGAATCTATCACAAGTTTTACATTTCTCACAATTGTTTCATATCACAGGTTATAAAAAATACATAGAAATATAATATTTTTAGTCTAAACAATGGAATTAAGACAACTGAGCTTGTTGATTACAAGTCAACCTGATAAAAAAAGACAGAATTTAATTTTTTCAAATACAGTATTATATTTGTTTAGCCTATCAAGACAACTGAAAATTATATTTTATATCCTTATATGACATAGTATAACTGAGTGGATAAAACAAGCCTGGATTTTTCTATTTATCTAGATTTTTCAAAAATAATAATAAGCGTATGGTTTTTATTGGTGGGGAGACCTTAACGGGTAGTTAGTTCTACCTCGCTGTTTTAGCCAAGTTATGGTGAACTTACTATTTTAGGTGGGTTCCGATTCTTCCATCAGCCTTGGAACAAATATTAAATAATGACCTTGTAATACTATACAGAATTGCCTACTGTTAGAGAAATTGAGCAACCCACGGTAACTATAACCAGAACATTCTATGCATGTGTCTGCTCTATAGCATCTTTCTACTAAAGGACTTTTCGCTTGACATTAGAGATTTTTAGCAGAATTACGCTAAATTTAACTCAAAATTATTCTAACCTGAACATTCAATGTGTTCACCTGCTCCTGAACACTCTAAGCATATGCCTGCTCTATAGCATCTTTGTACTAGAGGACTTTTCGCTTGGTATGATAGAAATTTAGCTAAACTGCGCTAAAACTGACGATAATTAGCGGTGTTTATTGGCAGTGTAATAATATTTTTTCCAATAGTTTATTCTCTTTGCCAGGGTTGCCCACAGGGAGGGGGGGCTATGACGCAGACTGCGCCATTGAAATTCTTGGGGGGGGGGTCCAAAAGACGTTTTGGGGGGGAGGGTGAAGTTGATTGAAACCGTGTTTAACGTGACGACATTCAAAAATATATTACGAAGTCACCAGATAGAATGTCAATTAATGACAATATATTTATAATAATTATTATACAATTGAATATGAATTAGCTAAAATAGATATGTTTAGTATTTGTGCAGGAAGTTATTATTCAAGCTTAGCGAGCCGCTAAGCGAGTGCTCTGAAAGTGGTTTATACAACTTTACTCTCCTTAACAGTTACTAGTTGATCAGCGGAAAGAGCAATGAGTCGAGTTAAAATTATCAAAAACAGACTCAGATCAGCTATGGGAGACTCGTGGTTGTCCAATCTAATGGTTCTAGCTACAGAAAAATATGTACTTGAGTCTATTTCTAACGAATGGTTTTCTGTTTCCTCATCCCAACGACAAAAACTGCTATGTAGGGTTTAAATAAATAGATTTAACAAGCTTAGAAGGTGCCTAGCTAACTTTTAGATGGTCACAGCCTACAAATTTAAAATTTCCACACCATAATACAACAGAATATAATATATGTATAAGAATATGCACATCAAATAATAAGAAATCTTCGAAATTCAGTAACTTGACTAGAATATGTGAGCACAATGACAAACATTCATCAAATGTGGCACAAGAGGTGGAAAAATACCACTGGCATAAGAGATAACACTTGTTCGCCAGTAGGAGTAGCATTAGAATACGGTAGTTCTCCGTCAAAATCATCCATTTCAATTTAAAACTAAAACAAACAATGGAAATACAAAAGCTAATTCACAAAAAAAAATATAAATATGTATAGGTTATGCAAAGACAGGTGTGCCCACCCCCCTAAGCCTCATGACGCACCCCCCCCCCCCTAAATTTAGCACCAGCCCCCCCTATAAATTAGGCACCCCCCAAGCCTTATGACGCACCCCCCTAAATTTAGCACCAACCTATAAATTAGGCCCACCCAAAAAATGCGAAAAAATAAGCCCCCCGTATTCTGTGAACCTAAATTGCTTTTAAACAATCAAATATTATTACAAATACACAATGGTTCAATAAAAAATGAAATGACAATCAAATATTATTACAAATACACATTGGTTCAATAAAAAATGAAATATCTATAAGTCTAAGTTCGGTGTACCAATTACATTAAGGTTAAATAATTCTGTTGTTCCTTTAAAGGAAGTGAAAATAATGAGTTTGTTAACTTCATTTGTAAAACACAAAAATTCAAAATACTAAGTCATTTATGCAAATATTTATTGGACAGTAGTTAAACAACAGGTTATTTACTTAGTTTAGTATCTTGGGAGAATTTATGTATGGAAGTACATAAAAGGCACACATTTCATGTAGAGTTATTTACAACACACAATCGAAAGAAGCGTCTTTCAAAAACAAAATAAAAACATAGTTATGAAAAATTACTGAACTTTTAGTAATTTTTAGTATTTACTTGATAAATTTTGCTCTCGCTGTTCTTACTTATTAGTAAGTAGTTGTGAAATACATGAAAAACACCAACAGTTTGTAGTCAAGCATTTCAAATTTGTAGGCTGTGGTAGATGGTCATTTTCATTTTTATTGAACCATTGTGTATTTGTAATAATATTTGATTGTTTGAAAGCAATTTAGGTTCACATTCTTATTTAGCTATTTTGCAATTTTGTTTATTGAGCAGAAGTTCATATATTAATTTCATTGATATTTATTTTTTACATTTACAAAAAAATGTTACCTATGTTATGTAAAGAATCTCAAGAAATGTACATACATTTTGTATATTATCGACTGGGTTTGAATTTTTTCAATAGCTATATAAATCTTCTTTCAGTTATAGAAAGAATACGGGGGGCTTATTTTTTCGCATTTTTTGAGTGGGCCTAATTTATAGGTTGGTGCTAAATTTAGGGGGGTGCGTCATAAGGCTTGGGGGGTGCCTAATTTATGGGGGGGCTGGTGCTAAATTTAGGGGGGGGTGCGTCATGAGGCTTAGGGGGGGGCACACCTGTCTTTGCATAACCTATACATATATATATTTTTTTTTTTGTGAATTAGCTTTTGTATTTCCATTGTTTGTTTTAGTTTTAAATTGAAATGGATGATTGTGACGGAGAACTACCATATTCTAATGCTACTCCTACTGGCGAACAAGTGTTTTCACTTATGCCAGTGGTATTTTTCCACCTCTTGTGCCACATTTGATGAATGTTTGTCATTGTGCTCACATATTCTAGTCAAGTTACTGAATTTCGAAGATTTCTTATTATTTGATGTGCATATTCTTATACATATATTATATTCTGTTGTATTATGGTGTGGAAATAAATTTGAATTGAATTGGTTTAGCAGAATTACGCTAAGTTAACGCTAATTATTCCAACTTGAACAATCTGTGCGTTCACCTGTTCTGTATGCAAGACGCTGTAGGCATACACATAATTCCGTGTCAATAATACTTTGAAATGACGTATTGATACAGTCAAAATACAACTTATTGTAAAAAAACAACAGGCTTTTAGCCCAAAACTGTCTCTATTACTAAATTTTCACAAGAGTCCAAATATTTGTAAGCATGTGTTTACGTTTAAAAAACCATATCTCTTAATCTGTAGCTAGATACAGAATATAAAACTACGCTAAATTTCTAAATAAAATTATACAAAACTAGAAAATTTCGCACAATTAGATGAAAGTTTTGATTTAAATAAGCACCTTTCTTGATAAACACCTAAATAAACACCTTTCTTGTGGAGCGGTCATATTTCATGTGATTTACTCATTGATTTATTTTTTAAATTCAAATATTCAAGGCGTTCACTGTCCATTCTTGGAAGGGGTATCGGGCATCTGGCTCAAGTTATTCCAATCGATTTCGCTGAAATCGATAACGATTTTCTGGTTCATCGGAACGTATTGCCTGCAATCGAAAGTTGAAAAACTATCAGAAAGGCAAGGATAAAAAATAAATTATTCACCGAAAAATGATCATTATTATCGAATACACGTGTTAGATGTCTGATTCCTTGTATGAAATTTTAGCCAATATTTCACAACAGAAAGGTGTATCAACCCAATTCATAAGAAGTTAATAATTTGGAAAAATTCATTCATTAAGTTGGTTTTGAAGGGGCTAGCAATTTTCTGAACTGTCAATTGTAAACAATATTTGTATTATTCCCAATTTCCTTTAGTTCTAGCAATTATATTGGAAACTTATAGGGCCCTTACACTAGTAAAATATTGGCAATATAAGTTAGTATTCACAATAATATTTATACATAAAGATAATACTGATGTATTGAAGAATTTGACTGCATATATATATTTAGAATTTGACTGCATATATATTTAGAATTTGACAGCATATATATTTAGAATTTGACTGCAAGTCGTTAAATTTCACATTAAAAGTTAATATTAACAACGCAGTTCGTCATGGAACAAGAAATCCAGGTATTGAAGAATATTTCGATTTCTAGAAATCCACCATCAATACCGTCTGTTATTGACAATATTATTGACGAGTTGTGTGTACATCAATAGTATTAAAGCCAAACAAGCCATTTCTTTATTTTTCCTACTTAATTATTTGTTAATTTTTGATCATCTAATTAATTCTTAAGGAAATAGGTCAACAAAAACTTCACAAATCATACACGATGACAAATACTGACGAATTTTATTGACAGTATTATTGATAAGTGTAAGGGCCGTTTGCAAAAAAGTATCACAAACCAGTCAGGAAGTGATAGCCGCGAGCCGTAGCAGGTATCTGTTCAATCAGATAGATAAGCTGCGTTCTCGTAGGACCTGTTTGTAACGGTGACCGATTAGATTGGCCAGCAAAAAAGACACTGTTCTCTGCTGTAAAATCACTTCCCGGTGGTTCGGAACCCACCTAGAACTGTAGGTCCAACTCATCAATCACCATCATCCAACTCATTACCCACGCACAGGTCTAAGAATTATGTGGGCTTCATGCTCAAAAAAAAAAAAAAAGTATTGTCAATATCGGTCCTTCAATATTATTGACAGTATTTTTACTAGTGTTTACGCAATGGCAGTGGATATCTTATATCAATATCAATATGTAGTCTTTAATACAATAAGTAGCACTACAAGGAAACTCGAAGTAGTAAATTATACTCAAACATTCGTTTAAACCTAAATTTACAAAATAGAAACCTAATTATCAATAAAATAAAATAGGGAAATAACAGAAGTAAAAATGAGAAAAAGGAAAATATCAGAAGGCAAATCAAATAGAGAAAATTATTTTAAAAGAAAGAAGAGGAAAACTATTCATATTCGCACAGTGGGGCATGCCAATACTCAAAGACAATCACTATCGCAGAATCAAATACCGCTACAACTGTCATACGCCATTTCACATCATGTGTTAAAACTAAACATCTTTGAATTTGAATAGACCAATCATATGCCTTAGTTTCCGGTAACAGAAGACTACCATGAACTCAACCATTATCGAAACGTACAACGTCATCTCAAATGTGATTAATGAAGATTAATAATAATTGGATATCAAAACGCAGGTATTTAAAACTTTATTTAGCCTATATTAACAGGTATCCGGAGGCTAAAGAATCCAAATGTGATTGTGTCGATTTTTTTATTCCAAATGTGATTCTTAAAGTAGATTTTTTATTGAATTTACACTAATATATTCTCATTTTCTTCTTTATATTCCGCTGGGCAGTTGGGCATATGCTAAAGTTGTACTTCACTATTAGATAGATAGATATTAAGCATCTACTGGCCTCCCATCATGGGGGCATCTCGATTTGTCCAATGTTAAATTTAAATTTATTATTCCCATTCTGGCTATATTAATTATGATTTTTATAATACTCTCCACATTCTTCGCTTGAATAGAAACCACAGTCCTCTAGCTCTCTCTTGAAAACCTCTTCAAAGTTTTTGAGAGGAAGTTACAATGTGACATTTTTTCGGTTGTCAATCGAATTACAGAATAACAATCATTTAACTATTATGTTTTTGAAGAAACTGACAATTTATCAAACTGACAAATAGTACATAATTTACGTTTTACTCGTATTTTCCGATGGTGATTATCATAGAGAATAGGATGCTCCACTGTGCAAGCACCCAAAGAGTGAATAGATATGACTGACCAGTACTTGACGTTGCTAGCATCGAACATGCGCTTAGCAGCCTTTGTTGTGATTTTGTGCGCATGCTTGTCAGACATGTAGACAACTTCGCTGATGCCGGCCTGGATAATTAGCTTGGCACACTCGTTGCAGGGAAACAGAGCCACATACATACGACACCCACTCACGTCCGCCGAGTTCTTGTTCAAAATGGCGTTCATTTCGGCGTGACACACTGTAAATAAATTCACAAAAATAATTGTTTTGGTAGATTACGTCTTGGAGACTCCAGTTAAAGAGTATATAAGACAAGTCAGATCAACAATTATACACTACATACCATAATTACTATATCAATTAGTTGAGGTGAGGTGAGGCTTAATTTTGATATGAGAGGAACTCTTGTACACTATAAAAAGCTTTATCAACGAAATAATTGATTTTTAAATATTTCTATATTTTCAAGACTCTTTAAAAACTGCAGTAGCATGTTGTAGGGTTTTTCTACCAATATAACTAGGTTTATGTTAGAATAAGCTACTATTGTGACTCACCAAGTGATAATCTCCTCGGCTTCTTGTATTATAATCGTGAACGTCAAGATGTTGGTTAATATCATTCGTTTTTACATATAAAGTAGCTTCATACACATATAAGCAGGGTACAGTTAGGAGACCAAGTCTCTTGAACAACGGCCTACATGAATCTAATCTATTTTGATGTTGAAGATCCATCTTGTTTCCACTAATATGTAATATAAACTTGAAAAAAAAACACTTTTAAATGGAAATTAACTCACGTTATGGCGTGACGGCCGTTTCGCTCTGTTGTCTAGAGCATCGTCAGACGACCCACAGTACACTGACTTAAGGTATGAGTTTGAGGGTTATGTATGTTGGAATGGTGATGGGGTGGGGGGATGAGTAGGCGGGAGGTTTGAAATTGGGATTATTTTGTCAAATAGAGTATGTGAGAAGAAGTTAAGTTGATCATTTAAGTTGATCAATATGAGATTTACAAACATGCAAAGCAGCAACCTGACAACATTTTAAATGATCAACTTAACTTCTTCTCACATACTCTATTTGACAAAATAATCCCAATTTCAAACCTCCCGCCTACTCATCCCCCCACCCAATCACCATTCCAACATACATAACCCTCAAACTCATACCTTAAGTCAGTGTACTGTGGGTCGTCTGACGATGCTCTAGACAACAGAGCGAAACGGCCGTCACGCCATAACGTGAGTTAATTTCCATTTAAAAGTGTTTTTTTCAAGATTATATTACTAATCTATTTACTTTTTCTATACATCTAACCGCTTTCTTTTGGATCTTAAACATATCAAGGTTTTGTTTTGATGAATTACCACATACTAAGATAGCATACCTAATATGTGACAGTAGGAGCCTATGGTAACCTGTAAAAGCTTGCAGAAATATTCAGACAGGTTGAAATTTAGGAGAAACAAGTAGAAAATTCTCAATTCAAATTCAAAATTTTTATTGTCAAGAACATATTGATAATGTAACATATTGATAATGTTACATCTGAATATAAACATAAATAAAACAAATTTCTTTACATTCACTACACAGCAGAGAAGCTCATTTAATCCCATAATAAAATTAAATAACAAAACAATATCACTGTCCAGCTCTTCCAAGTTTGTTGTAATAGTTATATGACTGTATGTAATTATGTAACTCTATGTAATTTACCCTTTGCAATTGCACTGTGTTGTTTATGAAAGAAGAATCAATAAATAAATAGTGGTGAAGATGATATTGTGGAAGATATCCATAATGAATAAGACGAAGTTGTCCTTAGTGACGAAGTACTTGTGTATTGTTCTTCTTTGTTACTTTCTAGATGTCACGGTTTTTATTTCTTGGTTTGATTGTTGTCAAATTTACGCTTGTTGCACCTGCCACCAGTGGGCGTGACTTCAGCCAATCACAAACCGTCAATGAAGGTCAGCCTATCCCTCAGCCAATAATATCATTCCGTGTTTAGTACATATTCATGCACATCAGAGGCACGTTCTCCCCCAGTCAATAGTATCATTCTGTGTTTAGTACTTATATATAATAATAATAATAATAATAATAATATCGTGTGACCTGGCTGGCTCAGGTCTGGTGTCAGAGTTATCAGGTCGCACCTGAATAAGTTCAGGGCCTCTGACTTGACTTAACGAATGTTTTTTAGGCAGCCGGGACCGATATATATTAAGTTACTTTGTACTTTAGTTCTAGTTTGTTTGAGATTGATAATGGTGTAACAACTGAAACTAGTATATCGCTATTTTTAATAAATACTTTCCACAAATAAAATAAATGAAAGGTGCCGACTTACCATACAAATACTTGTTGTCCATTTTGTTGGCCATCGTTTTGCTCCATGGAAACTGGTGGTCGCTACATCCGGTGGGCATGCCGTTATAGCCGATGCCCACAATGTGCTTTTGCCGGTTCACAATGCAGGCGCCCACCTGGCTGCAGGGGTCCTTGCTGCGTTTGGCCGACAGAAAGGCGATCGCCATGAAATACTCGTCCCAGTCCAGGTAATCGGTGCGCGGTGAGTTCAGATCTCTGGAAAACAACAAATATAACGAATTAAAAAAATTGTGATGTTGAAGATCCATCTTGTTTCCACTAATATGTAATCTAAACTTGAAAAAAAAACACTTTTAAATGGAAATTAACTCACGTTATGGCGTGACGGCCGTTTCGCTCTGTTGTCTAGAGCATCGTCTAGAGCTAGGGCTATAAACGTGTTTGTAAACGATAATCAATTAGACTAGGAAGAAAAAATTGCATTTCTAGGAGTTTTGTTGGATAGACGATTGACCTGGGCTCCATACATTGAGAAAATATGTTGTAAAATTTCATCTGGGGTATTTGTCCTGCGACAGCTCGCTAGATTGAATGACAAAAAGTTACTTTTTACAGCTTACCATGGGCTCTTACTGTCACATATTAGGTATTCAAATTCAAATTTATTTATTCTTCAATTTAAACATATTTACAATATAACAGTGTTACAATATTAATGAATATACTCCCTGCGTGGATGATAGGTCCGTGTGCAGGGAGGAGTCATATTGAACAAATAGAGAAAAGATACAATAAATAAAGAAAATGATAATAATATTTTAAGTATATTAATAATTAAACATAATAAAGATAAAATAAAAATTTATTTAAACAGTTCTGAACATTCCGTTGTTGACCTGAACTAAAACTCGACGGCGCTCAAGGTGCTCACTTGACTTTATCACTGAATTAATAATTATTATGATGGGTATACTATCTTAGTATGGAGTAATTCATCAAAACAAAATCTTGATAGGGTGTTTAAGATCCAAAAGAAAGCGGTTAGGTGTATAGAAAGAGTAAATAGATTAGATTCATGTAGGCCGTTGTTCAAGAGACTTGGTCTACTATCTGTACCCTGCTTATAAATGTATGAAGCTACTTCATATGTAAAAACGAATGATATTAACCAAAATCTTGATGTAGATGATTATAATACAAGACGCCGAGGAGATTATCACTTGGTGAGTCACAATAGTAGCTTATTCAAACAAAAACCTAGTTATATTGGTAGGAAATTCTACAACAAGCTACCGCAGTTTTTAAAGAGTCTTGAAAATATAGAAATATTCAAAAAACATTGAAAAAATATTTAGTTGATAAAGCTTTTTATAGTGTACAAGAGTTCCTTTCACATCAAAATTAAGCCTTACCTCAACTAATTGAAGTAATTATGGTATCTAGTGTATAATATTGTTGATCTGACTTGTCTTATACTCCTTAACTGGAGTCTCCAAGACGTAATCTACAAAAAAAAAAAATCGTCAGACGACCCACAGTACACTGACTTAAGGTATGAGTTTGAGGGTCTCAAAACTATATTAAAATTATTCATATTTTTACTGATGAGGCTGACCCCAGATTGCAAACACGTCCTATTATAATGATGGTCCATAATCCGTTCCACTTTTTTTTGAGGATGAAGCCCACATAGGTCTAAGACCTTCGCGTGGGTAATGAATTGGATGATGGTGATTGATGAGCTGGACCTACAGTTTTAGATGGGTTCCGAACCACCGGGAAGTAATTTTACAGCAGAGAACAGTGTCTTTTTTGCTGGCCAATCTAATCGGTCACCCTTAGAAAGAGAGCCTAGGAGAACATGTTAATTTTGTCCTCATGTTAATTTTAATTCTATGACAAAGAACTTACTCTGCTGCTTTTTCATGTTTACTTCTTGACTCAAACTCAAGTAACCATGGTTAGTTATTTATTTTTCATCTTTTTCTGTGATATGAAAACTCAAACTTCTGGGTATGGCCAATGAAGCATGAAGCATATATATATATATATATATATATATAGGAGAACATATGGATGATGGTGTTTTTTTTTTGTAGATTACGTCTTGGAGACTCCAGTTAAGGAGTATAAGACAAGTCAGATCAACAATATTATACACTAGATTCCATAATTACTATATCAATTAGTTGAGGTGAGACTTAATTTTGATTTGAAAGGAACTCTTGTACACTATAAAAAGCTTTATCAACTAAATATTTTTTCAATTGTTTTTAAATATTTCTATATTTTCAAGACTCTTTATAAACTGCGATAGCTTATTGTAGAATTTCCTACCAATATATCTAGATTTTTGTTTGAATAAGCTACTATTGTGACTCACCAAGTGATAATCCCCTCTGTATTATAATTATGTACCGTACGTCAAGATTTTGGTCAATGTCATTCGTTTTTACATATAAAGTAGCTTCATACACATATAAGCAGGGTACAGTTAGGAGACCAAGTCTATTGAACAACAGCTTACATGAATCTAATCTATTTACTCTATTGATGAGTTGGACCTACAGTTTGAGATGGGTTCCGAACCACCGGGAAGTGATTTTACAGCAGCGAACCAACTCTTTTTTGCTGGCCAATCCAATCAGTCACCCTTACAAAGAGTGCCTAAGAGAACGCAGCTTATCTCTATCTGGAGGAACAGATAACAGCTACGGCTCACGGCTATCACTTCCCTTCTTTTATACCAGACCACTATCCATCACATCATTCATCAGTACAAAAGTGAGCCATTGTTAAGGAGCCGACTGGGCCTCATTAAAATAGTGCCGTTGTCCGTCCGTCTGTGCTCCAGTTCTTGAGACAAAGATTCAAGACTCTTGAAACTAAGATTCAAGACTCTTGAAACTAAGATTCAAGACTCTTGAAATTAAGATTCAAGACTCTTGAAACTAAGATTCTAGACTCTTGAAACTAAGATTCAAGACTCTTGAAACTAAGATTCAAGACTCTTGAAACTTGACATATAGCTTCCTCGTAGTCCAAGTAAAATCGCTATTGATTTTGGGGTTTGGTGGTCGCATATAAAAATAATCATGATGCAAGACAGATCCCCACTATAGGCTCAAGGTTAGTTTTGGCTAATGAAAATCAAAACATTGGACAGCTGGTTAATTTCAAATACAAAATAATTTGTAGAATATCACGAAGGTCGCTGTTAAGCCCACTATTATTCTCGTTATTTTTACAGTGCAAGCGTTGACGTTTTCATTTTTGATTGTGTTGAAAAATTTCCTTGATTTATTTGAAATTGTCAAATTGAAAAAAATGACAAAGTATTGAGGCATGATATACAATTATGAGATCTGTTCAACAAGAAGAAGAAAAAACAAGTCTTTACAAAAACTACCGATGTGTATGTAATTGTAATGTGTAATTTATATTAATTTCATTCTACAAATTTGTATTTGGTATTTTATGATTTAGGCTATATTAATTAGATTCTACAAATTTGTAGTTGGCAATTTGAAATAAATTAATATTAATTGTATTTTACAAATAATTTGTAGTAACTTCTAGAACAAATCCCGTAAAAAATTGATTAATAATTATTATTGATCTCTAATTTATCAAATAAATTACTGCTGCATTATTCAGAACAAAAAATAGAGGAATTCTGTAGACAGTTCAATATGAAATTATCAATCATGAGATTCAATTTGAATTAGCATTATTAACACATTACAAATGAGTAAACAAGAGCAGTAACAATTGGATTTTTTTGTAGGGGAGCGGGGGGGGGGGTGTTTAGGGTTGTATTTTTCTGACCTTTTTTAAATTTAAATTAATTAAGGGAATGGCCTGACTGACTTTTATTGCAAGTTTGGACTCGCGGTCGGCAAACCAGAGCAATACTATTTAACCTAGAACTGTTATTTTTCATGAGAAATTTTAAAAACCCTAAAAATATATTGTTTCAAATAATAAAAAAATTATTTTAGTTGTTGTCGATTAGGTCAATAATTATTATCGATTAGAGATCGACAATATTGTGACATTAGCTGATGAACCGGGTCCACTTTGATGCGGTCCCATGATAATCAAGTTGGCAATGCTAGCAGTTACCGGCCTTCTTGATCAGCTGACTGCCACCATTTTCTTCAGCATCATCCTTAACCCTCATTGCATCAATTGATGTGAAGCAGTGATACAGTGCAGTGCTGTTTTGTGTTCCAGTAGATTTTTCAACACACTTCAGTGAAATGCAGTCTTCAATTTGTTGTTTAATCAGTAGCCTACTGATTAAATATTGAAGTGCTCAGTTAATGTGAACTCAATTATGGATATTTTCTCAAGGTAAGCAGGTTCATGCCAATTTGACTCTATTTTGCAATTTATTCTATTTTCAGTCACCCTTAAATACCATAGCAACTTAATTTCTAAGCTTTGCTTCATTATTTTTAAGTGGGAAATAATTAAAATTGATAAAATAAAATAACTGGAACTTAACCTAAAAAATTAATCATCACAATCTCTTGTAACTCTTCAAAGTCTGTGTAGTAATTTTCATTTACCAACTCTAATTCAATAACTCAGTTTCAATACTCTATTAGCTTCCCCTTTATTAACTTATTTTTCATTTTATTATTTTTTTTTTTTTTGAGGATGGGCCTACATAGGTCTGAGATCTGTGTGTGGGTAATGATTGTGATTGATGAGCTGGACCTACAGTTTTAGGTAGGTTCCGAACCACCGGAAAGTGATTTAACAGCAGAGAACAGTGTCTTTTTTGCTGGCCGATCTAATCGATCACCCTAAATAATAAAGAGTGGCCAGGAAAACGTAGCATATCTCTATCTGATTGAACAGATACCTGCTACGGCTCACGGCTATTACTTCCCTTTCAAAGCCCAGCTATGAAACTATTTAATAACTAGAGCCTCAAATACAAAAAACAAGAGGAATTGCAAGTAATTTTTAGATTTTCCAAGCTAGGTTATTCATTATGTATTTCATGCTATTCATGATATGACCTTGGCTACCAATTTGTCATATTAACATTTGAATTTATTAATTTCATTGGGACATACTCAGTGAACATACATTTTCTCATTTTGTTAGTTTTAATCAGTTGTTTCAAATTTCTCACGAATTTATTATTTATTTATTTTTGCTTCTACTTTCCCTTGGACATTATTTTCCAGACAGGGTGCTTCAAAAGTCAATCTTAAAACTATCAATCAAATGAACCTTCCTTCAAAATCTAAGGCAGAGAATTTACATTGTTGTTAACTGAAGAATAAATTAACTTATTGTTTTTATCAAGTTATTTGAAGGAATAGTTTCTGACAAATATAAGTTCAAGACTGATTACCAAATTATACCTTGATAGTGATATGTATAATAATATAATAATATTATTATATTAGTGATATGTAATCCAATTAAAATTATAATTCAAGTTATCTAATAACCTCTTAGTGGAATTTCATTGAGCTTTTTTATTTGATATGATGATCATCCAAGTAACTATATTGATAAACCTCTTATTGAATTTTTTGAATTGAATTTTTTTTTTTATTAGATTCCAAAAACAAAAAGCATACAATTGTACAGATACAAAGCATATACTTAAGATAAAATACATTTTTATGAGATAAGGAATCAATTCTCACATGAACCGCAAGGTTTGTTGGTGAGATTGAGTTCATATAAATATTGTATTAAAATTAAAGTAATATTTAAAAAATAAAATTTAAAGAAGAAGGAAATCTAAAATGTTTTAATACTTGATTGAGTAGATGTAACTACTAAAAATGAATAATAGAAATGCTAAAAAATTAAAGAGCAAAATAACAACTACTTTCGCACTCATTCACACACTTGCACACAGGAGGGGGGCACACAACCATTCACACACACACACACACACACACACACACACACACACACACACACACACACACACACACACACATACACACTCACACAAAACTACACTTGAAAATGATGTTTAATGATAAATTGATCTGATGAGACTTGAACACTCATCATCATTGATGGAGCCTAACCACGATTGTATGGTACTCTTATAATGTGGTAATGAGAAGTTGAAATCGGGATGGCTTATGCTAGGTGGAGCATTTCGCAAAATTACATGGATTAAATATGATGCATTCCTGTCACAAGCAGCGCGCGAATTGCGCTCTAGCCCTGAGTGGTGGAGGAGAGAGCCTCTAGTGGGATAAGGATGGTCAGAAGCATTGTTAAAATAAATTTTATTTTTAAAAGCAAAAATTAGAACTGATTTTATGAAAAGTTTTTTTATGGTTGGTACCTTGAAAAGAAGAAAAAGGCGATTAGATGAATAAGTTCTGACCAGGCCCAACCCCGCCTTGATTATTGCCTTTTGACTAACAGATAGCTCTTTAATTAATGAATCGTAAGTTCCCCCCCAGGCAATAATTCCGTAAGATAGGATTGACTGCACATATGCATAATAAATTGTCCTCATATTTTTAATATCAAGAATCCCATGAAGCTTTGAGAATACGTAAATCAATTTTCTAAGCCTCTTTTTCAGGTAAACTATATGTGGTGCCCATGTCAGGCTATTATCAATGAGAATACCCAAGTACTTAAATTCATTTACAGACTCAATGATTTGGCAATTGCATTCCTCATTCCATTCTTCACCACAAGTGTGAAGCTTAAGAATGAGATGTGCCGGAGGGGCTCTGGTCTTGTGAAGGAAAATAGGCAGGATTTTAGTCTTTTTTATGTTCATGCTGAGAATATTAATGTCGAACCATTTTTTAAGTTTGATTATGTCCATGGATGCCATCCGATAAACTTCTTCCCAGCTGTCTGCTTCAAAGTATACTGCTGTATCATCAGCGAATAAGAGCATCTTACCAGAGATGTTACAGTTAATTATATCATTAATGTAGAGGAGAAATAAGACCGGGCCCAGTGTGCTGCCTTGAACCACTCCATAATCAATATTTTGAACACCACTATAAACACCTCCAGTTTCACTACGGCTGCTATTATTGTACAGATTATTGTTGTTATAGCTATTACTAAGCGGTCGTGTTGTATTACTCGTAGAGTTGCGTTCAGTAATGCACACAATCTGCCTGCGACCCGTCAAATAACTCTCGATCCAGCTGTGAGACAACCCAGAAATACCCATCAATTTCAATTTTTCTAATAAAATTTTGCGGTCTATTGAATCAAAGGCTTTTGCCAAATCAATAAATAGCATTAATATATATTTATTTTTGTTAATACCTGCCCTCAAGTAATCACTTAATTGATAGAAGCAGTTAGCGGATTCGCAGTCATCTCTGAAGCCAAACTGACAGTCAGTTAGTAAATCATTTGCTTTCAAATATTGGACGAGCTGTTTTTTAAAGCATTTCTCTATCACTTTAGATACTACACTTAGCAAAGATATGGGCCGATAATTGTTTACATCTCCTTTTTCGCCTGTCTTATACAGAGGAATAACTTTTGCCATCTTGAATGCGTCGGGAAAAATACCAGACGAAAAGCTACGGTTGACTATATGACATAACGGAACAATAATATAATCAATATAACTTTTAATTAGATGAGCAGGAATATTGTCGCAACCGGGAGCAGAGCGCCCTCGAATCTCAAGCACACACTGCCTCACCTCTTGCTCGGTTATCTCTCTCAAGATGAATCGCGAGTCGCAGACAGGTTGCGCCGGGACCCTGCTTTCTACATCATTATTCTGTATTATTTCTGCAGCCAGTCTGGCTCCAACATTTGAGAAGAAAGTGTTAAACTCATTTGCGATTTCAAGGGTGGATCTGGTGTTATTGTCGCTTATTAGAACTTGAATGCAAACTAAGCTAAATCAATTTTATGCTTTCAAGGAATACTTATTAGAAATCAGCAGCTACTGATTTGAATCATGATCTACCAATAATTGGTTCAAATTATTCCAATCTCTGTAGATAATTAATCCATATTCTTCTCAATGACAAATTGTTCTTGAAAGTCTTATTAGATTATTATAATCTTTAAAAATTGTTACCGGGGTCTAGGTCCTCTCGGTTTGGTGTGTCATCACTTGACTGTAGTTTAGATGTCTTCTGACAGTGGGTTACTATCAGTGACTGCGGTCGACAAGGCTCTGGCGACTATCAAGGTTGAGGACACCCAAATTTAGACTTATCTATCGGCGACGAATCTTGGTGGTCTCTCACTACTGTCTACTTGACTGTAGTTTAGATGTCTTCTGACAGTGGGTTACTATCAGTGACTGCGGTCGACAAGGCTCTGGTGACTGGCAAGGTTGAGGACACCCAAATTTAGACTTATCTATCGGCGACGAATCTTGGTGGTCTCTCGCTACTGTCTTTTATGAATCACTCTTCTTTCTTTCGGTCCCTAATTCCCTTGGGGCCAAGTGATGGGTGCAGTTAATTTCCATTATTTGTTTTTCTCTCAAGTAAGCCTCTTATTTTATTATTCTATCATTCCCTTTGTAAAAAATGAATTGAAAAGAAGAATAAATTTGAATCAAGTATGCATACGAGCAGCAAATTAGCCTACTCTCAACATTTGGATTTTTCTCCTGTGCTGCTCACCGTTCGCCACTCGTACAGTAGAAACAATTAGTCTGGGCGCATGGCCGTTTGGTGGTCAGCCATGGTGAGGGGAGTGTTTATCGCTCATTTCTAAAAACATGTGGCCTGTGCGACGCTGCAGATGTCTTCAAGGTCAACTAGTCAGCTTTTACAGGACGGCTAGTAGTGAAACCAGAGCCACGCGCCCAGACTAATTGTTTCTACTGTACCCTACCGCCCACCCCTCCAACCTGGATACTCCTATGATGGGGATTACCAATAGAGTACTGCTCCACTGTGCTTGCATCCTGATGAAAGTCTATTTATGTTTTCAATTTCCTAGGTTCACCGTTATTTATGAAAAATACAAGTAGGCCTAGTGATGTGTGGATGAAAATTCAGCAAATTGATAATAGGCTATTATAGGATCAACTGCGTAGATAGAGATAAGCTGCGTTCTCGTTGGTCCTGTTTGTAAAGGTGACCGATTAGATTGGCCAGCAAAAAAGACTCGTTCTCTGCTGTAAAATAACTTTCCGGTGGTTCGGAACCCACCTAAAACTGTAGGTCCAACTCATCAATCACCATCATCCAACTCATTACCCACGCACAGGTCTCAGACTTATGTGGGCTTCATCCTCAAAAAAAAAAAGCTAACACCAAGGAAACCCGTGACAGTTTTAACTTTAGTGAATCCGTAGGGAAATGATTTTTTTATTGTTTCTACTCAACCAGCTAAAAAAGAAGCTGGCCAGTCAAAAAATTATTGTAACAAAAAATAATTTGAATGAAAGAGCGAAGTGTTTTGATTTTATGTGAAAGAAAAATTGTAATATTGCCAATAATCTATATAATATAAAATATTAGGAATGTGTGAGTGTGCGCGTGTGTTTTTGTCTTACAATTTCACAAAAACGGCAACGATTTGGAACACTAAATCTGGCAAATAGAAGTTCAATTTATTTTTTGTTTTAAAATTTGCTTGCCTTACAATTTTCAAATACCAGTTGATTAGGGAAGTGACAGCCGTGAGCCGCAGCAGGTATCTGTTCAGTCAGATGAAGATAAGCTACAAACTCCTCCTGGCCCCTCTTTGAAAGGGTGGCCGTTTGAACTTGACTAATATGTGATTTTAAATAGTGTACTTGAATGATATTGATGACTGTCTCATCTGATAGCTTAATTTTTTTATGTTTTTGCAATGTATGTAGGATTCTTGTATTCTTCTTTTTGTGACTGACTCTAGTCAAAATTTGTGTAATGTGTAATTTGTGCCTGTACCTGACTATGTCTACTGTACCTTATGCTGTACTTACTGACAATAAACTGATTGATTGATTGGATAAGCCAGCGAAAAAGAGAAGAAGGAAAAGGCAATGATATTGGACTATTAATAAAATTGTATTATTTTTAAATTCTTACTAATTTACCTTGAGCCATCGACAGTTCTCACTCTCTTTACTGGCGATTCTTCCAATTCATTTGAATTTCCATTAGCATCTTGTGTTTCACAACTGTTTATGTTATCCATGTTTCTTCTTTTTTTTTAATTTAAAATTTACTGAAACAAACAGTCTCAATTAATAGAAAACAAACAAACATATATGATGTATTTTGTAGGTATATTTAAATGCGTTTATAATATAACTAAGCAATCATTTGTCCATCAAATTCAAATAACTTACTTAGAATATTCAATTATTTGAGTTTTTGATTTGATTAACTTGAAAAACAATCAAAATAATAGATTGATTTGAATAAACAGCTATTGTCTATCATCAATAACTTTTCAATACCTTACCGTACTACAAAATTGTTAAATGAGTTTTTGATTTGATTAACTTTAAAAACAATAAAAATGATAGAATGATTTGAATAAACAGCTATTGTCCATCATCCACCACTTTTCAATGCCTTACTTAGATTACTCAATTATTCAATGAGTTTTAGATTTGATTAACTTTAAAAACAATCAAGATAATAGATTGATTTAAATAAACAGCAATTTGTTGAAGCACTTTTCTGGGTCAGGGTAATGAATTTCGAGTGAGGACAGCAAAAATATTATGCCTCCATTCAAATTACTACTGACAGTAATTTGGTGGGACAAATTGTTGAATAAATTGTCAATGTCCTGCGTCTAGCCGCTCCCTCCCCCAAAATTGTCACCTTCCTGCGTATAGCCGACCCCTGTCGATCGATCAGTTAGGCAATAAGCAATAACATTCTGAAATGTGAATAAATTGTTCATGGCGAACGCTATTTGTTTGATGAAATAGCAAACAATGTTGGATGCCCAAACAACTTGAGCTCATCAATTTTTCACCACGTTTTTCCTGCAGTTTTCCCTCAGAATTTTCCAATTGTGTTTACTTTTCTCTTGGCTTTTGGCATTTTCACGGCTCAATTGATCGCTGGCCATTGGAACAGGGAAGAGCGTTCGATCTTTTTAGTAGTTTAGAGCTGTGACACATTACTTCTGAATGATTTTTCAAGGTGATTTTTTATTCTAATGCTTTGAGTAACTTAATTTAATATTAAGTGATAAATTCTCATTTATTTTACATTAATAAAAATCTCATGGAAAAAGAAAGGCTCTGAGTTTAATTTAACCGTTCACTGATAGATTTCATACAATTTGATTTGTATATATTAATTATTTTAAATGTAATAATTTAAAATAATTGTAAATTATTGTAATAATTTATAATAAAATTATAAATATAAATATAATATGTATATAAAATTATAAATATAAAAAAATTGTAATAATTTATTTCAAAAGTAAGTGATATATAGTGAGTAGATAAATTCCCTTTTATTTTGAATTATTAAGAAATGTTTTAATAAAAAGAAATGTTCTATTTGAGCATTATGTAATTTGAAAGTTCACTAATAGACTTCATATAATTCAATTGTAATAATTTATTTAAATTTATGTGATATATATTGAATAGACAAAATTCCAATTGATTTTAAATTAATAATAACCTAATGGAAAAGGAAGTGCTCTGAACATTATTTAATACCATTAATGAACTTCATATAGTTTTATTTAGCCGTGATGATGCCCACATGAGTCTTGAGTCTTGTACGTGAGTAATGAGGTGAATCATTACACAAAATATCCAAGGCAGAACGAGGTTTGAGCTCGTAACCACAGGAGTAGCAGCTAGATAGACTAGATAGCCAGAGGTTGTACAGTACCTTAGTAGCTATGAATTTTGTTATAATTTTTTGATATATCATTTTAAATTAGTAATTTATTTTTCATTTTTAGTTTACTAATAATTCATTATATTATTGCAATTTATACAGGTCTATGACATGATATCATTAATTAATTTATCGATACAATCAAAATACAACTTATTGTAAAGAAACAACAGGCTTTCAGCCCAAAAATGTCTCTATTACTAATTTTTTAGAAGAGTCCAAATTTTTGTAAGCATAGGTTATGTTTATGCTTTGATTAAATAAAATATTGAACAATATTGAAACTTAATGAACAATAATTTAATCAATAAAATAGCTTATTACTTTAATTTTTAAAAAATGCTATGACACATAATTTCAAAGTTATTTAAGGTCCAAGTATTTTCCATTCAAATTCTTTAAAAAAATTAATAATCAATTATTGAGAGTAATAATACTTAGCATACTTATATTATATTACTGTAATTTATGTGGGTTGTGACTAACTATTTATCTGGTAATCTTATTACCGTACCTACTTAGGATTTTATCATTATGATACAATGGCATTCTTGAATTATTTGTCAAAGTAATATTTTTCGATCATTGTTTGTGTAATAATTGATGATTTGCTAGTAATTTTTTTTGGATCCGTATTTATTAACCTACCTTGAGGTCTCCTTAACTCAAGGGCGCCTTGAAAAGTATTGAAGGACGTTTGAAGTCTCCCTTGAGATAAGGAAACCTTTTGACTCAGATTAGCTTAGTAACAAGCCTAAACAGAGCTCTAGGCTTCCTGGTTCATAAATACGGGCCTGCATAATAATATTTTGTATTATTTCATAAAATTATGCGTGAATGATGATTATATCCGATTGTCTAATTGTAAAAATAAGCTAATTATTGAATTAAATACTGTCAACAGGTGAAAAATGTTAACTTGAGTGATGAGTGATCCAGTATGAAAAATTCGAATTTTGTGGGTCTTCTACTATCAACTCTCTGCTCTAATTATCCTCCACAATATAACTTAACAAATGATGATGAAGGTATTGTGAGTATTGGAATTATAGCTACTTTCGAATTAAAAGTTTTTCAACCTAACCCTACTTTAACCAAAGATTTAAATTTCAAAATGCCTTCAAACGACAATATTTCGATCATAAAACAGAAAACAGATGAATAGATAACTCAATACCTAATTTTCATTATTAAAAAAAACACGGTATTGAGTAATGAAAGGTTAAACCGCAGCGTACGCGCATACCTTATTACTCGACTATTTGAAAAGCTATCGCCTCAAACTATTTTTAAATAATAATAATAAGCGTATGGCTTTTAATGGTAGTTCAACCTCGCCGTTTGTGCCATGTTACGGGGAACAATATTTTTATTTTATTTTATTTTTAAATGAAACTACTACAGAAAAAGTTGGGCCGCGGATGTAAAATTTCAAACGTGAAACTATTTTCTTAATATTAAATATAAACGTTTAAAAATGACATGGAGGAACTAACCTCCAATTGCAAATCCGTCAATAAATACTTAATTTTCACGTTCAATTTTTTCTATAGTTTCATTTAAATATAATTTTATTTTATTTACAGCGATAGCTTTTCAAATAGTTGCTGCGATTAAATACTTAACCGCTATGAAAAATAATCCTATAAACTTTCCAGACACTTTCGTTCGTTTCATTCAAAATACTTAATCACCTAAATTTGAAAATTACTTCCAGAAAGTTTAACTTTCAAGTAAAACAATTCTAAATTATTTTATACAGTTTAGAAATTTATAAATAAATAGAGGAGATTATCTGTACTTACGGACTAGAATTTTGAATTTTGTATTTTTTGTCAATGCAAACTAAATAATAAAACAACGTAAATCCACAGAATAAAGAAGTAAAACTAACCTCAACCTGTTGTTTAACCTCGCACAAACACGTTCACAACTTGCAACAGCGTATCATGCACATTCAATCCTGTATCACCTATCAGTTGGTACTGTATCATTTATTTGTCAATTTGTATCAATGAATCAAGGTCTATAGAAATTTCTATAGACCTTGAATGAATGAACGCATACTGGCGGCAAGAATGTGAACTACTCTAGCTTTATAAAGATAAAACAGCGCAAATTTCCTCGTTTTGAGTTATGTTGTGCTGTACAATTCCAATACTTTCGGAATTAAATGATATTCAAGTATTTTTCCTATGTATTCTGAGGCGTTAATACTAATATCAATCCTAATATCAAATCCCATAAACCGGAAAGACTATTATTCAGGAGTTATTTCCAATATTGCGACCAAAGCTCAAGATTTTATTTTGTTCAAGCTCCCAAAAATTAGTTATTTTAGAAAGGTTTATATCTATTCTGAGGCTTTGATACCAAATTACAACTAAATATACTCCAAAAATTATATTATTCCAAGCTACTTATTTTATATCACAACGGAAAAAATTAAAAGGACTGACCATTTTACTTTGATAAAACTTCAGCACCGATAGGGTGAAATAGAACTATTTCTCAGCTAAATTTCGGTATTTTTGGATATTTCAACTTTGAAAAAAAGCTTTTTTCCAACAATTTATTCAAAAATACTGCTAGGTATTAAAATTTGGTAATCTTTTTAAAAAAAATACCTAATTTACAATATTTCAACATGTTAGCCTTTGCCAGTTATAAAAGATTCAGCCTTATTTTTAATAAAAAATGCCTAGTCAATAATTTCCTTCAGATGAATGTGTGCTAGCTTATTAAAATTTAATAAATTTATTGAAAGAAAATACGAAAAGAAGTCATTTTTCAACAAGACAAGCTTTGCTAATTTTATCATATTTAGCCTTATTACAGCCAGACAGATAAACAATTTTTATTTCAAACAATTCAATATACACAAATCAATAAAACTTCAAGTACATACAAAATAATAAATCACCGAAAGGAGATCAGTATTTATGGCAACGAAATATATGTAAATAAAATAAATATGTAATATAAACTTGAAAAAAACACTTTTTAGATGGAAATTAACTCACGTTATGGCGTGACGGCCGTTTCGCTCTGTTGTCTAGAGCATCGTCAGACGACCCACAGTACACTGACTTAAGGTATACGTCACGCCATAACGTGAGTTAATTTCCATCTAAAAGTGTTTTTTTCAAGTTTATATTACATATTAGTGGAAACAAGATGGATCTTCAACATCAAAATAAATATACTGAAAAAATTACCAGAAAGAGATGTTCTAAAAATTCATAATTTCCTTCAGATTAAAATAATAATCTACTGTCTTAATAATTATCATTGGATGAAAAAATGCGGCGACTAGCTGGTAGGCCTACTCACTTGCTCTCTCTCCTTTCCCTTTCTCTCTCACGCCCTCTCCCTCCCATAACCACTCTGTCTCTTGCCCGCTCACACTCTTTCTCTCTCTCTATAATGTAAATTTGTAAATTCAATCAAATCAATTTACTGTACTTATCTTCTTTCTCTCAGGGCTGTTGCACTATTAACATCATGCAAAGTACTATAATTTTTTGTTGATTGTATTTTGTATTAGTTTTATATTTTTGTATATCAAATTTGTATTTTACAAAATTCCATCTTGTACTATATTTTGTGTGATATCATTCAACAGCTTGTTCCCCTATATTGATTACTCTATCGTTGAAGCTAGGTCATTAAACTAGATGACTCATCTGTTTGCCATGGTAAAATTAGTTACGCTGTAGACATTCTTTATAAGTCAGTGTTACCACAGCCTGCTCTGTTTAGATGACAGCATCATTAATCACTCGCTTGTAATAATCTGAGGCCTTTCATTGAGAAAATACACTTATGCGCAAGGCCCCGTGCAAAAACGTCCTCTCACTAGAAGTGAAAATCTTGAGCCCTTCAGTTTTCAACCCACATTTTCTACTTCAGTCGATTATCAATCTCATTTTCTTCAATAATTTTACTAAAATTGAAAGTTTTTAAAGTGTACGGTATTTGAAAGAAATTCTTGAAACTTCTCCATAATGGAACTAGAATTCTTGAATTTTTCAATCGATTATCAAGCTTAATTCTGTAATAATTTGACAGAAATATAGAAAGTTTTTAAATAGTATAGAGTACTTACAATAAATTCTTGAAACGTTCTCATATTGAAACCTCAATTTGTTCAGATAATCTTCAATAATTCAACAAAAATATGGAAATTGTTTAATAGTGCACGGTACTTACAAGACATTCTTGATTTTTTATGTAACTTGTTCTAAATTCTTTCAACAATGTCTTTTAAACAACTTTATATAGTTTTTACATTGATGCAGTGTATTTTTAATAATTTTATAATGGCAAAAACCAAAAATTATAACAAAATTGTGTTTAAAGTGTTCCCTAGACCACATTGTAAAAGTGAGTTTTTTAAAAGTTGGTTTTCATAGTCTTTATCAAGTCTTTTTGCATTTTTTTGATAAATATATTTGTGTATTTTCGTCTTGATCTTGTTTTGTTATTTTTTAACATCTTAAATACTAGTAATAATTATATAGATATAATCGTGCTTTATTATTTTGACAAAAACAAAATAAATAAAAACACAACTACGGCTTGGTTCGTCAGTCGTAATAACGTTATTTATTACGTTCTTTATTAATTACGTTTATTAATTATTTTTTGTTCTTTTTTTATCTTCATCAATATTAATAATAGTCTAAATATTATAAAATTATTATTATCTTTGCAAGTTTTTGAGGAAGCATGTGAGACGAAAGAAAAGATTACTTATTGGTTCTATCACAGAGTTTTAATCAAATAATTATTTTTCATTCTTTTATTTTAAATGTATCTCTTATACACTCAATGCAATAATCAATAACCAATCAATAATTATATTTATATAATAAGTTTGAATAAGACCTCAAAACTATGAGGCACTAAAGATCGACAACACAGAATTTACAGAATGCAATACATTATTTCAATTTTTTCATTATTTAATTTATTGAGATTTGATTCAAATCTCAATTTCTTATCATTTTCCCTCATATTGAAACAAAAACATTTGTAAAATATTGCACTAATAAGCTCTATAAATCTTGAGCAAAAGTATAACAAAAATTAATATTATTAAACGATTAATCTAACCATTAATAATATCAACTGTATAATAAATTCAAACAATTAATAATATTTGATATTTAATTCAATATTATTATCATTAATCATTATGAACTTGTATTGACAACAGGATATTTATTATTAAGATATTAATTTACAAATTCATTTCAATGCTTAAGTATGCCGGAAACTTCCTTTTAATGATGCCAAACAATGAACTCATTATTTCAGGTATCTAGAGGTAGAATTGTAGATTTAGAAATAATGCAATATTTAGTCCTATGCCTATGTTATTTGGAACTATATTTTTCTCTATCAGTTATTGTAAACTATGTTAATTAAAAAAAAAAGAATTTCCAGATTTTACAACAAGAGCTCCAGATCCAGGAAACAATACAGGATTTGAATGTACATTGAAGGATGGCGATGAGGTGAAAAAAGACATCTTACGTGGAAAGCATCTAAGGATTGCTTCATTCAAGGTGAGCTATAATAAATATATTGTAGAAAAGTGTATATTTAAACATCATTTCATATTACTGTATACTATTTGAAAAAAAATATATATATATCATAATTATAATGTTGTCTAATGCATCGAAATCAATGAAGTAATTACAACTTTTTATAGTAAATTCAACGATTTTAACAATTTTAATTGTGAATAAATAATATTTCTACTCACTTTTTGGCCAAACGTTTTCGAGTCATGGAGACTCATCTTCAAAGGTCTTCGAAGTCATCTTTAAAATTGACTGCAAGTCGCTGAATTTACAAAAAATCTTATATTAACAACGCACATCGTTATGGAACAAGAAATCCAAGGAGTAATAACATCGATGTCTGACTGCCGGGTGTGTGTGAAACAAGCCTTATGGCCTTATTCAAGCTATTGAATCAATAGCTACTGATTTTTTTTTTGAGGATGAAGCCCACATAGGTCTGAGACCTGTGCGTGGGTAATGAGTTGGATGATGGTGATTGATGAGTTGGACCTACAGTTTTAGGTGGGTTCCGGAACACCGGGATGTGATTTTACAGCAGAGAACAGTGTCTTTTTTGCTGGCCAATCTAATCGGTCACCTTTACGAACAGGACCTACGAGAACGCAGCTTATCTCTCTGATTGAACAGATACCTGCTACGGCTTGCGGCTATCACTTCCCCTAAGTATTAAATTATTTGCTGGATGACTGACAAACCGGGTATGAGACTTCTTGGTGGATGATGAAATTATACAATGATTTTATGAATGATGAGCAGTTTTAGGTGGGCTCCGAACCACTGGGTAAATAATTGCTTTAGCTGACTTGTCTTAAATTCCTTAACTGGAGTCTCCAAGACGTAATCTACAAAAAATTTAAAAAATAATTGATTTATAACGAATATTTCCGTTATTACTAATAATAAACTATTAGTAATTTATAATAAATTATTAGTATAAATTAAATAATTATAAATAAATTAAAAAATGATAAAGTATTAGTAAAAAATTACCAACTAATAATAGCGGTGGGCCGCTTAGCGCAGTTGGTTGTGGCGTCACAACTTCAGCTTGCTGTCGTTTCAGCGGTCGTGGGTTCGAATCCCGCTCCTCAGTCTGGCATCTATATGTTATCATTCACCTCATTACCCACGCACAAGTCTCGTACTCTCGGTAGGCAACACCAGCAATAAAAAAAAACTTCAATAAATATTTCCGTTAATATTAACTTTTTCCCATGAATATTTTAGTTATAACTAACTATTTTCGATGAATAAGCATTATTATCACTTACCCGGTGGTTCGAAACCCACCTAAAATAGTAGGTCCACCATCTCCATAACATGGCGAGGGGGAACTACACGTAAGGGTTTTCCCACCAATAAAAGCTATACGCTTATTATTTTCGAGATGTTTTCCATGACGAAGTACTTAATGAACAATCTAATATTAAAACTGACACTGTATTTCACTTTTATTTAATGTTTTACTCACATATATTGGAGATGCTAGATGCTTGAGGAATGCATTTCACTTCTGAAAAGAAAGGCTGACGAAGCTTCTTTTCAGAAGTGAAATGCATTCCTCAAGCATCTCCAATATATGTGAGTAAAACATTATGAAATACAGTGTCAGTTTTAATATTAGATAATAATTTTTATTTTTTGTTCCAGCGCGACTGGCCACTAAGCTTTGTTGAGAAAGACAGCAATGGCGTTCTTAAGGGCGATGGCATTGCATTCCAAATAATTGAAACACTGAGAAAGCAGTTCGGATTCAGTTATTCAATTGTGGTGCCAAACAAGGATGTGCTTGGTGACGAGAAAACTGGCATACTCGAGTTGCTGCACAATAGGGTACAGTAATGGTGGAGTTTATATAGGCTACTAAGTACCGTAGCAGTTTCTTAATATTTATTTGGTTCTTTTTTTTGTATATTACGTCTTGGAGACTCCAGTTATAGAGTATAAGACAAGTCAGATTAACAATTATACTATCTTATACACTATAGTTACCATGATTACTATATTAATTAATTCGGGTGAGGCTTGAATTTGATTTGAAAGGAACTCTTGTACACTATAAAAAGCTTTATCAACTAAATATTTTTTCATTGTTTCACTATTTCCAAGGGAATTTTTAGTTTCCAATATTGTCCATTTGTATTATTGAGTATTTGATGCCTTAATTGTGGCTTGAGGTGAATTACAGCCATGAATTTAAAGCCATTCTATAATTTCAATGAATACATGGATTGTGATATTAGTGATTTGAAAATATGATTTTAGTGTTTGTTTATACTTGTGGTGTATTTTAGAGTATAGAATGTAGAAAATGTTTAGTTTAAAGAAAAATGACAATATTGTCCATTTGTATAAGCTGAGAATGAACATCTTAAACTATGTTACAATATTATATTGACTATTTCAATGTTTTTTATTGTTTAATGGTAAATAAAGTCTGTGATGTTTTCCATGAAGAAATACTTAATGAACAAAACTGAATCAACAGGCTTATGAAGCGTCTCCTTAGAAGCGAAATGCGGTCTTCCAGTATAAGTGAGTGAAAATCATAATTTAAATAGAAATAGAATGTCAGTTTAGATATTAGATTACATATTTTGTCATGGAAAACATCACAGATAATTAGTTACATTCACTCCAATAAACAATATAAATTGATACAGAATAAAATACACTAGTGCATTCTTTAGCAGTCTGCAAAAATATTTTATTATCTTGCTTATCAGTAACGATTCTATTTATATCAACGATTAAATAAAATTAAAATCCAAACGGAACAAATAAGTTTGATTTAATAAATCTCTGATTTAAGGGTTCTCCAATATCAAACACTATATTATGGGCCTTTAAACATATATATATAACTTCATAATTTAATAAATTATGGTTCTATCTATTAGTCATTTTGATAAATTACCAGCTTCTTCAAAACTAACTTACAACTTCATGTATTTTAATGACCAACAATGTGATCCAATAAAAAAGTTAATCATCTACAAAATCTACTCCAAATTAACTTCAAATTACTATTACTATTATTATTTTTGAACCTCGATTATTACAAGAATATTTTTTAATAATTTCTTGTAATTATACACTGGTTGATGATTGAAACTCAAAACTCAAAACGGGCCGCTTAGCGAAGTTGGTTGGGGCGTCGCAACTTCAGCTTGCTGTCGTCACAGATTATTACAGAAACAAGTAGTTGTCTGTGCGGTCTTTAAAACGGTCGTGAGTTCGATTCCAGCTCCTCTTCCTGGCATTTATAATGTTATCATTCACCTCATTACCCACGCACAAGTCTCGGACTCATGTTGGCATCATCAGCAATAAAAAAAATTAAAAACAAATTGAGAATTTCCATTTATCATTTTTGATTCTTAATAAATCAGTGACAGAACAAAAAAATAAAAAAATATTAAAATCACATTCTGCTCCGAAAATTTACTTTGCATACACGATACCAGTACAATAAAAACGCGTTTAAAAATAACTATTGAATTCATAGTCTAGTCTCTTGTTAGGTAACTTAATTCTTTCTAAGATTGTTACACTACACTACATGTAACTGAAATATATGCTCTTCATTTATCACACATTGAAAATTTCTATGCCAATTTTTTCACTTTAATACTCACAAATAATAATGCTCTCAATTAATTATGTTGGCTTTCACGATTTAACAATTTTTTATTATTTCTCAGCAATTAATAATTATTTCTTCTAGTACTCCCATTTTCAAATCTATAGAAGGTCTAGTAAAACTCATTATATTCCTTTTCATGTCCTTGTTCTTTCACATAATTTATTAAATCAATTCAATAATCTCATCCCTTTTTGGGAAATTGTGATTTTTCAACCCTATTAAATTATCCATTTCATTCCCATGAAAATTGATAGTTTTCCAAATTTCATCTTTTTTTCATTCAAATTTGTTATAGTTCTTTTACATAATTTATTCACTTAATGTCATCTTCTTTTTGGAAATTTTTGATTTCTGAATCCTCTCAAATAATTAACAAAATTCGATATATTTTATCTAAATTTCATCTTCTTTTCACTCAAATTTTTTCTTTTCAATTTAGTTCTTAGCCCTCATGTTTCTAGTGGTTTTCTCAATACTCTTAAGTAATCCAATTAACTCTCAAGAAATTTAATATTTTTTCCAAATTTCATCTTCTTTTTACTCTAATCTGTTATTTTTTTATTTCTTTCTTTTCTCAGATAAAACACCCACTTCATTCCCAGGAAATTTGATGTATTGGTCTCAAATTTCATCTTTTTTACTCAAATTTGTTATTTTTAATTTACTTTCCTGTTACTAGTTGTAAACGCGTGCCTTCTTCTTTTTGGACGATTTGCAGAATCTTTTACAAGGCGAACACTTTTTTTTCTTCTCATCTTCCCTGTAACAATGGCAAGATCCGTCATCTGCTAGTAGACCTAGCTCAGAGTCTTCGCTCTCGGAAAAAGAGCAATTTTGGTAAAAATTTTTGAGCACACAGGCCAAAAAAGTTAGCACAACGCCTGCTAAAAGTCCCAGAAAAAGATATTTGAAAAAACCCACACACGTGTCAGAGCAGTGCAGCTGACCAAATCCGTTCTTGAGCGCTAATGCAGCACTTTCCATGCGATCGAAAATAGGGTCGATAATTTTCAGAAGCATTTTTCATAGAAAAAATTGCTGAGTCATAAAAAATTGAGGAAAAATGTGGGATTCTGCTGAATGTGTACAGTTTTCATCCAAATTTGAAAAGAAAATGAAGGATTTTATCCTGAAACAATGATAAAATTTATAAACTGTGCACAGAATACGAAGTAGAATTGCTAGATTTATGTAATTTTTATAGAAAATTTAGTTAAAATGTCAGATTTTGTGAATAATTTCGAAAATTTAATCCTGAAGCTATAGAAAAAGTACGCTCTTTGGATCAAAACGTAATGTTCAGGTGTAAAGAGTCACCAGCGGTCAAAATACAAAATAGCGGCTGTATCACTATACATACATAAGTTACATAGAAAAATTGAATACAACATTACAGTAAACAGGACTTTTTTACTACGGTGAATATTACCAATTTAGCAATCTGCTAAATTTGGACAGTTTATCACCGAAAATTAAGGTGAATGGTCAGATTTTGTTGACAGTGTCACAAATTTTCTCAGTTTTTTAAATTGTCAGATACTTCAAACTAACTGCTGATTACGCATTTTCTCCTGAAATTGAGATTTCCTTGTGAAGCTATGAATAGAATATAAGAACGTTAAATATTGAGAGAGTGCAGTGAAAACAAATATAGCTAGAAGATTTCAACAAAATTTTGACATGGATATTACTGAAAATACAATAAAAATGGCATCCCATTCAAAGGAAATAATATATATTGAAATTTCAGTTTATCAGTCATTTTAACATATAAATAGAAAAATCAAATATCAAAACTGACACTGTATTCCTATGTAATATAAATGATTTTCATTCACTTATACTGGATATATTGGAGGGATGCATTTCACTTCTGAAGAAGAAGCTTCATTAGCCTCCTCTTTAGAAATGAAATGCATCCCTCCAGTATAAGTGAGTGAAAATCATATATTAAATAGAAATACAGTGTTAGTTTTGACATTAAATTGTTCATAGGCCTAAATTATTTCGTCATGAAAAACATCATATAGATAAATGGAAGATTTAATTTATTTCTTCTATACTCAATATAATACATTGATTGATTGATTAATTGCCTTTATTAAGGGCGAAATTAGGACTCCTGGTCCTCTCTTACACTCAACCCTAAACATAATACAAAGTAGGGCTACAGAGATAGATATTTACATAATACAATAATATTTTTAACACAATCCCAGTAGAATAATACACGATAAAAATAATATTTATATATACATTGTCTATGAATGCAAGAAACATAATTATTACGAAGACCAAAGTAATAAGTCTGTTTGTTAGATTCTACCATAGTATAATAATATTAATAATTAATATAGTAATACTAAAAAGGAAAGCCTCTAACATATAAAATTGAGATGAACTCAATGCTAAGTACCGGTACAAAAATTACTGAGAAAAATCTTATATTCTTTATATTTTCAGCAAATTAACTATTTCTGTAGGATGATCTCAATTTCATTTAGTTTTTCAATTAAAATCGAGAGAAAATGTTTACTTTGTGTGCTCCAAGTTATTAAATTTAAAAAAATCAATGTTAACCTATAAGTTTCTAAAATAAAAGTCAACAAACCTGACGCTGAAGGACACTTTTTGCTTTTCATAAAATCTCAATTTTGTAATTAATTAAATTCATGGACATATTTCTCGTTTATAACTCACAAGATCATATCTTTTTTACAATTTGGAAAATGATTATTTTTCAAAATTGGTAGCACACACTAACCCCAAAATATTGAACTCAAACTTATTGCAATTTGAAACAGGTGAAATCACCAACTCAATGATTGAACAGCTGTTATAATAGGAGACTTTTTACCAGTACAGGAATAAATTGACTGATTACTTAGCCTGTAATCCTTTATTTAATATTTTTTACTAATTAATTTTATCATCTCTGAATCTCCATTCATTTTTCTGGACATAGTTGACTCTATTTTTGTAACTTTTTTGGGTGCTTGGACAGTGAAGCCTCAATACTATAGCCTGGAGCATAGCTGCAAAATAAAACACATGTTGTTTAATAGCGGTATACAGACTGAATTAAGTTCGTCAAAGCTCATTGATCAAACGCTCTAGTATCACACTTGGCTCTGGTATTAATGCTATGCAAGCCAATAATATACGGATATTAAAGAATTATTTTTTGTAAATTCTATGAATCTTTGATACCAAGAGATCTTTAATAATTGTATGTTTAGTACATTCACAGATTTCAACTGTAGGTGACTTTAAACTTGAACATCGTTTTATTCCAAAAATGATACAACGCAAACGAGGAGTGAGGTAGGCTGCGATTGCTGCTTTCCTTACTGGGATGACACAGTAAGATTAGTGTGCTCAGTCCATCTAAATCAATCATCAACTCATTACCCACGCACAGCTCTAAGACCTATGTGGGCTTCATCCTCAGAAAAAAAAGTATGAAGCTTTGTGTTAAGATGGGAGTGGACTGTTCAGCACAGAGCTGTTCATCAAAACAAAACCTTGAGAGGGTGTTTAAGATCCAAAAGAAAGCGGTTAGGTGTATGGAAAGAGTAAATGGATTAGATTCATGTAGGCCGTTGTTCAAGAGAATTGGTCTCCTAACTGTACCCTGCTTATTTGTGTATGAAGCTACTTTATATGTAGAAAAGAGTGATATTAATTAACATCTTAACATACACGATTATAATTCAAGAAGCCGAGGAGATTATCACTTGGTGATTCACAATAGTAGCTTATTCAAACAAAACCCTAGTTATATTGGTAGGAAACTCTACAACAAGCTACCGCAGTTTATAAAGAGTCTTGAGAATTTTGAAATATTTAAAAAAACAATTGAAAAAATATTTAGTTGAAGCTTTTTATAGTGTACAAGAGTTCCTTTCATATCAAAATTAAGCCTCACCTCATCTAATTGATACAGTAATTATGGTAACTAGTGTATAAGATTGTATAATTGTTGATCTTACTTGTTGTATACTCCTTAACTGGAGTCTCCAAGATGTAATCTACATAAAAAAAATCACAGAAATTG
Organism: Conomelus anceps; assembly: GCA_948455865.1. Lineage (NCBI taxonomy): Eukaryota > Metazoa > Arthropoda > Insecta > Hemiptera > Delphacidae > Conomelus > Conomelus anceps. Next base: position 35,241,850 of record OX418227.1, on the reverse strand, counting down.
TTTCGGTATACTTGGCATAGATATAATCCAGTGAGGAAGGAAAGTACCTCACTCCTCGTTTGCGTATTACGCTCTTAGAACAAAGACATTATGTTATATACAGAGTTACCAACAGTCGAAATCGGCTACGGTATTATACATACATACATTCTTAATAATCCACTCCCACCTTTATCCAGAGTCTGGCCACATAGGTGAGTGTGTATACTATCCACTACACTTCTGAGTTACTTCCTGCAATAAAGCCACAATTCGACAGAGACGTTTGAAAAGCAACACAATTAATGTAGTCTTTTCTTGTATCTGAGATGAATAAAGCTCAATGAACCTCAAGCAGCTATAAGGCTGCCTCCCCCTCGCCTTTTCTGGTGTTCAGTATAATTATACTTACCTTTCTTTTTCACTCTTTTTCAAGTTATTAAAGAAAATAATGAGTTTTAGTTTTCTTTTGTTCATTCATAGTTTTCATTTCCATTATCCTTGGGTAATGAATTCAATTAAGCTATCCTAATCGCTATTCTCTGGTAATTCAAAATTATCACTTATTGTAGTATTCTATATATTTGTATTTATTCAACTTTTTTTCTGCTATTTTTCTATAATTTGGATTTGTATTGTTCTTTTTTTTAATTGTTTCAAAGAAATATTTAATGTTTAGTGACATGTAAAATAAATAACAGTGTTAATCAACTCGAGTCTACGCACAGGCCACTGTTGCCTATGTAGACTCTTTCCTGTATTCATATAAGACTGAAATCAAACTCTGTGTATTTATATGCATTAATGTAATTTTTTGTCTAAATTGTATTGTTGTACAAATTTGTGAAATTATGAGGAATAAATCTTTAATCAATCAAGACAAATTTGAATCACCTATTTATTTAACATGAATATTCCATTTTTATCTTCCAAATCTTCAATAATTTATTCTAAATCGATATTCTATTACATTTTATCTTCCAAATAATTTTTTAATGTATCGTTATCCTTCCAAATAATTTTTTTTATGTATTATTTATTTGCAATCATTAGATAACATCATAATTTGGGATGTTTCTCATGTGACAGTTGCATATGACAGGTGAACTTGTCAGTTAGAATACAATATTACAATATTTTTAAATGTATATAAAAACTTATCAGTTAGGTACTAAATTATAACAAGCGGATGATTTTTATTGGTGAGAAGACCCTTATGGATAGACCCACCTCGCCGTTTGAGCCATGTTATGGGGAACATGGTGGACCTACTATTTTAGATGGGCTCTAGTATTTTAAGTGATAATAATCCTTATAACATCAAGTCAATATTAATTTTAAAATATTAATTATTAATTCAATATTAAGTTAATATTAACAACGCAGATTGTCATGGAACAAACAATCCAGAAACATCAAGTCATTGAAACACGGTCACCAATACAAATGCAGTCTTGAGCGCTCGTGATTGAACATCACGATCACATAAACACCAGTCAGATACTCAAAACATATCACTCTCAGGTACCAGCAGTGTCTGATGATGCTCAACAACAGAGTGAAACAATAATTGTCGCACATGGAATGTGAATGTTTATAGACTGATGAAGCTTCTTCTTACAAGCGAAATGCGTTTCCAGTATAAGTGAGTAAAAATCTTAGAATAAATAGAAATACAGTGTCAGTTTTGATATTAGATTGTATATTTCCATATCAAAGTGTTTTTTCCTAGTTTAATTCAAATTTTAGCCCTACATTCTAATTTATTACTTTTAACTTTTTTAACTTTTTTGACAGAAAGTAGACATGGCAGCTTCATTTTTGCCAGTGTTGCATGGCAGGTACAACAGCCTAAGCTGGGGCACCGAGCTCATGCAGAACAAGTACTATGTCTTGATGAAGAGACCCAAAGAATCGGCCACAGGCTCAGGTCTTTTGGCACCCTTCGAAGACGAAGTAAGTTCATTTTTTGAAAAAAAAACCTTAAAATTTCACTAGATAATTAATTTTGAAGTTTATATAATGCTAAAAATCATGCTGAAGATCTCCCCTACTGCGGACATTTTTTTTTTTCGAGGATGAAGCCCACATTGGTCTGAGACCTGTGCGTGGGTAATGAGTTGGATGACGGTGATTTGATGAGTTGGACCTACAGTTTTAGGTGGGTTCCGAACCACCCGCAAGTGATTTTACAGCAGAGAACAGTGTCTTTTTTGCTGGCCAATCTAATCAGTCACCGTTACAAACAGGACCTACGAAAACGCAGCTTATCTCTCTGATTGAACAGATACCTGCTACGACTCGCGGCTATCCCTTAATTGACAACTGCATTGAATAGCTAATAAAACTCCACGAAGAAGACGATGTGAGTCAAATTTTATTTTAATAAACAGTAAAATTTATAAAGTAATTAATTTTTAAATGTTGTTAAGAATTATAACAAAGACCTCTGCTACTGCAAACATTGACAACTGCATTAAATAGCTGATGGAAATCCATGAAGAAGACAGAGCTAGTCCATTTTTTAACCGACTTCCAAAAAAAAACAAGGTTCTATATTCGACCTGGTTTTTTTTTGTTTTTTTTTTATGTTTGTACATCAATCATTTGAACAATATCGAACCGATTTCGATGAATTTTTTTTAAATGAAAGAGCATCGCTCAGCGGTGGTCCCATCCAAGTTTCGCAAGGATCGGCCCAATACTTAGCCCAATATTAAACAAAAAGGAGCATTCTTCGATGTCTTCATTTCAATCAAGTTTGAATAGGATAGTTCCACACATAACCGCCAATCAGATAACCGGTGTCGTTTACCAGGCAAATCATTGTATCATATGGAGTGCTTTACAACTAGACGGTTTTCGAAATCATATGATGCAATGCAATTATGCCGGGTAAATGACATCGGTTACGGTACCCAAAGCTGGTTTAGTGTGAAACAAGCCTGTAATGTCCCGTTTTGACCAATCACGTGAACTTAATTTAAATCGAGAATAAGAAGAATATAATTATTCTGTCCACATGTTCATATGAAAATTGTAAATAATTTAGTTGATGTTATTGAGTCATAGGAATATTAGGTTATTTAGTTTCAATCATAAGTTGGAGAATTTGGAAAAACAGCTGATCTCAGAAGTATTTTTAGTTTCCCTGCTGTGATATATTAAGAATATTATTTATTCGCCATTATCGTACATGTGCGTACAATAGGCTATTTTGAGGTTATGTTTAATGATCCTTTTGTACGGTACTAGCTCAAAGTTTATGTTTTATATATTAAAAAAATATATATGACTAATATCACAAAAAATATCGTACATAACTCATCCGGGAATATGTTTACCATACTCGTATGATATACCGCACTCAACTTCATCTCCTGCGTTTACTTATCATATTTTCAGTAAGCACAATATTTTCCACACTTGTAACGTAATATAGGCCTACTATTACAGTGTAGGTATATTCTGAAAGGGACCACATCAAAATGAATCAAAAGCCATTTCACTTTTAAGAAGCCTTTCGCTATTATAATTTTCCTAAATACCAATATTCCACATTAAATAAAACGTTGTAGAATTTTCCTTAGTTTATCTTTTCTTATAAGTAGATTTTTAGTTACTTAACTTTCGATGTTATAAATTAATTATTGGCTTCCTAATTCGATAAATATTTCATAATGTAGGCTTTAAGAAATTTCTCATGTTTTCAAAGTTTGAAAATTCAACTAAAAAGATTAAAATAAAACATATTTTAAAACAAAAAAAGAAACCGACTTCAGTGAAATGATAAAATACTCACGTACTAAAAAGTTTAAAATAAAGTATTTACTTTAAACTGAGAAAATTTTAAATTTCATACAAGTAATCTTTTGAAGTCGGCGCCAAATTTCCCATAAACTTCTAAAATATAACAGAATTCCTCTGTGATGTTTTCCATGACGAAATAATTGAACAATCTAATGTCGAAACTGACTCTGTATTTCAGTAAAAGTGAGTGTAAATCACATATTCAATTGAAATACAGTGTTAGTTTTGATATTAGATAGAATTTCTGATCAATCACTTCCTGGTGGTTCGGAACCCACCTAAAACTGTAGGTCCAACTCATCAATCTCAATCATCCAATTCATTACCCACGCAAAGGTCTCAGACCTATGTGGGCTTCATCCTCCAAAAAAATACAGTGTTAGTTTTTATTTAAGATAGAATTTCTTATCAACTTCATAAAATATTTGGCGCCGACTTCAAAAGATTACTTGTATGAAATTTAAAATTTTCTCAGTTTAAAGTAAATACTTTATTTTAAACTTTTTAGTACGTGAGTATTTTATCATTTCACTGAAGTCGGTTTCTTTTTTTGTTTTAAAATATGTTTTATTTGAAAAATAAACCGTAAACCTTTACAAGATTAATTTTGAACTTCTTTCTAAAAATAATCGATGTATGCCACAACACAGATGTAAAGGAACTCGGACCTTCTCTAAGGGAAGCATATGATTTAAAAAATGAATAATAATATACTATTAATATACTATTAATATACTATTAATATACTATTAATATACTATTAATATACTATTAGTAAAAAGATGAAATACAAATCACACAGTGGATGTGTATGATTACACCCTTATTCCTGGGCGTGTGCTCTACTGTTTACAGAACTACTAGTTAATTTATCTATGCATTTAACTATTAATTTGTCAAAATAATTTATTCATTTATTTACAGGTGTGGCTATTAATCTTAGTCTCATTGTTACTGGTGGGACCAACAATGTATGCCATAATCAAACTGAGGGACAGACTCTGTGGAGGAAGTCATAGCCGTTATTTTTCGCTGTCAAGCTGTGCCTGGTTTGTGTATGGAGCTCTTATGAAGCAGGGATCAACCCTGAATCCTGCAACAGGTAAGATAAAATTATTATCATTTAGATTAAATTATTTTAAAATATTTAATAAATTATTTTCATACAATGCTTTTTTTGAGCTTCAACACCAGAGCATACCTCTATTTGTAATTTTATTGCAAAAAGTAGGCATGACAGCTTCTTTTTTGCCAAAAATATTCCAATTTACATATTCCATTAAATATTTAAAAAAAATATTTTTATTAGTTATTGAAAAATATTGGTTATGTAATAATTTATACAGCACTCTGCAATAAGAATCACAACTGCTGAGAGAAAAAATCTTCAACTTTCGCAGAAAAACTACAGAAAACAGAGCTGTCAATGCCCAACGAAACGAAGACTCTCATCACTATAGAGCACTCTAGGAGAGCTATCTAGACTCGTCTAGCACTAGTTTACACTCATGTAGCAAGAGTCTTTCATCAAACAATTTATGTACATTACGTACTATTACTTTCCTGGATTCATTGTTCCAAAAATCAATTTTAAGAATTTATTGACTCCTTGTACAACTTGTTCTGTGAATAAATACACAATAATTTCAGAAAAAAGAACAGTACATTCTCAATTAAAATTTATAGTAAGACTTTGAATTTACATAAAAAGTTAATTTTAACAACGCTTTGTTAGTATTAACGTTTTATAGTAAATTCAACGTCTTACAATAAATTTTAATTGAGAATAAATAATATTTTTACTCACTTTTACAAGAATTATTATTATGGAAATATTCTAAGTTAATGCGATTGTGATTATTTTATTTCTTTTTCAGATTCATCCCGTGTTCTTTTCGCCACTTGGTGGGTGTTTATAATGATTTTGACTGCGTTTTACACAGCAAATCTGACCGCTTTCCTGACCCTGTCACGCTTCACTCTGCCCATACAGAATATTGAAGACATAGCCAGACTGTCCTACAATTGGTTCACTAAAGATGGCGGAATACTTGAGTTCGCCATAAAGGTCATTGAAAACTTTCACTGTCAACAATTATTTAACTGCTGCTTCATATTACGACATTCTATTGAGTTATACTGTGAAAATGTTGAAGGAAACATTATTTGAACCATGAATGTTGAAAGAAATAATATATAAGGATACTAACAGTGGTAATAATGAGTAAATATTATTATTATTATTATTATTATTATTATTATTATTAATCATCCAACAATAATAAGTAGAAGCAGCTTCTGGTGTTCACATGACATTGGCCATATTTGTTTTTTCAACAACTTTTCCTTTTTTAAAAGTTTTTACTATTGACGTCTATTGAGAATTATTGCAGAAAGGGAAGATCACATTGCTTTTTGTCAGTAACGATTTTGTATTGTTGATTTTTTATATTATTTCCAATTATTTTAAGGAATTATTCTCAAAACCGTAGTTGTTTTTGAACAGTTAGGGCACTTTTAAATCTGATAAACTCCTGCGGTCATGGGTTCGACTCCCGTTCAGCCTGGCCTATATTGTGCAATATCAGTCGCCTCATAAGTCTCAGACTCATGTCTGCATCATCAACGAAAAAATTGACTTTTCAAGCTTCAGCTTTATTGTGTTGCAGTTTCAACTACAGAATTTTATACATATTTTTGTGGTTTATGTAGTTTGGCAGTTCATCTCCCAGATGATAATAAATCTTCAAAATTGAAACTTACTGAACAGGTTAAAATTACTTTTAAGTTGAATTTCAATTTCGTGGCACAGTAATAATGTTTTGAAACTAATCATTTCGGACTTTTAATTTGAATCAAGAGTTTCCTATCCATACTATTTATATTTATACAAAGCGTACAGTTTTATGACATATTTTGCCAATATTATGCTTATTTTGTATCTTATACTCCACTATGGTGTCAAGAATAATTCCTCAAAATGATTGGAAATAATATAAAAAAATCAACAATAAAAAATTCAAATTCAAATTGATTATTCAAAATATAATAATAGAACAATACATTAACTTATATACAATAAATTTTGAATATACTCCCCACTTGGATGACTTGTCCGTGAAATCTTTAATGACAAAACGCAAAAGGATCTTCTGTCGCTATTCATTCAATATGTGCATGGTTGTTATGATAATGATAATATTGCAGTGAATATGAAAATGGAGAGAATAGAGAGAGGAAACGCACAGAGGTTCTTGGCGTTATCTGCTATGTAAATGTTTACTTCTAAGCAATTAATTACTCTTCTTTTGACACTTTTATGGTGTTTGCTTTGCACTTTGTAGAATGTTCTAGTTGTTTGATTAGACATTAATGGAATCTTTTCGAATATCGTGGAAAGTGCGAGTTTCCTTATCTATTTATTTAGAAGTTGATAGAAAAATCGAGAGATAACTCAATTATCTCAAATTATATAAATAGAGGGAGACTTTTGTAAATTAGTTCAGTCTTGTTTGAAATTAGTCGTGATAAACAAGTAGCTCAGTTGTTGTTCTACGTTGATAAGTGGCAGTAGTGACAGTTCCTGTTAATACAGACAGTGCAATCCCGTTGGTGCTATTACAAACCATCTAATGAACTTTCGTTGTCAGTATTGATAATTCTTTTGACAGTTCTATAGTGATAATTCTTTTACCTATTACTGTATTACGGACTTGTGCTACACAAGTTAATTGTTCTTCCTCAACGTTTCTTTTAGAATATTATTGGACAGTTTATTGTACAGTTATTATTTAATATTAGATCGGCCTTTTGACATTTAGTGATTGATATTTGTATGGTAATATTGAAAACTCGTTTATCTGTTTTTTTAATTGCTTATTTTTCTGTAATAAATTATTGATCAGTGTGAGTTGTGGATTATGTGTGTAAATAAAGTGCAAGTGATAAATTTAAGTGTTGCCAGCTTCATTTTAGACGTAGAACCCATAACAATATTTATGTTAATTTTTATTATAATATTTATTGCTAATATTTTGTTTAATTTTGTTTGTTTTAGGTGGAAACAGATTTGAATGTTCTGAGATACTCAGCAGCTCGTGGCTTCGGCCATTTTGTGGATATTAGTAATAACGAACTGGTGAAAAAACTTATTGCTAAAGGTAAATGATTAACTTCTCAACTAATGTTTGAGTTATTCAGACCCGAGTGCCCCGTTATAAATAGGATATGAATAACGAGATCCTTATGAAGAGTAAAAGGAAGAAAATCAGAAATATTTATTGAAAAATTATTAAATACTTGCTAAATTCAGTGAAATTCTTCCCTCTTTTCTTCTCCTTCTTCCTTTCTCTGGTTTTTTCTTCTTCCTCTTCCTTTTCATTTTTCTCCTTATTCTTCTTCTGCTTCTCTTATTATCCTTTATTATCCAGCTATAGAGATCCGTAGACAGATAACAATGTGTATGTTGGTAGTGATGTCAGTAAACGTGTGTCCAGTTTGAATGATGTGACATCACTACCAACCTACACATTCTACATATAAAATCTAAAGGACACGAACTCAACACCTTGGAACAATTTGAAATATACAAACACACCACACACAATAAACAAAACATCCTCAACGAACAACTAAATTTTAAATCACACAAACTTTTTGATCACGTTTTACAAAAACCACAATAATTCTTCTAACCAATAAACTGACATCGATGATCAAGGAACACGCCTCTGAAAATGGATCTTAAAGATTCGAAAGCGCTCGGCCTACAGAGTAAGTAAATTCTACTTATTCTTAACGAATATTTGGCTGCAAGTCGTTGAATTCACATAAAAAGTTAATATTAACAACGCAGTTCGTCATGGAACAAGAAATCCAGGAATAAAATAGATTCTTTGATAGTTTATATTTTTTCTAATATATTTATTTTAATTAACCTGTAGATTAATAGTAATACATTTTCTCTGATAGACTTATGTCACCGAGTAATATATATTAATTTACTTGTAGATTGATAAAATTATTATTATTTATTATTTAGATTGGCTGTACCTGGAGGAGAGACGAGAACTAATGTATTTCATGATGACTGATTACATCAATAAGACAATGCAGCAGGTGCTAGAAAAGGACAGATGCACCTATGTCCTTACGGCAGACAGCTATCTCACTCGCTCTACAGCGTTCGCCTATCCCAAGAACAGCATACTGCCGTCTCTCTTCAATCGAGTGTCAGTATACACACTATAAATACATTTATATTGCATTAATAGAAAGTTATATAGAGAACTAGTTATATAGGAAAGAAAGATTGTATGTATGTATTGGACCGAGCCGATTTCGACCATAGGTGACTATTCGGACCTCAACAACATAATGTTTTGGTACAAAGAGCGCACTACGCAAACGAACATGCTCGGCGAACAGTGTTCGCTGGAATCAGCTGATGTCGCCGATCATTGTTTGGTGTTGGTTTGGTGTGGACGCCTTCTCGAACATTATTATCGGTGTTGTGGAGGTAGTGGCGGGAACCTGTTGTTGGTCGTCACTGTTCGCTCACAGACCGAACATTTCAATTGAACTCACGAACATGTTCGGTGACCCATTTGTTTAATGTTTGCCCGTTTTTTGTATTCGCCAACAATGTTCGGCAGACATGTTCGGTTGGTGGAGACGCGGCTTTAGAACAACATATTTAGGAACAAATCATTCCTAATATTTTAATAAAGTTAATGACAAGTGATTACTTATACTAAGCAAATAATAATTATACAAATTTAACTAATATTCAGGCATGTAAAATCTGATCTGACTCGAGCAATCATCTAGCTCGAAAAAAGAAACACAGCCTTGTTGATGTGATACAAAGTCACTTTTTGTGGAAAACAGACATGAAATTGACCACATAAATTGAATCAAGGGTTAGGTCTGATGATTGTGTTTAATTTTGCTATGGTGATTATCATTGAGGACATGAAGTATGTTCCTCTGTGCAAGCACCCCTATTCTTGAACGTGAGGTCTACTGTCCACAGTACTACTCGTCTATTCTATTCTATTTTAATTATGATTATTTTCTATTTTTATGTTGGCAGAACGTACACATTGCATTCAATTTTTTTTTACGATGAAGCCCACATAGGTCTTAAGTTACACAGGTATACTGTCATATTCTGCTCCCATTGTATCAACATTATTGCTGACTATGTATTTTCTACTTTATTGTATTAGTCTGTAAGAATTGGGCAGTTCTGAATATTCTTTTGAAGCGAGCGCATCGCTCCGTGCTCTGTGTAGTGTTTTAGTTTAGGATGTGAATAAAGATTGTTTTTTTTAAAAACCCTTTCGAGTTGTTCGTTCGCTTAACTGGCGCCCGAACAGGGACCGTGGAAAGTTTTTCGGAAAATCTATGTCCGTTCGACTTACAATTTACAAGACCACTTATCTTGTTTATTACGTGATCAAAAAATCCCGTACGCGAAAAACTTTGAGTGTTAACTCTTAATCTGCGGTCGAAAAATCAAAAAAAAATTTTTTTTTCTTCAACAAGAAAAATCGTGAACTCAACTCATCCATCCAAAACAACTACCGGTAGAAACTTCAGACTCAACTTTAAGCCTGCCAGACTTCAACAATCAACAATCAATCAGAATATTTATTAAATCAACACGCTGGCCGCTGGAAGGGACAAAAGGGCCTTACAAAGAGACCTCGCCTACAGACGGACATCAGCAGCGATATCATCATCAACATCGTCATCGGAGGGCGAAGACGACGCAGCCAACTACAACTGCAACGACGACCTTCAACCTCAATCAACTTCGACTGTGAGTAATTTCGTTGTATCTCCTCCAAATTCATTAATCAAACTCCCAAAATTGCAAATCACAATGGCTACTAATACGGTTTCTAAACCTATTCCTCATGACATCCTCAAATTTATACCCCGTTATGACGGATCCTGCTATAAGCTTCCACAATTTATATCTACCTGTGAGGAATTGTATACTGCTTATTGCAATGACACTATAGCTGAAAAAGATGGAAACCACTCCCAAGTAGCAAAAAAATGTTTAAGCAATATTGTACAAAATATTGGTACAATGTATTTACAATATTGAAAACCATTGTTTCAACATTTTATAAATATTTAATAAATATTGTTTTGAAACAAACTTTATTTATCAATAAATATTTACCAAATATTGTAAAATATTAAAACAATATTGTGGAAATATTTTGTAAATATTTTTTAAAGTTGTTTTTTATATTGATTGAATATTTATTTATAAACATTTAATCAATATTAACCAAAAGTTTTAAAAATATTTTTTAAACATTGTTTTAAAAATATCAAATAAATAATTTTATAAATCAAATATTTTAAAAATATTTGATAAATATTTATTGATAAATAAAGTTTGTTTCAAAACATTTTGGCACTGCATAATTCACAATGGCCCTCAGGGCTACGCCACATTCAATGTGATTCAATGTGACTTTTTAGTAACTTCTAGAAACTTCTAACTTTTAGTACTGTACTAGAAGCTGCTCCCCATGTCACACTTGCTACTTCATATCAGCTGTTTTGAAATAACAAAAAAAAAATTCAAGATTAAGAGGAAAAGTAGATAAAGAATTCAGAGAAAAATCTGCAATATATTCAAAATATACAAACATTCAGATAATAATATACACCCAAGCAGCAAAATAATCAGTTGGGAAGTACTTAAAAAGTACTATAAAATCAGTTTAAATAACTTTACAATGATTTATAATGCTTTAAGTTGGCAAAATTGTGATTTTCAAACTACTTGAAAATGATTTGAAAAGCACTTTCAAATGATGTGATGAAGTTCTTCTGAATCATTTGAAATCATTGATTTTGCCAACTTAAAGCATTTTAAATCATTGTAAAGTAATTCTATCAATGATGTTCAATCATTTGTGAATGCTTTAAACTACTTTATAATAAGCTAAAAAGTTCTTTAAAATTATGTTAAAGCATTTTCAAGTGATTTGAAATCAATGCAGGATAAAACCACTTTCAATAGCTCAAGAGTACCAAGTGAACAAAAGTTATGAAGACCCACTTGCTATATTTGTAATATAGCATGTTTTCAGTTTGATCACATGAAAATGTATTATTTACATTGATAACTAGAGTATTTAATTGCATGATGCCTACATAGGTCTGAGACCTGTGCGTAGGTAATGAGGGTGAATTATGATACAAAATATGTCAGCCGGAGTGGGAATCGAACCCACGACCGTAGCAGCTTCAGCCAGATAAAGTTTGCAATGCTCCAACCAACTGAGCTACGCCGGTCCAACAAATTTTACTTGGAAGTGAGAAAAATGATGACACAACTTCAAAATAAGTGAATGAATAGTTTATTTAAAAAAAATATTCACAATTATCTATAAAAGTTTACATATAGGTTGTTGTCTACAGAGAAGGAGATTTCAATGTTCACCTCAACAGGGGTGACATAAAGACAGGTAGACTTCAAAATATTGTTAGAATGTTAATTTATTCCGGAGCATCCTTGAACCTACAAGATATCTGTACTACCTGAATGCCATAGCAACCAATGATAGTTCAAATTCAGGGTGTCCACTAAAAATAAAATAAAAATATTTCATATTGAAACAAAAGTTAAGTTGTTAGTCATATAACGCAGTGAAGTAGTTTCATACATTTTTGTATGAACTGTATGACGATCGTAAATAAATAGGGAACCTATTCACAAACCTAATGCAAAAAACCAGGGAACACAAAAGGCTTCCAGGGAAGCATCCTTATCGATCACGATATTGTTCAACATTACTCAGTCTCTTTTTCTTCAGTTGACAGCCTCTTTGCTCCATGATTTCTGCAAACAAAAATTAAGTCAACTGAATTTTAATTCAATTCTTATAGCTTCCAGTGCAAAGATAAATGAAAAACAAAGGCATTTGATTTATACAGGTTATGTTTATCATTAAAACAACAACTTGCAAAACTAAGTGTCCCTTTATATGAAAGGCTGTGCTCACAAGGTTACATCGGTTATGTAATAGGAATTGTATAAATTATGAGTGATGCAAAAATCATTATTATTGGAATTCATGGTATCATTGTAATTGTTTTTGTTCATCAAAATCTTTTTCCTAGTTACCCGAAATAGTGCCTATTTTTGCACTAACTATAGCATGCAAAATAGTATTTACAGGGTGTCCACATAAGGTGTAACACCCGGAAATCCATAACTCTACATAACATTTCTGACAAAAAATGTCCAATAAAAATATGCCCTATCGGACTTCATTACCGAAATATATCGGAAAAAAACGAGTTTTTCGAGACGTGCCTACATCCTGCCATTAAACGATTTATAACTAAAAAACTACCCATCGGATTTCAATTTTGAGCCTACTAATGGAAAAGAAGAAAATTTACCAAAGGATAGATGTATTTTAATGTATAAATCATTTTCATAGTATTTGTTATAGTTAGGCAAAGTTCAAAAAACGATTTTTCAAATTCATAATCAAACAGATTTTTCTCAAAATGTTTTCAGGGAACTTAGCTGGCACATTTCATTAAAAACTGCGCAATTCATTAAGCTTCCAGATTAGCCCAAAATTATGTGGATAGGTTCACGACATAAGTTCACATAACATAAGAATTGGGCTTAAGCACTTGCAAAACACAAGGTTTTGATAACTAAGGTGAAAGCATATGATTATAAACTTACTGCAAGTCATAAGCTGTTTGCTGCAGCCATGATTTCACCGATCTCTCAATTTTTTCGTCCTGAAGATAAAACCTTCTCCTCACAGCACCTAAAAGAACAAAAAAGCAAGTATTTATATATCACAAGTTAGTTCGAAGTTACTGACAATTGAACAAACTGACAAATTTACTTAAACAGAATTTATTAATTAAAGGAATTCGAAATTAATAAATTCTATTTATATATATTTTAAAGGACAGATGAAATTACTTCAATATCGTCTTGTTCATGTAGAAATTGCTGATGGTAAAGGGGCCTTTCACAGTTTTATGGGACGACACTATGTGAAATCTGCCAGCAGGTAACATTTCATTTTAAAACTAATATTTTCTTAAAGTGTAACTTCCAAGTGTCTATGAAATGACACATTTTCTTTGCCACATTGACTTGGAATAGGCCTATGTTTCTCTTACAAATATTTGTTGCAGTAAAATTGAAGTTCTAAAATCGTATCTGAAAAACCCTAAAAACGCATATCTTGTAATTCTTAGAACTCTAGAACTAGAAGTTTTATTTACTATAACTTTCTTTTATCATCACTAAGCTGTTTGATTTTATTTTTACCTTAGGCCTACTTTTGTTAATAATGCTATAGAAAGAAATATACGCAGAAGGCAGTGAGTTTGCTTATGGAAAAATGCTTCAGACTTTATTAAAGTCATAGCTATTCAAATTATGTTACAGTAGTAGGTTACTCAGTATATAATATTTGAAATTTATTTTATAACTACTGTAGGCCTAGAATAATTTAAAAGAGACCAAACTTACTTGGTATGTTGATCCATGTCGATCCGTCAAAAAAAACGAAAACCAGGAATTGACGGAAGCACTGGCTGATCGCAGAGATCCCAGCCTGAAACAAATAAGGGATTGACGGAAGGACTCTTCTCTTCACTATGTGAAGTGAAAACTTGACAAGGCCTACCCAGGTAGAACGACCAGATGTTATGCCCAGTCAGATGGGCAGCGAATGTGCCATACACAAAATCAAAAGAGACCTCTATGAGGTAAAAGTCGACTCCGGACCTTATGCACTAGTGCGGCCAGAGGGGTGGAATGGCGGGCTTGCGCCAGAATATCATAAATATTACCAAAAAGGGGATTTGAATACAATTTTTACATTCTTACTCACAAATTTTTATTCATGAAATAAAATGCTAACCTTGCTCTGCACCTAACCTAACCATGCCCACACACTCAACCTAACCTCCTTGAAACGTTGAAAATAGGTTTTTTCTCAACATATTTAGCCAAATATCTCAATAACTATTGCATTTGGACTATTGAGTGACTGAACATTTTATCTTCAGAATTTAATTTTCTACAAGTTTCATTAATAAAAATTGCTTGTTTATCATAACATAAACAGGTAAACCCACTTTGAACATGAAAAATAGTATTTTTAGCATATTTTTTGGAATATCTCAAAAACTACTAAAGTTACACACTTCTAATTGGTCTCATTGGATTTCTTGACAAATTTTACATAGGATTTGACTATTTTTATACGCAAATCAATGCAGAAAAAAATTACAACATTGAAAAATTTCAACTTTCAACGGCCATAACTTATTAACTACAAGTGACCGCCGCAAACGTTTTGTGGTTTTATTATCAGAATAACATGGTGAATCGATTGCAACCAGAATTTTGACGCCAACTAACTGGGCAGGTAAAGTAAAAGTTAGCCTCAATGGCTCGGCAAATTGCCGAGAATAGCGTAGGGTTACTTGTATTTAGCCACAAGGTTACAAATCTCAATTTCAATTTAGATTCTGGTTAGGCATAACGGTAATTGTGCCGCAGATGTTAGCAAATAAAAAATCACTTGAAACCTTCACCAAATTGTAGTATTATGTCTCCTGATCACAATTATCAAGTTTTTAAGTGACGGTCTCAATTAAATAATTAATTATTCAATATTAAAAACTCACCTTTTGAACATAAATACGGCTCTGAAAAGCCTTTATAGTACCTTAAGCATAACATCATAGACGAACAGATAGAGCAATGGAGTGCCATCTACATCAGAACATCAATGGAAACTGGAATGGAACTGCTTAACCAAACCTTTCCTAACCTGGCTAGATGTGACTGAACCACCTCTGTAAATATTTAAAAGGTTTAAAGTTAAATATTTAAAGGTATTTTAAAGGTGGTTCAGTCACATCTAGCCAGGTAAGGAAAGGTTTGGTTATGCAGTTCCATTCTAGTTTCCATTCCACTTCGTTCCATTCACGCAGACTACGCTTCTGCGAAATATTCATGCAGATTTAAAAGTTCGTGGCCTAAAAGCCTAAAACCCAGGCTGTGGCTAGGTTATGTATAATTATGTGCGATGCATCAAGTGATGAGATTTTGGAACAAATTGAAAATGCCTTTATTATTAAGTAGATAAATTGCATGAGTAAATAATTAATAAATTAAAATGCAAATTATTGTGTTGCAAAGATTCATGCATTCTCACTCAATTAAAGTTAATTGCTGAAGATAGCCATTTTGGGGCTCTGCTCCAAAGGTAGGTTTTTAATATTGAATAATTGATTATTTAATTGAGACCGACACTTAAAAACTTGATAATTGTGATCAGGAGACATAATAGGCCTACTACAATTTGGTGAAGTTTCAAGTGATTTTTCATTTGCTAACATCTGCGGCACAATTACCGGCATAACTTATGTCTAATATAAATTACCTATATTTTAATGTATTTCCCTTGTTTCACTAGGTGAAATGATCTACTTCATGGGTTAATTTATTCTACTTAATAACACTATGGACTTATCCTAACCTAAAACGAAAAGTGGGACAACCCTAATTCCTAAACAAATTAATTTCAATAGTAAAATCTTATTACAGTGGCCTAAAATATTATACAAAAAAGTAACAAAACAGGAACTCACCTTGAACAATAGTCGAGAATAACGTAGGAGCCACAAGGTTACAAATCTTAATTTCAATTTAGATTCTGGTTAGGCATAACTTATGTCTTATATAAATTACCTACATTTTAAGGTATTTCCCTTGTTTTACTAGGTGAAATGATCTACTTCATGGGTTAATTTATCCTACCTAATAACTATGGACTTATCCTAACCTAAAACGAAAAGTGGGACAACCGTACTTCCTAAACAAATTAATTTCAATAGTAAAATCTTATTACAGTGGCCTAAAATATTATACAAAAATACTGGAGAAAGAATGATTTTTAATACTGGAGAAAGATGTGAAATTTAAAATACTGTAGATCAAAATATACTTTCACTACAATCACTAAATAACACGATGTCCATCTTTCGATAGCAATGGCGAATGGTGAATTGGTGATCTGTTTGGTTTGGCGGGATGGGTATCGATTATTCGGAATAATCGATGTTTTGATGAAATAATCGATTACTCCATAACGATTGATCGATAAGTGGGATTTCTCTGATTATTCAATTTCACAGGATTTAGGGACATAAATATGTCAATAATTATTATTTCAAACATATTTCAATATACATTTCAGATATTCATTATGGGGATTTTTCTATTGTTTTTGGCCTGTTTTTTTCTATTCTCAAAGGCTGAATTAATCGATGCTTGTTCACCGATTAATCGATGTTTTCAGTACCGATTAATCGGTATGAAACATGAACAATAGTTTGTTTGATAATGAAAATGATAGTCAAGACTTGTAGTCATCCAATCGTGTTGTAAGGTGGGCAATTTTATCCAATCCAGTTTCTTAGCGCCAAATACCTCAGCATAGCGCCGCGTTTGAAAAGTTTTGAACTCCCGTATGGGAGGTTTTCCAGCTTAGGAGGGAGAATAAGCTTAGAAGGGGACATAGTAAAATTCTATAAAAAATCATGAAAGTTTCTCTTCATAGTATTGAGATGCACCTGAACTTTCAAATCAATCTGTCCAAAATTAACAAAGTTATAAGCATTTTTCAAGTAAAGAGTTAAAATCTTTCTGAAATCACGATTTTTGACAACGGGAATGTGTGTAAAATTGATTTTTAAACATCTTTTGTTCAGTAACATTTTCCTGTCAGATGCACGGTTAACGAGTATTAGCGTTTTTTAGAGAAAATAGTTACATGTTTGAGATTCAAACTCAATATCTAGCAGTTCTTGTGTATAGTATATGGAACTTTGTGATGCAATCACAACACGTTTCAAAAGCTTGTATCTCGACAACCATTGATCGTAGACCTACGTATAGCCATAGTTTCTGAATGTAGACAAAATTTCGAACAGCTTGGCACTGGCCGTTCCGCCCCCGGACGAGCCGTTAACGAGATAATAGCGTTTGAAAGTGAACTTACGAAATTCGCCCTAACACACTATTCAGTTGGGATAAAAGGAATTTAATCAGTACGTAAATTGTAAAATTAAATTTAGAAACTCTTTTGTCTCTTGACAAAATCGTGTCAGACGCATGGTTAACGAGATATTAGCATTTCGCGCTAATTCCAGGATGAAGAATTTTCAAGTCGAAATTTTTTTTCTCGAAAAATCACTATGATCACTGATACGGATGTAGAAGTAAATTCTAAGCACTTTTTTTCAGTAACATTTTAACGTCAGACGCACCGTTTACGAGATATTAGCATTTCGCGCTAATTCTAGCACTTAGAAAGAATTTTTAAGTCGAAATTTTTTTTCTCGAAAAATCACTATGATCACTGAAACGGATGTAGAACCTAATTCTAAGCACTTTTTTTCAGTAACATTTTTAACGTCAGACGCACCGTTTACGAGATATTAGCATTTCGCGCTAATTATAGCATTTAGAAAGAATTTTAAGTCGAAATTTTTTTCTCGAAAAATCACTATGATCACTGAAACGGATGTAGAACTATATTTTATAAATAATTATTAATTATGAATTATTAGTTATTTATAATTTATTATTTGATTTGTTTATTTATATTATTTAATAATTTATTTTTGGTCTAAAAATAACTGGAAAAATATTATCTCAATATCTAATAAATATTTACCAATGTTAATGGGATAATGTTGTCACAATATTATATCAATGTTTCAAGAATATTTTCAGAATATTGTTGAACAATATTTCACAGGATATATTTACCAATATTAAGAAAATATTGAAACAATATTGCTACAACATTACCATAAAAATATTTTCTACAATATTGATAAATGTTGTGCCAATATTGGGACAATATTTTTTTGCTACTTGGGCTGGCTCCTCTTCAGGGCAGCCGTAAGCCACCTAGATGGACCCGCAGAAGCGGTAGTTTTTAATAACAATTGTACAACAATTCCTGAGCTTTCAACAGCTTTAAAAACAAATTTTGCCGATAATAGGGCTGTACCAGATTTAATTTCAGAAATAACTTTCATGAAGTCCTATCAAAACGAGCACCCGATTGAATTCATTAATCGACTTGACGAGAAACGTACCACTGTTCTAACAAAATATAAATTAGATGGTGTTAAAGGTGAAATTTTAACAACTTTGATGAATCAATTGAACGCTACTCTAACTCGAACTCTCATTCATGGAGTGCATCCAAATTTGGGTTCACATTTGCAAATTTTACAAATAAAAAATTTGGACGATGCAAGACGTAAATTAATTAATGACTGTAGTATTGTTCTGAGTCAATTGAATTTCAATACAAGTGTCAATGCTATAAATAAAATAGACTCAAAAGCGTACAATCAATATTCAGTGCAATCGTTCACTAATCAAGGCTTTCGACCTAATAACAGATCATTTTCTAGCGGTTTCAACCAGAATTTCTCGAAACCTAAAGTACCTCGCTTCTCTCAACAGAATAGAGAATTTCAGCAGAATTTTCCACAAAATAACTTTGCACCATACTTTCAGCAGCCAAGGCCTAGCTATCCGAATCAATCTAATGATAATTTTCCACAAAATACCTTTGCTCCATTTTCTCAGCAGCCTAGGACTAACTATCAAAACCGACCAAATAACAATTTTCCGCAAAATAATTTTCGATTGACACAACAGCCTCACAACAACAATAATAATAATAATTGGAATTCACAAAATACTGTCAGTATGCGTACAGTGCAATCTCACCCTTCTAATCGTACGAGAAATAATTTTAAATCTCCCTTTGAAGTGAATCATTTGGAAGAAAACTCAAATAGTCATGATGACACTGAAATTCAAGGCATGCGAAGTCAAATAGCTTCTCTAGCCGAAGCAGTCAACCAGTTGACCAATCATTTTTTAGGGGCGGGCTCACCTTACCCAGTAAACCCACCCGACACTTCGAATTAAAAGCTATAAATAAATCATTGCCATATTTTATTGATGAAAATAACCAGAAATGGCTGATTGACACAGGCTCTCTGAAAAATTACATAGATCCTCGTATTCTACCCGTTGGTGTGAAAAAATATAAAGAGAACTTTATCGTTAAAACTCCCAATGGGGAAAGCAAAGGAAACGAATATATAATATATAATGCCGAAAACGTATTTTCCTTAGATTTAAAAATCAAAATGTACATATTCCAATTCTCGCCTAAGTATGATATCTTACTAGGTCATGAAACGTTAAGCCAATTGAAATCAAATATAGACTTTGGTAAAAATTTGTTGAAGTATGAACACGGTTCAAAGAAATTATTATTTATGATGAATGATTGTGAAATAAAATTGAAACCAGGCCTTAATTTAATTACCGTACCAGTTAGGTCACTGCCTAGCATTCAAACGGGGTTGCTTAAAGCTGTTTCTAATGAAAATTATCGAATTGAAGAAGTTATTGTTAATATACATGACAATAAATGTCAATGTGTAGTATATTCTAACGAGCTTATGACCATAAGTCCCGAGCCAATGGATATAGAAGAAGTAGATTCTATTTATGAAACCAATGAACTCGATCATTATAATACACTTACTAAAGAGGATATTGTGAAAGACATCCCTACACTTTTAAGAACTGACCACATGAATGGCGAAGAAAAACGAAAAATACTCAATTTAATTATTGAATATCCAGACATAATAAAAACTGAAAATATTCCATTAAGTTCGACAAATCTATTAAAACATAAAATTAATACTAAAGACGACAACCCGGTGTACACGAGAAATTATAGGTACCCGCAAATTTTCAAAAAAGATGTCCATATAGAAATAGAGAAATTATTGGAAAATAAGATAATCCAACATTCAAACTCACCATACAACTCTCCTATATGGGTGGTTCCCAAAAAACCAGATGCTTCTGGGAAACGAAAAATTCGCATGGTAGTAGATTACAGAAAATTAAATGAACGAACTATAGCTGACAAATACCCTATGCCTAATATTGAGGACCTGTTTGGAAAAATCGGAAGAGCGACTTATTTTTCCACTATAGATTTAATTTCTGGATTTCATCAGATTGAAATGGATTCAGACTCTGTTCAAAAAACCGCATTTTCAACCGAAGACGGCCACTTTGAATTTTTAAGAATGCCGTTCGGCCTAAAAAACGCACCCCCGACATTCCAACGTGCCATGAATATTCTATTTTCAAGAATGCCCAATGTACTTGTCTACATGGACGATATTATTGTATTTTCTGACAATTTAGAAGAACATTTAAAACATTTAAAATCAGTTTTCAAGAAACTTAAAGATCACAATTTGAAAATTCAGCTTGACAAGACAGAATTCTTCAAACGAGAATTACTGTACTTAGGGCATATTATTTCCGAAAACGGCATTCAACCAAATCCTGCAAAGTTGCAGGCAGTTAACGATTTTCCCATACCAAAAACCGAAAAACAGATAAAACAATTTTTAGGACTTACTGGTTATTATAGAAAAATGATACAAAATTATGCAAAAATCGCCAAACCTCTCACCCATGCGTTGAGAAAAGATGTAAAAATTAATATTAATAATAAAGAATATATAGAAGCATTCGAAAATTTGAAAACCATGTTACAAAATAGTCCAATATTGCAATTGCCAGATTTTTCAAAACAATTCATAGTAACCACTGATGCTAGCAATTTTGCAATTGGAGGTGTACTATCTCAAGTGTTTAACGGACAAGATCTACCTGTAGCATTCTCTTCAAGAACTTTAAATAAAAATGAGGTTAATCTATCAACAATTGAAAAGGAACTTCTCTCTATAGTGTGGTGTTGTAAGCACTTTAGACCCTATTTGTATGGTCGAAAATTTCTAATTCAAACCGATCATAAACCTCTTCAATGGCTCCACAGTATCAAAGAGCCCAATTCAAAACTAATCAGATGGAAATTATTGCTTGAGGAATTTGATTTCGATATAAAATATGTTGAAGGTAAATCTAATAAGGTAGCTGACGCTTTGTCACGCCCTTTTCAAGTGCACATGATGGAAACTACAGATGATGACTTTCTTGGTTTTGAAGACGTCAACGTTGAGGACTTAATCCGATTCAATAATAACGATGCTCCTCCCTCGATACATAGCAGTGACATAGACGACATAATTGATCGGATAGATCAGAGTAGAGAAACAAATAATAATAATATTAGTAATGAGAATGTAAATAATGATGATAATAATAATAATAACGAGCAAGAAGCTGAAATAATTGACAATCAAAGTTTAGTGACAATGCACTCACAAGAGAGCTCCAACGAACAAGTAGTTTTAGCTGATGAAGATAAAATAATTAATATTGAGCATAACCAACTTATACTCGAACGAGGTGATCAATCCCCTCACTTTCAAAAAATTTTTGGTAAACGAAGATTAACTATTTATTTTAAGAATGCTTCTGATTATGATAACATGAAAAATGTATGTATAGAATACTTGAAACCTAATACAGTTTACGGAGTTTTCTGCTCAAAAGATGGTGTTTTACATAATGAGTATGAACAGATTTTCGAGAACTTTAAAAATATAATGATAGAAACTTTCGATTCAATAAAACTTAGAAGGTATAGAAAAATCAATTTAGATATAACAATCGGCGAAGAACAAAAAGAAACAATTTCAAATTATCATTTTTTTTTTTTTTTTTTTTTTTTTTTGTAGATTACGTCTTGGAGACTCCAGTTAAGGAGTATAAGACAAGTCAGATCAACAATATTATACACTAGATACCATAATTACTTCAATTAGTTGAGGTGAGGCTTAATTTTGATGTGAAAGGAACTCTTGTACACTATAAAAAGCTTTATCAACTAAATATTTCTTCAATTGATTTTTAAATATTTCTATATTTTCAAGACTCTTCAAAAACTGCGGTAGCTTGTTGTAGAATTTCCTACCAATATAACTAGGTTTTTGATTGAATAGGCTACTATTGTGACTCACCAAGTGATAATCTCTTCGGCTTCTTGTATTATAATCATGTACATCAAGATTTTGGTTAATATCATTCGTTTTTACATATAAAGTAGCTTCATACACATATAAGCAGGGTACAGTTAGGAGACCAAGTCTCTTGAACAACGGCCTACATGAATCTAATCTATTTACTCTTTCTATACACCTAACCGCTTTCTTTTGGATCTTAAACACCCTATCAAGATTTTGTTTTGATGAATTACCCCATACTAAGATAGCATACCTAATATGTGACAGTAAGAGCCCATGGTAAGCTGTAAAAAGTAACTTTTTGTCATTCAATCTAGCGAGCTGTCGCAGGACAAATACCCCAGATGAAATTTTACTACATATTTTCTCAATGTATGGAGTCCAGGTCAATCGTCTATCCAACGTAACTCCTAGAAATGCAATTTTTTCTTCCTGGTCTAATTGATTATCGTTTACAAACACGTTTATAGCCCTATCTTCATTTAAATTATGTTTGTTTTTGAATTGAAGGTATTGGCATTTTTTACTATTTATAGTTAATTTCAACTGGTTTAAAAATTGGACAATGGACTGCACACCTATATGGGCACTTATTTCTAAATTATCTAGAATGGAATTGCTGAAAATGAGTGATGTATCATCAGCAAATAAGAGGGCTCTACCACTAATTAATTCTTTAGGTAAACGGTTGACATATAACAAAAAAAAGCAAAAAAAGCATGAAGGTAAAACTTATCATCGCGGAATAAACGAAACCTACAATCAGATAAGAAGAAAATATTATTGGCCATCTATGCTCAGAGACATAACTGATTATATTAATAAGTGTGCTATTTGCCTAAAAGTTAAGTATGATAGACGCCCCGTTAAAGCTGCATACAAAATCACTCCCACTCCCGAAAAACCATTTGAAAAGCTCCAAATAGATTGTTTTCAATTTGATAAAATAAAATTTCTGACGATTATTGATTGCTTTTCTAAGAGACTAACAGTTAATTCACTCAAAAGCTGGAATCAATTAGAAATACAGGAATGTTTAAATGACTATTTTTCGGCTTTTCCGATACCTAAAACAATACAAATGGATAACGGCCGTGAATTCGATAACGCTGGCTTACGCGACTTCCTTAGATTGTATAATATTGAACCATATTATGTTACTCCTGGTCACCCAGACTCACAAGGATTAATAGAAAGAGCCCATTCAACTCTTATTGAAATTCTCAATGCTATCCAACTTGCAAATAAAAAAAATACAACCGAAACAAATATGAAATTAGCAGTAATAGCGTTTAATAACACACTAAATTCTAATTTAAAAATGACCCCTATGGAAATCACCTATGGTATAACAGAAAATCCTTTTGTTAATGGAATTACCGAAAAATTAATAACAGAAGAACAATCGCATAAATACTTGGAACGTGTAAACCTGATACACAAAATGATCAAAAATAAAATTGAGACAGAAAAACAAAAACGTACTGAAGGACTTAATACTACACGTGAAAAAGACATAGAGATTGATAAAGAGCCTTATTTAAAAACGACATTCAACAAGAAAACCAAACCTAAATTTTTCAAAGTTAATTTTAATAAAGATGAACAACTAGCTACTAATCCTAGAGCGATACAAAAACGCCCATTTAAAATACACCCTAATAGAGTGAAACGCCCCAAAAAACTTGTGAAACCTAGGAAATTATCTGTTTCAGGACGTGATGATACTTCTCCTAATTCTCCTATCGCTGGCCCCAGCAGCGCCTTATAAAATGTTAGATCTCAGCAAAACTTCTGGGATAGTACCAATAAGAATTCAGGATTCTTTTATTGTAAATGAAACGTACACTTATATGCATAATATCAATGTACACATGTTACAATTAGAATTAAATACTATCAAGAGAACAATAGCTATGCTAGATAAACACAATATGGATCAAGGTCGTCTGGACGTTATACTAATGCATTTAAAATACACTGAAGCAAAGCTAGATCATGTCAGCCTCAGCAGAAATAGAATTAAGCGTGGCCTATTTAACGGGCTTGGTTCCGCTATTTCTTGGGTCACTGGAAATATGGATGCAAACGACAAAGAACGTTATGACAAAATCCTATTCAAAGTACAATCAAACGAATATAGCTTACAACACAATATTGAGAAACAGTTCTCAGTGAACAAAAGGCTGATTGATGAATTCAACTCGGATGTCAAAACAATTCATTCTAATAATTTGAAAATTATTAATTATTTTAAATCTCTCTCGAATGAAACAACAAGTATAGAGCTGAACCAGCAATTTTCTTTATTGTTCAGTTCGTTAATGTTACTATTTAATAAAATAAGTGATTTAGATACTAGTCTAGAATTTTGTAGATTAAATATATTACATTCTAGTATTTTATCTCGTAAGGAAATAGCAAATATTATTGATGATTCTAAGGTAAAATTAATTTCAGACGAACCACAGGTATTATGGCAATTGGCTAAGGTTCATTGTTCTATCTATAACGAATACATTTCCTACTTTATCGAATTTCCTTTACGATCACCAACTTACGAAACATTATTCTTACTATCCTATCCTGTGTACCATAATAATGAGGTTACCACTATTCATGAATATCCTTCCCTTATCCTGAGATACAACGAAATATTCACCGGCAATTGTGAATTTCTAAGTGATAATTATTACTGCAATAATGCAACAGTGATAAAAAATCAGTGTATAAGCGAAGTGTTAAGTGATAAAGAATTAGTGCATTGTAAACAATTATTGATTAATGATTCTGCTTCTTTCGTAAAATTTATCCCTATTATAAATCAGTATTTACTTTATAAAATTGATAAAGCTACTATAACATCAGACAAAAAGAACTTTACTTTACATCCAAAGTCAACTCAGATTTTATCTCTTAATATTTCTGAACAGTTGCTTAATTATTCTAAAATGCACGAATATTGGGAAAGTGATGTATCTATCCCATCAGCAATCCCAAATAAAAAGTTTAAAACAAATTTTACATTTGATACAATTCATGAAGCAAACATAAATATTGAACCTTTACAGGTAATAGAAGAACTTAGTATCGGAAATAATGATATTTATTACATTTGGTGTTTTATTATATTTTTTGTTATAGTGTTTAGTGCTTTTATTTTAGTTCACATGTATCATTTTATTAGAAATTTCATTTTATTTAAAAAAAATTGTAGAAGCAACGCGAATGCAGCTTCGGCTACACAAACCCCAACATTTGTTATTGGGCCCTGTCTCCAAGCCCAAAATTCTGTTTGATCGCTGAGGACAGCTTCAATCTTAGGGGGGGAGAAGTTACACAGGTATACTGTCATATTCTGCTCCCATTGTATCAACATTATTGCTGACTATGTATTTTCTACTTTATTGTATTAGTCTATAAGAATTGGGCAGTTCTGAATATTCTTTTGAAGCGAGCGCATCGCTCCGTGCTCTGTGTAGTGTTTTAGTTTAGGATGTGAATAAAGATTGTTTTTTTTAAAAACCCTTTCGAGTTGTTCGTTCGCTTAACTTTAGACCTGTGCGGGGGTAATGAGTTGGATGATGGTGATTGATAAGTTGGACCTACAGTTCTAGGTGGGTTCCGAATCACCGGGCACCGGGAAGTGATTATACAGCAGATAACTGTGTCTTTTTTACTGGCCAATCTAATCGGTCACCGTTACAAACAGGACTAACGAGAACGCAGCTTATCTCTATCTGATTGAACAAATACCTGCTACGGCTCGCGGCTGTCACTTCCCTAGAAATAAACTTCTTCTTATTAAGATTATTTTTATTTATTAATCATTTTTCTGTTGACAGAACGTTCACATTATTTAATCGAGTTTATTTTCTATTTTCTGTCGCCAGAATGCTGTCATACGTGGAATCTGGCATAATCACCCATCTGGCAGCCGTTAGCTCTCTCTCAGACACTCAGATCTGTCCTCTCAACCTGCACAACAAGGAGAGACAACTGAGAAACACAGATCTGCTCACCACTTACTATGTGGTCATGTCGGGATTTGCAACAGCAGCCGTTGTGCTGGTCTGCGAAATAATTTGGCGCAAATTCACTGGTGACACACACCCGGTGAGCTCCTGGAAAATGGGCGACATTTTTTATTTTGAAGCCGAAAAAAGGAGATTTCCAATATGGCGTCGTGCATTCAAGAGCATGTTAACAAATGCGCCCAAGAAGGAGGTGAATGGGAGGGAGTACTATGTGGTAAAGACTAAGCAGGGTGAGAAGAGGTTGATACCTGTTAGGCCGTTATCGTCGTTTTTGTTCCAGAAAAGATGAAAATTTGGGGAAAATTGGACAAAGGGTACAAAAATTGTTAATAAAGAACTGAAAATAATTTTTAAAAAAATTAGGTGACGCAGATTAAGCAGGGACAGAAGAATAGCGATAATAGCGGTACTTACCTGTTTTTCTCGGTTGACCTTGACTGCATTTCAGTGAGCTGTTAAATTTGTTAATTTAACAAATTAATTTGTACATTTCAATTTGTTAATTTTAAATTTATTCAATTCTAGCCTATTGTGTATTGTTCTTGTTCATGCTTTCTATGTGTTCACTGTTTTTTGGTTCTTGATTTTGATACTTATTTTTGCTTGTTGCTCCTCCCAGTGGGCGGGTCTCCTTTTCGCCTTTAGCCAATCACAGACCTTCAATGAAGGTCAATCTATTAGAAACACTTTCTCCCTCGGCCAATAGTATCGTTCCCTGTTTAGTATATATATATTAAGCTACTCTGTACTTTAGTTTTAGTTTGTTTCAGATTGATAATGGTGTAACAACCGAGACTAGTATCTCACTATTTTCAACAAACGTGGTTGTGACAACTTTACATCTTATTCATGAGGGTTAGAAGAGTTTGATTCGTGTCAGGCCGTTGTTGTCGTTCTTGTACCAGAAAAGGTGGATATTGGAAGAGAATTGGACAAAAAAGTATAAAAATAGCCGATAAAGAACTAGAAAATTATTATAAAAAGACAGGTGAATTGAAATAATAAACTTAGTCCTTCTGCATTTGATTCCTGCCAGCCATGGAAAGGTTTCTAGACGATTGTTTATTAGTTTCATTATAATATATTATTCATAATCCAATAATTGAAAACAATGAAACCCATCGATATGAAGGCTGGAAAGATGTCTGGAGCTTGGATTTCTTTTTCCATATGATCTTCGTTTTAATATTAAATTTTTATTGTAAATTCAACGACTTGCAGTCAACTTTAATCGTGAATAAATAATATTTCTACTCACTTTTGGCCAAACGTTTTTTTTCGAGTCATAGATATTCATCTTCAAAGACCTATAGAGTCATTATACGTTTGTTTTTTTTCGGTTTTTATGTTATTTTTTTAAATGTTGTCTCAATAAATAAAGAAATAATTAAAACCGTGCAAGTATTGACATTGAAAAAATGAGTTCAAAATAATATTGGAATCATAACTTATGTATAAGGGCAGCTTCAAAAGAGCAGCTTTTTTGTGGGTCGTCTGACGATGCTCTAGACAACAGAGCGAAACGGCCGTCACGCCATAACGTGAGTTAATTTCCATTCAAAAGTTGTTTTATTAAGTTTATATTACATATTAGTGGAAACAGATGGATCTTCAACATCATAATTAAGAATGATTTAAAAGTACCACCTTACACCTAACAAATAAATATTGTGGAAATATGAGCATAAATAAACAAAATGATGCTTGAATGTGTTTTTAATTTTTCAAAGATATTATTTTGTAGACTATGATCAATAATAATTAACTTTTTAAGTGAATTCAACGAATTGCAGTCAAATTTTTATTAAGAATAAGTAGTATTTTACTTAATCTGTAGGCCGAACGTTTTCGAGTTGTTAAAACCCATCTTCAAGCCTTGTAAAAGTTAATATTAACAACGCAGTTCGTCATGGAACAAGAAGTCCTGGAATTCAATAATAATTATTGTAGAATGATTCCTGTTGAAATTCTATGTGCTAGTGATGTCTACATGAGTCCAAGACTTGTGCGTGAGAATAAGTGGATGATAATGATGTTATTTATTTATCTATTTATTGAAAAAAAAAATATTCAAGTAAAGATACAACAGGCACAGCCCACTACTTCTAACTTTACAAATTTTCAATTGAAAAATTCAAAGTTCAGGTTTAGACAAAGTTCACAAGAAATTTCACTTTGAAGTACAATTACCGATTCTTTCCAAAACATGAATATTAATTTAGATGTTCACTTTGAAAACGAAGTACTAAAACTGTCCTATAGTCCCAAGAAAGTGAATAAAATTTAGAATTTTTTTAAAGATTTTATAGCCGAAAATGTAGAAGTCAATGTTCATGTGAAATGAAATATTATTTTGATGGTATATATTATAATATGGTTATGGATGGTACATATTATAATATGGTTATGGATGGTATACTAACTACGTACATTTCTAGGTGGGCTCCGAACCAACAGGTAAATGATAATAAATCAGATAACGACCTGTTGTTTATTATCATTTAGTATTTTTCTACTGACCTTTGGTGTCACTATAGCATATTATAATTCATATGGCATGTCACTCTGCACTGTGGGTATTGCTTTTATTATTTGTACTAAGGTAGCCTAATCATTTTTTCAGACAATTAAATTGTCAATATTATATATAATTAAGAATGATTTAAAAGTACATATTGTGGAAATATGAAAATAAATAAATAAAATGATGCTTAAATGATTGAGACATTTGAAAACTCTAACAGGATAAAAAACTATAAACTATAGTGGCCCGTAATGTGCTGCTCTCTCGCGGTGATACTCGGAACTAAACTCCTGTGTGAGAATGCACGTGATATTATGGGCGGGTCTAACAGCGTTCTTATCGAATTATAGCTCACAGAACTTTCAGATTAATTTCTGTAATTATATGGTGATGGTTTTAAATGTAAAAAATTGTAGTTCTTACGTTCCTACTGTAGTAGCCTGCACTTCATAGAGCTTTCCGCTTAACTTCTGTAATTATATATTATTTAAAGTACCGTACTTTTATATAAAGTTATATAAAGCGTATTTTAAAGTAATATTAGGTAGAATGATTAACCGTGATCAGTAGCAAGGATCTGTTCAATCAAATAGAGATAAGCTACGAACTCCTGGGCCCTCTTTGTAAGGGTGACCGATTGGATCGCAATAATGACTGCTCTCTGTTGTAAAATCACTTCCCGGTTATCTTCAGTCCCATCATCCAATTCATAACCCATACACAGGTCTCGAATGTATGTGGGCTTCATCCTCAAAAAAACAAAACAATTGGATGATTGATCAATATTTATATAACAAAAATAATAATACATGTTGTCACAACTACTAAAATATGAACATAGGAGCTAGAGATAATATTTATTTCTGGATTTCTTGTTCCATGACGAACTGCGTTGTTAATATTAACTTTTCAAGTGAATTAAACGACTTGCAGTCAAATTTTATTAAAAATAAAATTTGAAGGCCTTCAAAGTAAGTGAAATACTACTTATTTTTAATAAAATTTGACTGCAAGTCGTTTAATTCACTTGAAAAGTTGATATAATATTTATATAAATTTTATTAGTTCAGTATTGATGATGGTGATATTGTAAAAGATGTCCATGAAGAAAACCATAAAAAACAATTTTATTATTTTGTTATAAATAATTTTTTATTTTCATATTTTTTATTACGTATTATTTGCTATGGATATCTACCAAAATGTAACCATCACCTATACCAGTGAAATTTGTACACTTATTAGGGAAGTGATAGCCGTGAGCCGTAGCAGGTATCTGTTCAATCAGAGAGATAAGCTGCGTTCTCGTAGGTCTTGTTTGTAACGGTGACCGATTAGATCGGCCAGCAAAAAATACACTGTTCTCTGCTGTAAAATCACTTCCCGGTGGTTCGGAACCCACCTAAAACTGTAGGCCCAACTCATCAATCACCATCATCCAACTCATTACCCACGCACAGGTCTCAGACCTATGTGGGCTTCATCCTCAAAGAAAAAAAGATAAAACAATTAAATTTGTATATTTATCATTTATCCTCATGGGCTTCATTGTCACAAAAAAATATATATATATATATCTAGATCCTGTATTCATAAGACACTTCAACATTTATTTTGAATATGGAACACATAAATAATACGTAATTATACTCTGATAGAATAATATAATGTATTACAATTTATAATGCCTTATTGTGACTTGAGGTGAATTACGTTCTGTTCATCTCAGATACAAAAAATGCTTCATAAATTATTGTGTTGCTTCCCAAATATCTCTGTCGAAGGATGGCTTGGACGCAGGAGGTAGCTCAAAAGTGTGCTAGATAGTATACACACTCACCTGTTCAGCATGACCTTGTGTAAAGAGTTGGGAGTGGACTGTTAAGCATAAAGCTTCAGAGTTGAATTAAGTTCTATTCATCTCAGATACAAAAAGACTACATCAAATCTGTGTTTTGCTTTCCAAACGTCTCTGTCGAATGATGGCTTGGACGCAGGAAGTAGCTCAGAGGTGTGCTAGACAGTATACACACTCACCTGTACAGCCAGACCTGTGTTAAGCCTTAGGGCTGCTATTGAATTAACAGCTGCAGAATGACTGAGAAACATTGGATACAAAAAAGCTAAATTAACAAATAATAAGCGTATTTTGTGGCTTTTATTGGTGAGAAGACCCTTAGGGGTAGTTTCACCTCACCGTTCCAGCCACGTTACGGAGAGCACAGTGGTCCTACAATTAGTAGGTTCCGAACCACCGGTCAAGTTAATTTAACTGTGCTGCTTTCCAAACATCTCTGTGGAATGATGGCTTGGACGCAGGAAGTAGCTCAGAGGTGTGCTAGACAGTATACACACTCACCTGGACAGCCAGACCCTGTCTAAAGAGGTGGGAGTGGACTGTTAAGCATAGAGCGTCAGAATATTTGTTTCGGTGAGCTTACCATAGATACAACTCTGTTAGAGTTTATTTCAGCATAGATATAACTCTAATTAATTTCTTTAATGTAAATAATAATAATAATAATAAATTCTTAATAGTTTATTAATTTATTTCAGAAACAAAATTTATTAATTTGAAATTCCAAAAATGTATTGCATGACAATAGAGCTATTTAAATGTTAATAGTTGAAGGCTATATATTTACCGCAAAAGTTCTCAGTAAAATATGGCGTTTATAAGAGATACAGCAAGACACGTTTTCAAGATAAATGCACTCGAAATAAATCGTATTATCCAATGAAATTGTTTATCCACGGTTCTTTTATTGTAGAGAGATTGCGATAAAACTGGGTTCCAATATTTTCCGATTTTTGAAGAGTGTTTGAATATCTGATTATTTCTATTTAATAAATTATTCTCACTCATTACTGGAGATACTGGAGGGATGCATTTCACTTCTAAAGAGAACCTTCATCAGCCGACAGCTTCATAAGATGCTTGAATATCATCAATTTGACTTGGACTTGGCATATGAATTAAAATTCAAGATTTGTAAGTAGGCCTATGCTTTATTGGACATTACATTTCAA
The DNA here is from genome assembly GCA_948455865.1 of Conomelus anceps. NCBI lineage: Eukaryota > Metazoa > Arthropoda > Insecta > Hemiptera > Delphacidae > Conomelus > Conomelus anceps. Next base: position 35,209,381 of record OX418227.1, on the reverse strand, counting down.
ATTAAAATTGGTTTTTATTTAGACAAATGTACAACATGATAAAACAAGATTCTTAAGTTGATTAGTTTTAATTACAGCATGGTAAATAAACGGGAAGTGATAGCCGCGAGCCGTAGCAGGTATCTGTTCAATCAGAGAGATAAGCTGCGTTCTCTTAGGTCCTGTTCGTAACGGTGACCGATTAGATTGGCCAGCAAAAAAGACACTGTTCTCTGCTGTAAAATCACTTCCCGGTGGTTCGGAACCCACCTAAAACTGTAGGTCCAACTCATCAATCACCATCATCCAACTCATCACCCACGCACAGGTCTCAGACCTATGTGGGCTTCATCCACAAAAAAAAAAAATTAAAATAAGTTGAGTTACTTACTAATACCTAGTCAAAACAGAAATACTACTAAATTAATAAAAAATTTGTTTGCAAGTAGGACATTTAAATATCTTATTACATTATTTCTAATTCAGGATACTTGAAAGTCTTTCATTCATTCAATATCCCTTTGGGCTAACAAATAAAGATGATATGATTTTCTACCAATTAATATAGTACCTACATTCAATTCCTTATTATTGCAAGAAAAGTATAAATTTCAATCATAGCAAACATGAAATTTTTACAAAATACAGAAATATACACAAATTGTAAATTATAAATAATAGAGTAAATGAGAAATGCATTGTAACAAAATACCAATAATTGCACGCAGAATCTCCGCATTGATTCGATTTTCACCTAAAGAAATAAAAATATAAATAAATTAATAAAAGTATAACAATACTCCATTGGAAATCAAAGTAAATGTATGAATTCGACTTCGTTTTTATACATTTTATTTCATCTGTTAGTTGAAACTTGACTTAGATAATAAATAAATATGTTTAGGAAATGTATTAATGTATTATTCTCAAAAAATGTGTTAATGTATTATTCTCAGAAATAAGGAACTAGCAGTGATCGAAGTAAGTACTCATTCAAAAAGCTAAGCTATGATTCATAAAAGCTATGATTCAAGTATGATGTTGAAGATCCATCTTGTTTCCACTAATATGTAATATAATCTTAATAAAACAACTTTTGAATGGAAATTAAATCACGTTATGGCGTGACGGCCGTTTCGCTCTGTTGTCTGACAGCCGTTTCCCACCCACAGTGTGTCGTCTGACGATGCTCTAGACAACAGAGCGAAACGGCCGTCACGCCATAACGTGAGTTAATTTCCATTCAAAAGTTGTTTTATTAAGATTATATTATGATTCAAGATTCAATAGGTATATATTTCGGCTTTAAATTTATTCCTGTCTGTTTTTGAACATTTAATATCATTTGGTAGTTAAAGTTTAAGTGATAAATGTATAATAACTCACTATTATAGTATACAGCACAGATAACATTATTTTGTTAACTAATATTACTATTTATTATGATAATTTAGATAATAAGCTATTATAAATCAAGAAGCATATATAATAGTTTCAAATCTTTCAGAATAATAATAATAATGTTAATAATAATCCTTCTTTGTCCTGATATTCCCAGAAGAAGGGAGTTTATTTATACAAAAAGACAAACTGCAAATTTTCTTTTTTAAAACTAGAAAACAATTTAAATTATACTGGAGAAATGTTACTCCAGAACCTTCACAAGGTTTGACTGGTGAAAAAATAATAACAACAACAATAATAATAATTATAATCATCATCATCAGCATAGTATGGCTTTTATTGGTGGGGAGTCCCATAAAATATTTTTACCTCGCCGTTTGAACCATGTTATGGGGAACACATAATGGTGAACCTATTGTTTTAGGTGGGTTCCGACCCACTGGAAGTAGTTATTGTTGTAATAACTATCATCTTAGTAGAAACTTTGGAGCTTTATAGGAAGATTCACGCTTTTATTATTATTAGAGAGAAGACTGGACATTATTATACAGAATTATTAAAAGGTTACCTAGTGGAATATCAATGTTTTATAAAAAAATTATCTATTTTCAATTGATAAAGATGGAAAAACGAAGTTTATATCTTTCTCCTCTTTTTTCTTCTTCTAAGTTTTGTGAAGTGAATGCAACAGGAAGAATATGCCACTATTTTTTCAAGGACGAATATAGTTAATCAGACTCTGGTTATAATTTATGTGTCTCTAAAAATAGAATTGAATAAACCGATATTTTTTAGATAGCTCAGTACCTATTACAGACAGATAGAATAACTAGGCTCAAATAACTTCAAATGGCTAGTAGACAGAGTAGAAATTATTTAATAGGCCAATTAAAAGAAATGGGTGAAATACTAGACAACCTAAAAACGTTAACTGATACTTTTTGTCAACCCTGAGATTGGATATGATGTATTACTGTACACCGGTGCTATAAGCTAATGCTTTAAATGATAAGAAATAACAGAATTCAATAAACTTTTCACATTTCACTATCATTTACTTGTATAAACGTATTCATGCTGTCCTCTGTCGACGAGACTCTATTACAGGAGGATGAGGGATTGAAGGAGGAGGAGATTAATGGAGGAGGAGGAGGAGCAGATGTGGTGGAGGAGGAGGAGAATGATGATCGTGGAGGAGGAGGAGAAGAAGAAGAAGATGAAGAGGAGAAAACCACTTTAAGGCGTAGAAGAAGATAAAGAAAAAAGAGAAGGCAGTAAAAAGGAAGAACAAGAGGTAAAAGAGAAGAAAAAGGAGATAATTATGAAGGCGAAAAGAGAAGAAAAGGGGGCAATGATGAGAAAGAAGAAGAATAATATGATGAAGGACGAGTAGGAGGAGGAGGAGGAGGAACAGAGAAAGAGAAGAAAAAGGATGAGGTGGAGGAGAAGGAGGAGGAGGAGGAGGAGGAGGTGGAGTAGGTGGCGATGGAGGAGAATATGGAGAAAAATTATGATGAAGGAGAAGAAGCACAAGAGGAAGAAAAACGTACAAGAAGAAGAAAAAGAGAAAAAGATATATAAAGGAAGAAAAAGTGAAGAAAAAGCAGAAAAATATGAAGGAGAAAAGAAAAGAAAATACAATTGTGAGGAGGTAGAAGAAGGATAAGATGATGAAGGATGAGGAGGTCGAGAAGGAGGAGAAGAAGGACAAGGAGAAGGAGGAAGTGGTGAAGGAGGAGGAGGAGGAGGAGGAGAAGAATAAGAAAAAAGAGATGGGAAAGGAGGAAAAGAAGAAAAAGGAAGATGGGAAGAGGAGGAGGAGGAGGAGGATAATGTGGGGGTGAGGAGGCTGAGGAGGAGGAGGATGAGAAAAAAAGGACCAGAAAAATATATTATTAAACTAAATTTGTTAATAGATTATTTCATGTAATCCAATTCGACTAAATCGGGCAACCTGCTAGTTACTGCACAAATAATAAATAAATTGAAATTGGAATAAATTTAAGTTTTAAACAAATTAAATTCGGGGATTTCTACGCGTCTATTAGTAGGCCCCTATGATGCTTTTAGTATGATAAATTAGCGTCTGATAATATTCGTATTTAATAGTAATATATTTATTAATATTGATTAATATATAATATGTATTTAATATTAAATATTTATTAAATATATTTAAATTTAACATATTTAATATATAATATTCATATGATAATATTAGCGTCTATTAGTATGATACCTGGAGTATGATAGTTTTTTGTAGACCATGATCAATAGTAAAATTTTTGTAGAATGATTTCTGTTGAAATTGCATGTGCTAATGATGCCTACATAAGTCCAAGACTTGTGCGTGGGAAATGAGTGGATGATAATGATGTTATGGATTTTACGTACAGTTCTAGGTGAGCTCCAAACCAACAGGTAAGTAATAATAAATCAGATAACGACCTGTTGTTTATTATCTTTTAGTCTTTTACTACTGACCTTTGGTGTCACTATAGCATATTATAATTCATGGCATGTCACTCTGCACTGTGGGTATTGCTTTTATAGAGCTCTGCAAACTGGTTTTTAATCAGATCACTTTCTCCAACTGCTTGCCAATATTATTCAGTTATTTAGTAGATTGGAAAAAGCTATTAAACATAATAATTCATAGAGGATTATCAGCTGATCAGCTTTTTTTGAAATATAAGAAGAGTTAAATATTTAAAATAAAAAGAATTTCAGCTGCTTTTAAATACGGTAATGGAAAGTGTTGAATATTTTTAAAAAAGATTATCAGCTGTTGAAGAATGAAAAAAGTAAAATATTTTAAAAATGATATCAGCTGTTTTTTTAGGAATAAGGAGAAGGAAAGATAATCAGAAGATTATCAGCTGTCCTTTCTTAATCATAGATTTGTGAAAACGATTATCAGTAGGCGCTAGTTGTTTTAGAAGAATAATAGAATAATGATTGTAAATTTAATAATAATAATAGTTGTAAAGAACATAAAAAAATAATTCTGTATCATGCTCTTCAATTATTATTATTATTAAAGAGAATTATCAATGTTGTACAAATCTCCCTCAATCCATGCATTTTTTCACCTTCTCTATCACTTATTACGTTTTCTTTGTTTTATTAATGTCTTCTCTTTTAAACTGGAATTTTATCGCTTTCTATGGTCATGCGGTGAGCGTGGTGTTCAAGTGGTCGCGATATTCAGTCACGACCGCTCAAGACTGCGCTTGGATGGGTGACCGTGCTTCAATGATTTGATGTTACAAGCTTTATTATCACTTACCCGGTGGTTCGGAACCCACCTAAAATAGTAGGTCCACCATGTTCCCCGTAACATGGCACAAACGGCGAGGTGGAACTACCCGTACGGGTCTCCCCACCATTAAAAGCCATACGCTTATTATTATTATTATTATTATTATTATTATTATTATTATTATTATTATTATTATTATCGCTTTCTATTTTAAAATTGGTATATTGAATTTTATATACCGCTTTTCCTACCAATTTTATCATAGTGCCCTGATTAATAGGAATCAAATTGAATAAAATACTCGTCATGGAAAACATAACAGATATCTATTTGTTTTCTGAACTTATATTATACAGCATCAACTCAAGATCAATGAATTAACATACTAGTGTATTAATATATATACTAGTGTGCTAATATATTAGTGTAAATAGTGAAACTAATATATTAGAAATATATTAGTGTAAATAGTGAAGCTAATATATTAGTGTAAATAGTGAAGCTAATATATTAGAAATATATTAGTGTAATATATTTAGTTATCCTACAAGCTTTTTTATATATAATTACCCTGAAAAGTAGAAATCAAAATTGAACAGCATTTCTATTTTCTGGACTTATTCCATGTAGCCTCAACTCAAGATAAATAAATTAATTTATATAACATTATATTAGTACTGTACAGCTAATATATTTATTTTCTCTACAACTTTTTTATATACTACCCTGAAAAGAAGACATCTAAATTGGATGAAATTTTTATTTTCTGGACTTATTCTATGTAGCCTCAACACAATATCAATAAATTATTTTTTTTCCTTAGCGAATATACTTAGTTTTCCTACAAGCTTTATTATATTTTTTCTTGAAATGTAGTCATCAAACTTGGATGAAGTAATAAATTATTTTATTTTAGGAACTTAACTAACTGGATGAAGTAATAAATTATTTTATTTTAGGAACTTAACAGTATTATGTAGCCTCAACTCAAATCCAATAAGGAAGCATATAGTCTATCAATTCAGCAGTAATATTATATATTTATTTAACTGATACATTGTATAGTTATAGAAGATTGATTATTTTTGCTCATTCTACACAAATTTATTGTTCATCCATCCACATTTAAATATTTTTGAAACTTCAACCAAAAAGCTAAGTACAATTTTATTTTTTTCTCTTGATTGTCTAGAGAAATATACGCCTATATACGCCTATATTTTTTTTTTTTTTTTTTGAGGATGAAGCCCACATAGGTCTTAGACCTGTGCGTGGGTAATGGGTTGGATGATGGTGATTGATGAGTTGGACCTATAGTTTTAGGTGGGTTCCGAACCTAATACCTTAATACATCAGGCGTTATCAATTAATTTAATTTATCTACGACCATGTCATAATGTATACATTACAGTTTCACAATTGATGCCAAACAGCTGTCTTTTTGAAATGCTTTTTGAAACCCGTTGCATAAAGAGCTCATTATAGTACAGGTTCTACATTATAACACGGGTTCTGGACCAATCAGAAGCATTTTTGATGGAATCAATATCGTAATTCAATATTGTGAAACTATCAGCTGATTTCATCAAACTGCTACACCAGCTACTTTAACCTAACAATCTACTATACTTCTCGTATTTGAGATGAGAGGTTAGGTATCTCTGACAGTCACTAGTGGTCATAGATAAAATAGTGTATTCAACGATTTTATTTGGCCATTAAAGCACTCGTGAGATATTTATAACACTCGCATTCGCTCGTGTTATAACTTACATCTAACTCGTGCCTTAATAAGGGTCAAAATAAAATCGTTGCATAAACTACTATTGTCCAACTGAAACTTTATTGTAAACTATTTTTACATTTTTAACTATATCTTTAACTATTTCATTGTTTAGCCATTCTTCTTTGATCCTGTTCGTTATTTTTCATTCATAACAGTTTCACCTAGTTTCACATTTAATCAAGAATCTTGTAACAATTCAACAATACAAACTTTAATCATTGCAACAAGGTAGAAATCATTCAGTGTGGAGAAGGCCTTCTGTGAGAAAAAGAAAGAGAAAGAGCTAGTGTGTGAGAAAGAAGAGAGGCTTAGAGAGAACAGATGAATGAAGAGAGAAGATAGGGAGAGATAAACTGTTTGATAAAGAGGGAACTATAGAGAGGAAAGTGGATGAATGCATTAGGTTAGTAGGAGAGTCATAGTTCAGACATAACTACCTGCAAGGTCTTTAAAACGGCCTTCATACTTTGATCTTTACTTCTATCTCTACTAGATTTTCTTCTTCACATTCTTTTTCTGTCACTAGTGATCTGTGATCTTAAGGCTTCTACATTTTTTACTATTTTTTCTTTTTATTCTACTTGTTCCTCCTCCTCCTTCTCCTTCTCATCATCTTCCTTCTCTTTCACCTCTTCTTCCCCTTCTCCTTCTTCTTGACCATCTCCTTCTCCTCTTTCTTCACCTCCTCCTCCTCCTTCTCCCTCTTCTTCTCTTCACTCTCCTCCTCCTCCTCCTCATCTTCTCCTCCTCCTTCTCATCTTCTTCTCCTTCTCCTCCACAACCTCTTCTTCTTCTTATTCAGGTCCTGCCATTATTGATCTGTGACCAAAACTTGATTTTCTAGCCTCTACTATTTTTTCTTCTCCTCCTCTTCCCCTCTCCTCCTCTCCTCCTCTCCTCCTTCTCTTCCACCTCTTCTTCTTATTCTCCTTTTTCTTCTCCTTCTCCTTATTCTTGTCCTTTTCTTTCTCCTCTTCTCGTCCCACTCTTTCACCTCTTCTTCTCCTTCGCCTTCTTCCTCTTCTCCTTCTCCTCCTCCACGTGTTTTTCTTCATCATCTCACAAAATCCTTTTCTACTTTAACTATAGGAAATAGCTATTTGTGTAACTAGAGTGCAAAATAGCGCTTTTCTGCATCGAGAGAAACAGTTTTTTTCACGAGCCAAAGGCGAGTGAAAAAAGTTTCTCGAGTGCAGAAACAATACTTTGCACTCGTATTACACATTAAATTTTTCCTACAGTAATGTATAAAGTAATTCAAACAGAACAAAACAGGGCATACATAACCTGAAAATTCCTCACATAACCTATCTTCGAATCAAATCGATTTCATCAACAACTACAACAACTATTCACAGCTGAAGCAGAGTAGCCAACCTATTTTTGAATGCAGAATAGGGAACCTTCGTATTACATGCTCACTATTTTGTGTTGTTAGGTTGCAAATTTGGAGTGCGGAAAAGTACATTCCCGCACTGCAATTTACTTTCCCGCACTGGTACAGGAATAGACTATTTTGAGTGCTTCAGTTAGTGCAAAAATGGACACTTTTTTGGGTCACTGTAGGAAAAAATATTTTTCATTGATTAATACTCTTCATTCATAAAAAATATTATTTTATATATTCTCTATTCAACTACTTCCGTATTTTGTTAGTATTTCCACTGTTAGTAATGTTTGCTTCATCTTCGCTCATCACCCAGGCCAATAAAATTACTTGCCGGTGTTTCGGAACCCACCTAAAAAAGTAGGTCTACCATGTTTCTAATAACATGGCTCAAGCGGCGAGGTGGAACTACATGAAAGAGTCTCCCCACCAATAAAAGCCATACGCATTTACTTTTTTACCTAGACCAATCTGCACTATTCAATTTTACACATTATTCTTTCTTCAACAAGAAAATCTGTCTCTGTCTCACACACTCTCTCCCTCACACTCTCTCTTTCTCTCTGTCTATTCTTTTGTGAAATTTCAGTGTCTCATTCTTCTCATCAATTCATTCTTTTCAATCTCATTCATTACACCATTAATTTTCTTATTCTTACTCACTTTCTCTCCTCCTCTTCTGTCTCTCTCTTCTTCTTTTGTTAAATATCTGTGCGTCTTTCATCTCATTAACTTCTTCTCTTTCTATCTCTTTTATTCTGTTATTCTTTCTCACCTTTTCAGGCTCTCCCTCACCAATTCATTCATTCACTCATTCTCTCTCTGTTATTCTTTCTCACCTTTTCAGGCTCTCCCTCACCAATTCATTCATTCATTCACTCATTCTCTCTCTGTCAGTCACGCACTCTCTCTTTTTTTCTCTCTCACACACTGCTTTTATAGTACGGTGGAGGAGGAGGAGAAGGAGGAGGAGGAGGAGGAGGAGGAGGAGGAGGAGGAGGAGGAGTGATGTTGAAAGAGAAGGAGGTGAGGAGGAGAAGGAGATGCACAAAAGAAGTAGAATGAGAAGGGGAAGAAGAAGTGAAAGAGAAGGAAGATGAGAAGGAGAAGGACGAGGTGGAGGAGGAGGCGGAGAGGAAGGAGGAGGAGGAGGAGGATGAGGAGGAGGAGGAGGAGGAGGCTAGGCACTAGGTCAAAGCTAGTTGAAGGCAGTTGAAGTCATGTGACTGCAATAATAATTGCCATACTTTGTTAGCTGCTAGAATTGCCGCAACGCACCGTCTAGTGTGTTCTTCAGTCTATTACTTAGTCAGGCAGG
>OX418227.1:34946141-35200045 GCA_948455865.1 Conomelus anceps | reverse complement strand
GTGAGATAAGACTATTTTCGCCTTATTTAATGTATAAAACGTAAAAATAACAAAAAAATATACAATTCTGATAAATGTACAGACAAAACTCTAATTTTATTTATATCGATTATTATCATCAAGTGGGGTACAGTTATTAGCTTATGGGAGTAAGTTCTTGATGATTGATTGTCTATACTAGGTATTGACAGACCTATTGCACATTGAGCAGAGATACAAAATTAAAATTAAAAAAAAAAAAAAAAAAAATTCTAATTGGTTTTTATTTTCCATGATTACAAGTAACAAAAATTCGAGACATACAAAAACATTGCATTTCTTGCAAACAAAAAATATTATATAAAACTTACAGTAGAAATTGAAAAATATTCTATCATAACAACTGAATATAACTTGAAGTTTAACATAATTACACAGAAATACAACGCATTTTCAAAAGAAAAAAAAACACTTCATGAATGCTCTCCACTAAGGCGAAGCCTGTGTGTGGAAGAGTCTTGACGTGAATAGCCTAACGTTGAATTCCTCTCACTTTTTTTTTGAGGATGAAGCCCACATAGGTCTGAGACCTGTGCGTGGGTAATGAGCTGGATGATGGTGATTGATGAGTTGGACCTACAGTTTTAGGTGGGTTCCGAACCACGGGGAAGTTATTTTACAGCAGAGAACATTGTCTTTTTTGCTGGCCGATCTAATCGGTCACCGTTACAAACAGGACCTACGAGAACGCAGCTTATCTCTATCTGATTGAACAGATACCTGCTACGGCTCGCGGCTATCACTTCCCTACACTTCCTGCCGTACACTATACTATAAATAGATATAACTTTTAATGAAAATAAATGTACTTCTATTGATGAATGAATAAATGTTACTAATGTCCTCATTTTTGAATTGGTGAGTACTTGTCACTCTTCGGCTTTCCAATATTGATTAAAATATTAATAAATTACTCACTTGTAGGGAGTGTAGGTCTTGGGACTTTCTAGCGATCCGGCAATGAGTACGGCGACGACAAGGCCGTAGATGGCAATGATACCGGCCATGACAACTGGAATAATGGACTTCATAATCAGCTCGGGCCGCATCACAGACATGGCTGCGATTCCTGTGCCCGACTTGGCCGTGCCGTACGACGCGCCCAGCGCTGCAACAAAATTGCACAACAATTAAGAATCTGATAATATACCAGAAACATATAAAAATAATATAGAAAAATTACATGGAGAAACTAACTTGGAAAATTTACTGATATTTATAAATATTTTTCAAATTAAATGCTCCCAACAATCACCAGAAGGTCCAAGCTCTACAGCGCCTAGACAACCCTGAGAAACTAACTTAGAAATATTTTGTTACTGACATTTCTTCAACTTGGACAAATTTCTTGAGCCTTGAATCATTTCCTAGAGAAGAACGAGTTTAAGGAGGAGAAGGAAGAGAAAAAGTAGGAGAAGGAGAGAGTAAAGAAGAAGAAAGAGAAGGGAAAGAAAAACGTAAAGAAGGAGAAAGACAAGAATATTAAAAGGAGGAGGAGGAGGAAGACAAGAATATAAAAAGGAGTAGGAGAAGGACGAGGAGTAGGGGGACAAATACAATCATAGAGAAAGGTGGAGGAGGAGGAGGAGGAGGAAGAGGATGCGGAGTAAGAGGAGGAACGTTATAAGGAGGATGAGGATGAGTAGAAGGAGGAAGGGTGCAGGAAGAGGAGGAGAAGAAGGTTGAAGAGAAGAAAGTTTAAAAACGTTGGTAATTTTTTATATTTTGTCCATCACAATATAGATAGGAGGAGGAGGAGGAAGACGAAAAGATTATAAAAAGGAGGAGGAGGAGGAGGAGGAGGAGGATGAGGATGAGTAGGAGAGGGACGAGGAGGAGGAGGGGGCGGGAGCAGGAAGAGGAGAAGATAGAAGAGAAGATAGTTTAAAAATGTTGGCTATTTTTTATATTTCGTCCATCACATATAACAATACAATATTTCAGCATAGTTAAACTTTGTACCTAACTTATTTCTGAACATCTTTTTGCGGGATAAGTGGCGGCGAGGGCTTGTTTGCCACAACTTCGCCCTGACAAGAAAATTATCTTGGAAATTATGATAAGTAAGAATTTTAATTACCGCAATAGGTAATTAATTATAGGTAAATTACCTATAGGTAAAATTGATTCATATAAATTATAAAACAGTCTTTAAATGGACAGTCTGTTAAAAAGAAAAGACTCAACAGACATAAGCACAGCTACGGGCTTTCGATTATTGCACTTGTTTGTAGAATGAGTCATATATACAATAATTTCATATCAATTACAATACTTTTCCAATTAAATCAAAGAAAAATTGATGGTTAAATTCATCATTCACGATCAATTTCCGTATAGAAATTATGAGTAATGCAATTAAAATAATACTTTTATTGATATTAAGAAGATTCAGGGGACTCAGACCTTGAATAAAAAATAAATAACTTTAACATGAGTATTACCAACTAGTACGAGAGGCATTAGTAAGTAGAAATAGTAAAATATACAAAATTAAAATATATTATAAAACAGATTATTGAAGTTTTTAGTTTGAATAATTCAATTAAAATATATTTTAAACAAGCTAAAAAACGTTGAAATTTCCAAATCAGAAGAATAATAACACTGTCACTATCTGCTTTCTGTTCAATTCATCTCAATAGCCATCTAGTGATGGGAATAATAATAATAATAATAATTATTATTGGGCTCGCCATGGTTCAGTTGCTAAATAGGCCGTCAATTAACTAACGGGAATTAGTCAGTTATTTGTTGTGACGACGATGATGCGTTTCCTGTTGGCCAAACTTAAAATTAATGCTTTTGGCTTTGAATCAAAAATGTATAGAGAAAGCCTAAATCATCAAACTATCTATCTAAAAATTGAATTAAAACGAGTACAAGTTTTTAGTCAACCAAAATTTTTATTGTGAACTAATCTACTGTAGTTTTCATACAACTTGGCAGCAGTATGTTGGGTTTAGATGTAGCATGTCCCATCTGCTACACGCTGCCAAGTTATATGAATACTACATTACAAAGTTTTGGATAGTATAGCCTAGTCAAAATTTGTAGATTGCTTTAGGCACTGAGCCTGTTGCACCTACGAATTTAATTAATTACACGTTATGATGAACAACGAGAAATCTTCCAAGACATTTGAAAAAAACATTGAACCATTTAGTAATTTAATTAAATTGAGTAAAATTTTTCAGTGAACGTAACTTCATTGTTCTTGTCAACTAACTTAGAACGTTTTGAATAATGTGATTTATCTTAATCAAAATTGTATTATGTGATCATATTAAATGAGTGCATTAGTGTCTGTACAAATTATTAACATATCGTATGACTAATTAATATATTTTCATCAACTGAAGCATTCATTATTTTTACTCATAATTTCCACGATTGGGAGATAAGTTGTGTATAAGATTCACCTATGGCAAAACTATTGAATATTCATAAGATGCCATAAAATTTATGGTAAAATAACTAGTTTTATAAATACGCACAAAACATGAGAAAAATTAACCAACATTAATTTTAAGATATTCAGAAGTGAAAAACCTCTGGATAAAATTACCTCTGAATTACCTTGGTTAAACTACTGAATTTTTATAAGAAATGATCATGAAAGAAAAATAACCAACATTATTGAATGCAAAAAACAATCAATATTTCAATTCACAGTCAATAAATTGAAATGATCAATATTTCCAAGTTATTCAGACATGAATTACAAGGTTTACCTACGGTAAAACTATAAACTTTTCATAAGATATCGAAAAAATACAAAATAGTACAATTATTTAATAAATAAAACAATTGTGACCATTCAAATTTATCCTCAATGAATTAAAATTATCAATATAGTTAGTGATAGCAGTAGTGGGCTGCACCTGTTGTATCTTTACTTGATAGTGTAAAAAATTTTATCCTTGTAAAAAATGAATAAATAAATATTTTTAAGATAAATCACAACGATCACCTATCGTAGAACTATCAAATTCCCACAAAGTATGAAAAAATAATCAACATCATTGAATGAATAAGTAACCATAATTTTTCAAATTTTCAAATTGTTACTTATTATTACTTAATTATTACTAATCATCAGTACTAGGTTCAGAGATAAGTTGTGCAAAAAGGTAACCTATGGCAAAACTATTCAGTTTTTATTTTTTTATGGATAAAATATTTTTTTAATAAACAGCATTATTGAGTAAATAAATAAAGCAACCGTCATAATTTCAAAACCTCAGTGGGTTAAAACTAAACTATTTCCAAGATATTCAGAGTTAAATTGTACAGAACTTATGGAAAAACTATTGAATATTAATGAAGTATGAATACATAAAAAAATAGCCAACATTATTGAATAAAACAACCAATATATCAAATCATCATCATCATCATCGGTACTAGGTTAAAATGATTATAATCATCATTTCCAAGATACATTCAAAGATAAATTGTGTACAAGGCCAACTAGAAGAAGAGGAAGGAATAGAGAAGTGTGCGCACTGAAAAGAGAAAAGGATACTTGGGCTCCTCTCCTACAATCCTCCAATAATGCAAGGCCATGGGAGAGATTGAGAGAGTAAGAGAGAGAGAGAGAGAGAGAGGACGATGAAGAGCATGAATAATTCAATGACCTTCCTTCACTTGGTAGCTGGCTGGGCTGAATATTACATAACACACAGTTTACGAATCATGTGACTAACCTACATCATCATGTGAATCACGCGGTCTGCTTGATCAGAAGTGTTGGAAATTCATTCACAATTCATTTTAAAATTCATCCTAAACTTTAGAATTCATTCCAGATGAATAGAGAAACCACCAGGTTTTTTTTTGGGGGGGGGGGAACACCCTAAATTCTAGATGGATAAAAACACATAATGTGTATCACGCGGTCTGCTTGTTTAGAAAAGTGTTGGAAATTCATACTAAACTTTAGAATTCATTCCAGACGATAGAAAAACTCCCAGGGAGGAATTTCCTCACATTGAACACTTTGGGAGAACTCCACTCATGTATTGCTTGGTCAGAAGACTAGCTTATATTCATAATTCATTTTAAAATTCATCCTGAACCTTAAAATTCATTCCAGATGAATAAAAAACCGGATTGACCGGTCTCACTTGGGGGAATTCCACGCATGTATTGCCAATTTGCAACTGTGTTTTATAAGAGTAGGGTGTTTAGTTCAAAATTAATTCTGATATCCAAAATTCATTCCAGATGAATAATATTAGTAAACTGTTACATATTTTATTATATAAAAAAAAAAATTTCATTCGATTCTTACAGTTTCACTTACAAACGCATCATAGATGAAAAGTTTCATTTGAAGGAGTTCCACACATTTTTTTTCTGAGGATGAAGCCCACATAGGTCTGAGACCTGTGCGTGGGTAATGAGTTGGATGATGGTGATTGATGAGTTGGACCTACAGTTTTAGGTGGGTTCCGAACCACCGGGAAGTGATTTTACAGCAGAGAACAGTGTCTTTTTTGCTGTCCAATCTAACCAAACTATGTATCCATAGTTTCCATATTTGTATTATAGCAGAATAAATGACTGATCTTTATTGGTCTCAAATTCATAACGAAGCCTAACATTTCTTCCAGAAGAATAGTGCTTGATCTTAGCTTAGTTCTTAGTATATTAGTAGAATAAATGTGATATTCATTGGATTTATAAAAATTTAACTTCAATGATCATCCCAGATAAACAGTCTCACTTGGAAGAATTTCACCCATGCATCAAAGTTGTTATGTATGCATATTGGTACAATAAATAAGATTTTTATCAGTTCCAAATTAATCCTGTAGTCTAAAATTCATACCAGATGCTAATCTTAGTAGAATATTTAGCATTTTAGTGGGATAAACTGAATTTTCATAGCATTTTCATGATTCAACTTCAAAATTCATTCCAAATCGAAGAACTTGGGGAAAATTCCACTCATGTTACGCCAAATTTCTAGCGTTTTAGTAGGGTAAATAGTATTTTCCTTTGATTTCTCCCAGAATAATACATGAAATATAACTTATAACTAATTCCACAGATTGATTTTCAAAGGTCAACAGTAATCCTAATTAAGAAACACGAGTAACTTTGACTTTTAAACTATTTCAAAGTTCGAAAAAGTATTTCAATAATAAATTTGTGTGCTACTTTATTTTATTACATTAATTTTACGACTGCTGACAACAAATTATAACACTGTAGTACAACAACAATAGGCAGGCAATTAATTCAGAACGGAAAGTGATAGATACAGCCTACCAACTGATAAAACATCACCCATCTATTTACTAGTGATACAATTTTATTGAGATCACAGATCAAGTTCAGAGATGCTTTTTTCTCCTCCTCCCACCATCCTCTTCACCTCCTCCCTTCATTTTTCTTCTTCACCTCCCTCCTCCTTCACCATCACTCTTAATTTTCATTATTTTTCTTAACCTCCCTCCTCCTTCACTACCGCATCTTTTTTCTTTTCTCCTTCTTTTCTACTACTTCTAACAATAGAGAAAGATTGAATATAATTATTATTTAGATCACGCCTAACTAGCTACACTGTGTATGATACCTCTTCTCCAACTCTTGTTCACTTCTTATCCGCCACCACCTTCTCTTTGTTCCTCTTCATCACCTCTTTCTTACTCACCTTATTAATTTCCTCTCTCCTTGTTTTCTGTTCCTTCTTCTTTTCCTCTCCTTATTATCTACTATTCCTGCTTCTCTCTTCATTATCTTCTATTCCCACCTCCTTCTTCTTATCGTCTATTCCTCCTTCCCCTCTCCTTCTTCTTATCGTCTATTCCTCCTTCTTTCCTCCTTATTTTCTATTTCTCCCTCACATCTCCTTTTTGTCTTTTATTCTCTCTACATTCTCCTCTCTTTTTCCTCCTTTACCTCTTCTTCTCTTCCATTCCTCTTTCACCTCTTTTTCTCATCTTCTATTTCTCCTTTCTCTTTCCTTATCATCTTCAATCCCTTCTTCTTTCCTTCTCATCTTCTATTTCTCCTTTTCATCTTCTATTTCTCCCTCACCTCTCTTTCTTGTCTTTTATGCTCTTCACCTCTCCATCCTTTTTTCTATTCCTCCTTTCCCTCTTCTTACTGTCTTCTGTTCATTCTCCTTATCCTTTCATCCCTGTCTTCTGTTCCTTCTCCTTATTCTCTTCTTCCTGTTTTATATTCCCTCCTCTCCTACCTGTCTTCTATTCCCTTTCTCTCCTCCTCCTTCCTTCTTCGTATTCCTCCTCCTCTTTCTATTTTATACAAAGAATGGCGGCTGCCAAAAATGAACAATAAAAAATAAATAATTGGCAGACGGCCATTGAATAATTACGTGATGCTGGGCAAGATAAAATAGTCCAATTTCAGTTTTTACTAGCTCCTATTTACAATACTCTATCGTGTTTCTAAAAAAACAAAGTCTAGTCGTCTATCATTGATGTTATTGCAATTAACAATTGAAAAAATCTTCACTTTGTTGATTCACTATAAAAAAAGGGATCCTAGACCGACTAAAACTCACGTAGAGCACTCTAGAAACACTTGTGTAGACTCTAGATAGCTCTACAAAAGCGCTCTGCAGCAGTATCAAGTTTGAACGGGCCTTCAACATTTACCAAGACAAAATAATAAGATTCATGTGTTGTAGTCCCTTAAGTTCTAGTTTCTTTTGACATTTCACAATAAATAGTTATTGATAATACTAGACTAGTGAATTTAACACTTAATTATTTATTCGTGCGATAGCTATTTCGCACTGGTGTAATGCTTCCTCAGATACAGTTGAGGTCTACTCTGTATGGATGAGTTTTGTCCTTTCGGCGAAAATTGTTTATGTTTCACATAACTTCCGCAGACCTACAACAGAGTCTTAGGAAGCATTACATTAATGCGAAATAGTAAATAACATAAATTTGTATGTTCCTTATTGACTTTAGTATACCACCAACCGAGTCTTAGGAAGCATTACATTAATGCGAAATAGTAAATAACATAAACTTTCATGTTCCATATTGACTTTAGTATACCACCAACCGTGTCTAAGAAAGCATTAAAAAAATTACGATGTAGCTATCACACGAATAAGTGATTGTTAAATTCACCAGTAAAGCACTTTCAACAATTAATTATGTTTAATGATTCGTGTCAATTACTCCACTCCGCATTTCATAGGGCAATAAAAATTTTACAGTTCTCAAATACCTTTTTTTGATAGTATATCAACAAGTCACAAACAAAATTGAATCAACACTGTCTTATGAGGTCTGAACCAGCCGTATTTGCAATCTATTTTGCGTTAAGTTACACAGGATTCACAAAGAAGACCAACTAGATTTACACCTCTAATTTTTTTTGTAGATTACGTCTTGGAGACTCAAGTTAAGGAGTATAAGACAAGTCAGATCAACAATATTATACACTAGATACCATAATTACTATATAAATTAGTTGAGGTGAGGCTTAATTTTGATGTGAAAGGAACTCTTGTACACTATAAAAAGCTTTATCAACTAAATATTTTTTCAATTGTTTTTTTAATATTTCTATATTTTCAAGACTCTTTAAAAACTGCGGTATATGTTGTAGAATTTCCTACCAATATAACTAGGTTTTTGTTTGAATAAGCTACTATTGTGACTCACCAAGTGATAATCTCCTCGGCTTCTTGTATTATAATCATGTACGTCAAGATTTTGGTTAATATCATTCGTTTTTACATATAAATTACTGTAGTTTTCATATTTAACGTGGCAGCAAAATGTTGGGTTAAGATATAGCATGTCCCATCTGCTACACGCTGCCAAGTTATATGAATACTACTATAGCTTCATACACATATAAGCAGGGTACAGTTAGGAGACCAAGTAATATGTCCATGCTTGAAACGTCGCACACGTAATTTACACTAAAAATAAACACTTTTTATTTCAATTTGAAGGTGTTTCACATTTTAGCCTCACAATAATTTAAAACAAAGGGTTATGTTATATTTATTTATTGTGACAAAATTACGGTGAATGTGAAGGATCAACAGACTCCAGTTCAAAACTGCTTTCTTATTGGACCAAATGATGTTGAATCAATAGGTAAGGGATTGTTAGAGGAACTATTATTTAGCATTGAAAAAATGGCTTGAAAATGATTATACACAGACTTTTTAATAGCTTCTAAGCCAAAACGTTTTCATGTTCATGACCTATGTTTCTGTTACAAAAAATGAAATAAATATGTTTATTTTAGAAATACATGGGATACACCTCCAAACAGGTACGCCCTACAATTTCTTGATATTGAAACCTTTCCTCACAATTTGTAATCATCAAGTTTCTCCACAGAATAATAATACACTGCTTTCAAGGGCCAGTATACTATTTCTTCCCATTTAACGCTAGATATTTTGCCTAGTTCAACTTTTAATTACAGATGCATAGCAGTCTTACAATAATCTACTGGTGAATAATTAAAATAAAAAAAAGGAATGATAAAAGAAATAATCTAATGATTCGAGGTTCGACTCCATAGGTCTGTAATTTCCAACACTGTTACTCTATACCTTTTGGAATAATTTATGTATGATAATATTTGGAGATCAACAAAACGTTTTCTTAAAAATCTCTAGATTTGAACCTAGAACCTAGTAGTTTCAGAGGCATGACAATATTCATGAATATTTTAAAAAAATCAAACATTTAATATCAAATCAATTAGAAAGTTCAGTTTAAGATTACTTTAGTTAAATAGTAAGTAAATATTTATTTATTTATTCAACTAGCATATAATCAATGTGAATACAACAGGCTATTGCCCAAAACTGCTTTTCACAAAATTTCAAATTAGAATTGAAATCTTAGGTTAGTCTGTTTCACTAAAAACTCAATAGTATTTAGGTGATTCTTAAAGAAATTTGATCCAAGGTTCGACTCCAGGTTAGGTCTGTAATTTCCAACACTGTTACTCTACCTCTATACATTTTGGCATAAGCTGAGCAAATGTAGAATTCATGTGAGGGATTCATAAATTCCACGTAGGAGAAATTGAAAAAAATTTTGAACACATTATTTTAAAATAATGCCTATAAAGTTAATTGTCACAGTAACGAAGTTGACAACACAATCCATAAGCCGGCCTTGAGTTCACTGATAATAATAATATTTGACAATTATAATGTTCTAGTTGAAAAAATTCATAAAGGTAAGTAAGTAACCAGTGCTCATTGAACTGATAAAAAATGACATCATTCAAACAATAATCAAGCTACGAAATGCAAGCAGCTAGAAAAGAAAATAATTCTTCAACAGTCAAATATTTTACTGTTGAACAGGCAAAACTGTGAGGCATTCAATTATTGAATACAGTTTAGTCAGTAGTTGTAATCTGATTCACCAATTCAACAATAATTAGTATTCATATGACAAAAATGTATTGAAACAATACTTTGATTCCTGACTCATTATTTTTATTCCAAATTTTACAAGAATTGATTAAAAATAATTGCAGTTAAAACTTATACAGTTTTTCTATGAGATGATTCTGGATTTTACAAGATTTAACAGAAAAAAATCAGTTAAAATTTATACAATTGATATAATACTTTCAATGCCTGGCTCATTTTTTCTATTCAAAATTTCACAGGATTTAATTGAGAAAAATTGCAGTTTAAATCTGTAGTTTTCTGTACAAAAAAACCACACCTAGACAGGTATCAAACCTAGGACCAGCAAGTTTTTTGACAGAAGCATTGATTATGTTAATAATGATTCCAGTTTTTTTTTTTTTTGGAGGATGAAGCCCACATAGGTCTGAGACCTGTGCGTGGGTAATGAATGGTGATTAATGAGTTGGACCTACAGTTTTAGATGGGTTCCTAACCAACGGGAAGTGATTTTAAAGCAGAAAACCGAGTCTTTTTTGTTCTGATAGCTTTGATATAATCTCTAATATATATGGTAGCCTATGTAATATAAGTTACTGAATAAATGATACTTAAGTTATATCATTATGAATATAATAATAATAATATCGAGTGACCTGGCTGGCCCAGAGTTATCAGGTTTTATAAAAATAAAATGACTGTAAGTAATTATTGACATGCCTGTTACATTATGTCAATCATTTATGTTTTTAATTATTTATTCAATATCCAGTTATACAGAATTTATGTATTTATTCCTCAATAGAAATTATAGTTTTATTTTTTGCAAGGGAGAATGAATTATTTGACTGAAATGGAAGCAAAACCTTTCCAGATTTCGTGAAGATGAAATTTTGGGAAAGGAAGCAGTTTTGGGATGAGAAACCTGCTGTTGTTTCCTTCCAAAATAGTTGTATGTGAACCTGTTGAAAACTCAATTAGGCCCTATACCTGGCTGAAGTTGAATTTTTCTAATAGAATACCAAAATAAGTACACTAATTGGGAAAAAAGGAATCATCTAAAAAGGAATGAGCTACGAAAATAGAGAAAATTAAGAAATGGAAAACATAGGAGATATTTTAGAAGCCCAATACTGATCTTCCCAACCACACCCTACAGCTCAGCAGACTCAACCTGTAATTATAATATACTTTTAATAATATCAAAAAATATTTTGATAAATCGTATCAATACAATAATTAATTATTGTCACTTTTAAGACTTTTGTCATTGGGTGGGTGGAGTTTGAAAGCCTAAGATGGTGAAACAATTAGGTTAGGTTATCCTTGAGGAACTGAAATTGAGAAGAAACTAATTCTCGGTAGCAAAAATGTCCACTGTATAGATGTTGAGATACAAAGTAAGCGTAATTTCTTACTTCTTGGGTGACTCATTCAAGGAAATCATAATTTTTATTTACAAAGTAATATAAAATGGACACTTGGCGGAATTGGGCCAAGATACATCACTCTTACAGTAAATTATCATTAAAATCAAGTACTTTCATGCAGTCACATGTCCTAGCTTATATTGAACTGTACAATTATCAAAAAATGCTGGAAATATGATGGTGCGATTATTTACTTGGTACTATTACACATGTCAAAATGAGATTTTATGAAGAATTGTAGTACTGGTCACGTGAAATCATGCTTATTGTTCTAACAGGAAAGTAAGGAGTAACAAATGAGGCGTGGTAGATGCAAATATAGTACAGAGTTGCATTAAATCGGGTGTATTTGGAGAAAATAATATATTCAACAGTTTCAAGAGTTGTAACACCTGTTGCATATATGTCTAAGCTTCTGGTGCTTGAATAAATTTATAGTACGAAAGATAAGTTAGTACAGCCACTTGAATGAGGTAGATCAGCTGATCAAGTGGGAGTGGCCATAGCATTGACAGTAGGTCATCTGACTTGGCATGTCTGGAAGGAACTTTCACAAATTGCAATGAGGCGAACAAATTGATTAATAGAATCAATAATTCAACAAAATAAATTCGATTAATTTTTTGTCATTGATATATGACTCATCAATGAGCAACCAGTGTTTGAAAGATAGCATTGGAGCCGAACAATCTATATATCTAGGTTACCAGCTGTCTAAAATTCTAGATATTTGTGATGAATTCAATGTAGTAAAACATTATTTAGGATTATAATTGAGTAGTTTGGGGTGAATGTAAAAGAATTCAACGAATTCCTCAACTGATCGTGCCAATTCATGAGTAGGCTAGGTATGATACCGCTTGATTATGGCACTCAAGATACTGAATTGGAAAAACCTCAAAAAATTACTCAACTCTCTACTGATAGTACAGAGTTATCGATCAATTTATCTCTAGTTTAGCAGAATTTAGTTAAAGATTCGTTTTCAAGACAAGTGGTTCGAAATTTGGGAATAAGGTAAAGTCCCAATCTAATCAATATCGCTCGTTCAGAGTATGCAAAAGAAAACTCACCGCTGAAAATAATCGCTGAGGCAGCTCCCATAACTCCAAAAAAGGGTCCGTAAATTGGATTCTCCTTATCCGCCATTTCGAGAATACTGTTTCGAGTATTTACAGGTTCCTAAGTTAACAGAACTTAATCCGTGCACTAAACTGCAGAGAACTAAACACTCACTTGTATCAAAAATGGCCTAAAGTGGTCGATGGTCATGTGATGAGACGAAATATACCTTCTCTACAAAATAAGTGTGGCGCACTACTACTGGCTAAAAATCTATGATATTCTATTCTCTCCACCAATTGTAGGCCTCCTTACATACTGGTCTAATGACGTCACCGACAATTATTGGTTATCTCCCACTGCCTTTGCGATATCTGACAGCCAAAATTATGTAAGCTCATTGACAGTATAACTTATGAGAAAGCAAGATATTAACAGCGAAACTATTTTTGCAGTTGTAATAATGATATTTTTAATTTTTTTCCTTATCATCTTCGTGAAAAAATAGCTTAAAACTCCTTTTATTCAATTTGGGTGTGCCAGACTGATCAGGTGATCAGAGTCAATCCACTATTCACAGCTGTTCAAAGCTGATTTTGAAATGAAAATGTGGTGTTTTTTGAGGTTATGTGGAGGTTATGTTTGTGATTATAAATTTTATTTTGCCAGTTTTATTTTTTAAATCAAATGGGAAAATCAAATCAAACAATTATTAAAATTAATTGCTGATTGAATCCTACAAAATGAAGTTTCATTACAAGGTAATCAGAAGTTTATAATTCATAATGTAGCACATGTGGGATGAATTTAATATTTTTGACGATTCTCAACATAAATCTTGATGAATTTACTTTTTCCCTATTAATATGCATTCAATATAACCTTTTCTGAGAACCACCAAACCGTCCTAACCCCAAAATGTAAGTTTTAAACGTATTGAGGTTAGGTCGCTGAGTACTGTTGTGAGAAAAAATCTACAACATTCAATATCTTGTTATGTATTGATAGTTCATATTTCGTTCAAACACATTATTTGGTTTTTACATGAATCAACGTTTAATAACTTAGTTTTTATATTCTATATTGTAAATAACCAGTTCAATTTGTCTTTCAGTTCAGCAATCTTCTGGGCTCCGTATACAAGAAAGGAAATGTATTCTTCTCCCCCGATGGCAATAGTGTATTCAGCCCAGTTGGAAATAGAATTACCGTATTCGATCTCAAAAAGTAAGTAAACTTTTCTTTAAATTACATAAGAATTGTAAGTATCTAACTGGGCAGTTGAGGACATGCTGACAGCTCTTATGGTTTCCTTCTCATAAATAAAAGATATATAATATGACGGTAATTCAGCATGGATTAGAGCTCTGGGAGCAAAACACTGCTGAATAATAAGGTGATGCTCTATCTAAGCTAAACCATTATAAACGATTTTTTCTGCCGATTGGAATTAAATGAATTAGGTGGCTTCCGAAACACCAGATAAGTTATAGTAGAGCATATAACCTCATGTCAGCGCAGCCGGTCACTCATCCTAGCGCAGTTCTTGTGAGTTAATTAGTTAATTTATTTTATTGATTGATTAATTTTATTTTCAGCAACAAATCATGGACACTGCCCGTCGAAAGCAGATTCAATTTTACTGCCATTGATCTCTCGCCCAACGGCTCGGCTCTTATCGCTGTCAATGAAGGTAGGTCGAGGAATTTTTCAAATTTTTATAAAAACAATTTGTTAAAGCTTTTTGTAAATAGAGGTACTAAAATGGGACATTGAATAGGACGAGGATAGAGCCAACACCTTCTAAAAAACCATTGCATGCATGTATAGTCACTTTATAGCCCTATTGTGGCTTGAGTTGAATAAGTTTTGTACATTGAAGATACAAAAAGGCTGCATCAATTATTATAGTAGGTAATACTGCTTTCCAAACGTCTCTGTCTAATAACTTTCTTTGTAGTGGCGAAGGTGATATTGTGGAAGGTATCCATAATGAATAATAAGACGAAATTGTCACAACCATATTTATTATAAAATATTGAGAAACTAGTTTCGGTTGTTATACTATTATCAATCTCAATCAAACGCGTTTGAGTTTGATTGAGATTGATAATGGTATAACAGCCGAAACTAGTTTCTCAATATTTTTTAATAAATGTGGTTGTGACAATTTCGTCTTATTATTCATTCTCAGTCGAATGATGACTTGGACGCAGTAAGTAGCTCAGACGTGTGCTAGGTAGTATGCACTCTCACCTGTGCAGTCAGATCTTATTCAAAGGTGGGAGTGGATTATACACTATACAGCATAGAGCTTCACAGTTTGTTTCGGTGGGCTTGGCATAGATACAACTCTGTTAGCTCAGCAAGGAAAGTAGTCATAACGTACCTCACTCCTCGTTTGCGTGTAGTACACTCTGGACCAAAACGTAATTATTAGAGTAGTTCTAAAAGTGCCGAGCAAGAACCACATAGTTCGAAACGCGTTCGCCGCAACTCAAAAAATGTCAGTTCTGCACAGCAAGTTTATACCTATGAATAGTAACAAAACATAATGTTGAGGCCTGAAGAGTCACCTACAAAGCTAAAAGAGTTATATCAGTATGACAAGCCTACCAAAACAAATTTTGTAACTCTATGCTTAACAGTCCACTCCCACCTATACACAAGATCTGGCTGCTTAGCTAAGCATTAGCTCTTGAATTTTAGAGTTCATAAAGGAAGACCTATGTAGGCTTCATCCTCAAAAAAACTCAATAAATCTAGAACACCTAATTTAAAGTAATTCATACTCTTAGAGTAATCTAGGCTCTTATTGCATGAGTTTGCTCTCATGCGGATAGAGCAATTTAACGAGCGCTTTTAGAACTACTCTAGCTAAACTCGTGTAACATGAGCTTAGATCATTCTATCTTAATAAGTTTGAAGCACAACTCTATCGCTTGATGAAAAATGTTTTTTAAATCTTAATGTATTTATGAACGGGCTGTATTTATGAACGGGCTGTATTTATGAACGGGCTGTATTTATGAACGGGCTGTATTTATGAACGTTTTTGACTCGTTAATGCATTTATACAGGGATTTCAAGATCCCTCGAGTTGAACGTTCCTTCAGTGTCTCTTGAGTCGAGGGACTCTTGATATGAAACGTATTTATAAAAACATTTCAAGAGACAATGAAAGAACGTTTATATATACTGCCTTAAGACTACGATTAAAGACTGCTTTATTACTTCCTGAGGGAAATTAAGTTCTGTTCATCTCATCTACATTAATTGTGTTGCTTTCCAAACGTCTCTTTCGAATAATGGCTTGGAGGCAGGTAGTAGCTCATAGGTGTGCTAGTAAACCTACCTCCCAACCTTAGCTTTAGAACAAATCTCAGTTTGATCCCAACTTCTAGAGCAACTCTTTATTGTAGAGAAGTCTAAACTCTAGTTTTAGTTTAGTAATAATTTCCACTAGTTTTTTTTAAATGAAGTTATGTAAAAAAATATTTTTCTATAACCTTAGATTTAGAACAAATCTCAGCTTGATCCCAACTTCTAGAGCAGCTCTTTATTGTGGAGCAGTCTAAGCTCTTGCTACACCAGTTCAGTAATAATTTCCACTCGTTCTTTTTTGAATGAAATTATGTAAAATTTATGTATTTATTATTATTATTTTCTAGCTGGTACAGCCTCAATTGTGAGCATGGTTAGTAAGCAGACAGTTAATAAATTCGAGTTTAAAAGGCCTGTCTGCTGCATTAAGTTCAGCCCTGATGGTAAACACTTCGCTGTTTGCAAGGAAAATAATGGTAAGTCACATTTTTTATTGCATATCTACTTTATATAATGATATATATAATGATTTTACCTGCGCTCAGGCTTGGCCTTTGCAGGTTATTTTCCTTATATTGTTATATTAAGGCATTATGTTTTATTTCATATTCATTACTGTTTACTTATGTATAACAAAGGAAATAAATTTGATTTGATTGATTGATATACAAAATTTCCTACTACTTTTACCGTTTTGTTTCAAATGAATTAATAGTTTCATCCTTAATCACATAGGCTAATATTTATAAATGTTTTAAAAGATAAATCAATTGAAGCCCTTAATATAATAAGATCAATTTACTATGCTCACACCCATTCATCTTCTAGTTGTGCATTTTTTGATTCCCACTTTAATAAGATCTTTACGTTACAAAAGGTGAGGTGAAACTACCCATAAGGGCCTCCCTACCAATGAAAGCCAAACTGTTATTTCAATTACAACCATTTTTATTTAAATTTATTTTTCCCAATTTTCCAACAGTTTTCATCTACAAAGCACCGGGAAATTTCACTGGCGATTACAATCCGTTGGAAATGGAAAGAGTTTTCCACGGATGTTTCGACGAGACCACGTGTGTGGATTGGACCTCTGATTCAAGGTACGATGAAATCTTTAATTTATTAAACATTTTGAGTGTATAATAAGGGTATAATAACAATAATGTATTTATAGACAGAATGCTCTCTCTGTCGAATGACGGCTTGGACGCAGAAAGTAGCTCATAGGTGTGCTAGATAGTATAAACACTCACCTGTGCAGCCAGACCCTGTGTAAAGGTGGGAGTGAACTGTTAAGCATAGAGCTTCAGAATTCGTTTTGGTTGGCTTGGCATAGATGCAACTCCGTTATCTCAGTGAGGAAAGTAATCACATCTACCTCACTCCTCATTTGCGTATTCACTCTTGGGACAAAAATGTAATGTTGAGGTCTGATTAGTCTGATGGGGTCGGGATAATATAGTGCCAACTATCGTTTTTGAGACATTCGAAGATTAAACGTAATAAGATAAAACTTGAGTTAATCCATGAATCATGCCGTAGTAAAAACAGTCATGTTGAATGAATTTTCAATTAAATGTATTTATTTATTGAATTAAAAGAACAAAATCTCATCAATAACTTTATCTACGACCATGTCATAATGTATACATTAAAGTTTCACAATTAAAGCCAAAACAGCTGTAATTTCGAAATGCTTTTTGAAACCCGTTGCATAATGAGCTCATTATAGTACAGGTTCTACATTATAACACGGGTTCTGGACCAATCAGAAGCATTTTTGATGGAATCAATATCGTAATTCAATATTGTGAAACTATCAGCTGATTTGATCAAACTGCTACACCAGCTGCTTTAACCTAACAATCTACTATAACTTCTCGTATTTGAGATGAGAGGTTAGGTATCTCTGACAGTCACAGGTAAAATGAAATTGTTTTAATTAAATGTATACTAGTGGTCGTAGATAAAATAGTGTATGCAACGATTTTATTTGGCCATTAAGGCACTCGTGAGATATTTATAACACTCGCATTCGCTCGTGTTATAACTTACATCTAACTCGTGCCTTAATATGGGTCAAAATAAAATCGTTGCATGAACACTACTATAACATTTTAAATACTAATACATTTTAAACAATTAAAAACACAAAAAATGACTCCCTATCTTACTTTCAGCTGCAGTAAAATTAATTCCATTTGTTTTGAAATGAAAATATGCTTTATTAGGCGGAGTTGGGACTTGAGAGTCCCCTCTACCACTCAACCTTGTTTTCAAGTTCTCCAGTAAAAATTCTGTTCTTGTTTCAAAACAATCCAAAGATTACTAATTTCTACTGTTTAATAATAATAATAATAATAATAAGCGTATGGCTTTTAATGGTGGGGAGGACCTTACGGGTAGTTCCAACCTTGCCGTATTAGCCTTGTTATGGAGAGCATGGTGTACCAACTATTTTAGGTGGGTTCCGAACCACTGGGTAAGTGATAATAAAGCTTATCACATCAAGTCATTGAAGCACAGTCACCCATCCAAAAGCAATCTTGGGCGGTCGTTACTGAACTTCACAATTACATGGACACCACGCTCATTACGTGACCAATCACCACCCCTATACTGTGTATTTTTTTTTACTGATAATTATAGTTTATTGCATTTATATGCTTTAATTTATGTGTTTTTTTATATGTTTCCAGGGTGATTGCTGTGCATTTTTACAGATTATTATAGTTTATTTATTTATAGTATAACTTACTGTGTATTTTTTACAGTTAATTATAGTTTATTGCATTTATATGCTTTGATTTATGTGGTTTTTATATGCTTCCAGAGTGATTGCTGTTTTATTTTTCACTGATGATTATTATAGTTTATTTCATTATATGATTTTTATATGTTTTTTTCAGGGTGATTGCTGTTGGATCGAAAGACACATCCACTAGACTGTATCCATTGGAGAAGTTTTCAAACTTCAGACAGCACACGTTGAGCGCCTTATCCGACTGTGTTGTCGCTGTTTTCTTTGAGAAAGACTCCCTCGATATTACTACCATAGGCAGGTTAGTAACAGCATATAAATTGTAATTAAAGTAGCAGGTTGCCCGATTCAATTGAATCTGAATTTCTAGTATGTGTACTAGACACTTGTCTACAAATTTATTTATTTATAATGCATACTTGAAAATTACAAATAATAGACGCTTACAGCAAACCCAAAAACAAACCTCATTGAATACATTAAATTGACTAGAAACAAACAAGGAAATCACAAAAAAATTTAAACGCTAAGCTAACAAAGAAATAAATCGAAATACATACAATAAGAGATCGGCATGAAATAAAAGCATAAAGAAAAATAATCCTAAATATTAATTAACTTTAAATAATGAAATACCAAAATAGTTAGAAAATCACATGAAAACAGTATAAAGAAAAATAACTTTAAACATTTGTTAACTCTAAACAAAGAAATAATAGAACAGCTAAATTTAATTAATATTAAAATAATAAATAAAATCAAATGGTAATATATATTTTTTTAATATTAAATTAAATTTAATAGTGTCTTTTTTCTTATCACACTTCTCCTTCCTTTTTTCTTCTTTCTTTCTCCTTTTCCTTATTTTTTTCTCCTCTTTTTTTCTCCTCCTTCTTCTCTTTTCCCTTGTCCTTGTCACCTCCTTTTTCCTGTCCTCCTTCAATTTCGTATCCTTTGTAGGTTGAGTGTAAGATAGGGCTATTTTGCCCTGACTCCGCCCTTTTGTGTAAATGCATCAACTGGATATTACAATTCACTTATTAGGCAAAGATTCTTTTTAATGTCAGTAATCAAACGTACACAACAGTATAATAGTAAAAGTCTTGGATATATATATTTTTTATCTTCCATGATTTTAGGTGATGTCATTCATTGCAAGGTTATAGTCAGTAGTCATATAAATTGTATTTTTACTCAAATAAGGCTATCTGAATCCTCCAGCGACAGATAACAGCAAGTAGATGTTTGTTGTTAGGGATTATACTGTATGTATAGTACAAAGTAATTGAAATAAGAATAGTAATTTAAACTGTAGAAAAATCAATATTGATTACCCAGAAGCCCCTGAGTGATAAGTGGTAAAAAAACAAATAAAAACAAGGAATAGCTGCTTGGTCACCCATTCAAGCGTAGAGAATCGTCAATTCTGCTACATCTACAGCTCTGGTAGCGAAGTTGATTGGAGAGCTTGTTTGTGATAAGATAAGGCTCTGGCTGGCTTCGTTTCCGACAGCCTTGGTTTCGAATATCATTCAGCCATGGATGTTTCTCATTCGCCCATTCACCTCATTACCAACGCACAAGTCTCAAGACTCATGTGAGCATAAAAAATTGTTTTGCTTTACAAAGGCATCTGTCGAATGATGTCCCCGACGCAGGAAGTAGCTCGGAGGTGTGCAGGATAGTATACACACTCACCTGTGCAGCCAGACTCTGTGTAAAGGTGGGAATGGACTGTTTTAAGCATAGATCTTCAGAGTTTCACTTAGTTATAATTCTTTTAGCTCAGTAAGGAAAGTAATCGCAACCTACCTCATTCCTCGTTTGCGTAGTACCACGATCTTTGGACCAAAACATTATGATGAGGTCTGAAGAGTCACCTACAGTCGAAACCGGCTATGTTATTATACATACAATGAGTGGATGATAATGATGTTTTCGGTGGTGGACCCACAGTTTTATATGGGCTCCGAACCACGAGACAAATGATAACAAAGCGATTGTGTGTATTTATCATTTATTTATTTCTCATCTATGTACATCATCACATCACAGTAGAATGAAGGCTTTATAACCCAATACTGCTTCCTCTTCTAAATTTCAAAACAGTAGTGTCCTAATAAAGGTATTATCATATTTGTTTAATACAAGTTCCTGAAGCTCAATTTTTTTATTTTATTTGTTTTAATTTTTTTTTCTTCAATTCGACAGAAATGGCCAGTTGTGTATTTGGGAGAGCAGTTTAAGTCTAGGCGACTTGGAGCCCTACGATCCCTCAACTGCAGCTCCTGACAAAAAGAAGAAGAAAATGAAACAAGAAAGCGAAGAAAATGAAGAAGATGACCTAAATATGCTCACAGGAGAACTGAGGCAACAGATTATGGAAGAACTGAATGAAAAGAAAGGTAATTACTTGAAAAAGGGTAGTACCACATACAAGAATTACAACATAAAATACTTCATCACATATTTTGAACATTTTCACCCTCAATATAGGCTAATTAAATTACTCATACTTCGAAGTGGCATACACAATATCAATATCAACCCGCAACACAATCATCCATCAAAGAACTCACCCAATGAGTAGAAAGCCTTATCCACCAACCATTTCTTTAGCTCTATTCTGAATTGTTTATAATTTAAGACTTTTTTGTTTTGAGGCACTAAATTATATATTTTAGGGCCTATATATTGAGGAGAGTTTTCCAAAATTTTGGTTTTGTGCGGGATAGATGATATTAGAGGTGCATTTCGGGTATTGTAGGTATGGAAAGCATTGTTCAGCTTAAATTTATTTAGATTCTTGTGAGTGCTTGATGCAACCTCTAATAGGAAAAGCGATGGCACTTTAATCGACATAGTTGTAATTACTGTTTGTATTTTAATATCCAGACAGAAAATTATTTATGTACTGTGGATGTTCTGTTGGTCGAATAAATTATTATTAAGAATCCTTCCAGACCGAAAGAGTTCCCGACATGTGTGTCTTGGATGCTTACCATATATAGCTCTTATTGCCTTTTTTTTTTTATCTTGAAAACCCTTTCTGTGGAACTAGATGCACCCCAAACAAGTATCTCATTCTTGAGATATGGAAAGAAGTAGCCATAATAGATGGTCATTAGCGAGTTCAGACTTACAACATTTCTAAGCACCCTCAAAGAAAAACAAGCAGAGTTTGGAACACAATTTTTCTGCAACCATTGTAACTGCTTGTCAAACAGCAAGCCTAAAAACTCTACATTTGGATTTTGAAAGTCTGTAATTTCAGGGTTATTGGAATGTGCAGATCTAAAAGAGATTATTTTAGTTTGTCTGTGTTCGTCGATAAACCATTAGCTGCAAACAAAGATTTTATATTATTCAGAGGACAGCATCAATAAATTCTTAAATTAGATGTTTTGGCAAACACATTTTCGAAAGTTAGTATAAATAAGTACAAATGTTAATTATGGTTCTCTTTTTCTTAATTTTGGTTCTCTTGTTCTCTTCTTCTGCAGAAGACGAACAACGTAAAGAGGGAGAAGACGATGAAGCAGATTCAAAGAGAATGACAATGAAACTGTGCGCCAAGCACTATTTGTGCGATGAGTTCGGTTTCGATAAGCCCAAGCTGACTGCGGCTGCCTACCATAAGGACACTCATATCCTGGTCACCGGCTATTCTAATGGTGCCTTCCTCATACACGAGTTACCTGATGTCAATCTCATACATTCCATGAGGTCAGTGTTACAATTAAATAAATGAAATTTCATTGTCATTAAGCAACATTGGCAATAATAATAATAATAATAATAATAATAATAATAATAATTTCTCTGGTTGTGAGTACAGCATTACCAGAGGAGTTTATTCACAATAAATTTAAAAAAATTAACATTTCAGAAAATAAATTAAAGTCTTAAATCTAAAGTATTGCAGTTCTGAATTTTGTGGTTCACACTATTGGCAATAGACAAAGTCAACCTTATCCTAGAGATTTTTACAAGTAAGCATGATATAAATAAAATCAAACATGTAACTACACATAAAGTAAACCTTAAAGGAATTCACATATTAAATTAGTATATAAATACAAGGCCCAGTTTATATTTTTAAAGAAAATAAAGGAATTAAATATCAGTATTAATTTCAGAGTATAAGAATTCTTGTATAGAATACATTGGTGTTTTTACTAATCAGTTAAAAAGTTTTATTTTGAATCTATCTGCAGTTTTATTTATTAAACTTTGTGGTAACTTATTGTATATTTTCAGTCCTATTATATTGTAGCTACTCTTTGACTTTGCAAGCCTTTGGAATGGTATATTTAAACTATTTTCATTTCTTGTTGCATGGGAATGTATCGTGTGTCGTGGTATTTTGTGTACCTTGGTTTTTCATGTATCAGAACAGTGTATATATATATATATACACAAGGTGATTTTTAAGTATGGAAACGGCTTTATATTGCTCTGTTTATATTGCTTAACGGAGGCGTTCTTGGCGAAAGAAGCTTTTGCGGATCTGCATAGTTTTAAAAATCCAACTTTTTGCGGGCTTTGAAATTTTTGTCCGCCTCCTTGGATCCGCCATATTGGATTCAAATTTATTTTTTTAAATGGGATGGTGGTCATATGACACATCATCAATCCTTATAAATCGTAAACAAAAGCATCTATTGTATATTGAAAAACGGTTTACGCGATTGTTTTTTTCTTGAAATTTCACACTGAAATATGACCACCATCCCATTTAAAAATATAAAGTTGAATCTAATATGGCGGATCCAAAATGGCGGACAAAAATTTCAAAACCAGTAAAAAGTTGGATTTTTAAAACCATGCAGATCCGCATAAACTTCTTTCGCCAAGAACGTCTCAGTTACGCAATATAATGCCGTTCCCATACTTAAAAATCACCCCGTATAAAGATTCTTAGCTTTAGGAACAGAGGTCTATAATGTTCAGTTTTGAATGCATCTGCTAATATCCTGATAGCTTTTTTCTGAAGTAAAGCACACTGACAGGCCAGCATAAAAAAGACTCCATTCTCTGCTGTAAAATCACTTCCCGGTGGTTCGGAACCCATCTAAAACTGTAGGTTCAACTCATCAATCACCATCATCCAACTCATTACCCACATACAGGTGTTAGACCTATGTGGGCTTCATCCTCCGGAAAAAGTAGACGTTCAAAAATTTGAATAGATCCATAGATTTAGGGAAGTGATAGCCGCGAGCCGTAGCAGGTATCTGTTCAATCAGATAGATAAGCTGCGTTCTCGTAGGTCCTGTTTGTAATGGTGTCCGATTAGATTGGCCAGCAAAAAAGACAATGTTCTCTGCTGAAAATCACTTCCCGGTGGTTCGGAACCCACCTAAAATTGTAGGTCCAACTCATCAATCACCATCATCCAACTCATTACCCACGCACAGGTATCAGACCTATGTGGGCTTCATCCTCAAAAAAAAAAATAAAAAAAAATCAAATACCTTAGTCGTCGGTATAATTCAATTTACTGGTTAACAGTAAGCTCATGAACTCAACCAATGTTAATTATCAATTTCATTTCGCCCCATTTTTATTATTTTCAATATAATTTATTTTGTCACAGCATATCGGAGCAAGGCATATCGACAGTGGCGCTGAACAGTACCGGTGAGTGGCTCGCTCTTGGTTGCGGCCAAGGCGCAAATGGCAACCATGGCCAGTTGCTGGTGTGGGAGTGGCAGAGTGAGACCTATGTCATGAAGCAGCAGTCGCATGCGGCTGGCATGGCCTGTCTGGCCTACTCAATCGATGGACAGTACATTGCCACTGGCGGCGAGGATGGAAAGGTGGGTGGTGAAAAAAATATATAAAATGCAAATACCATCACCGTTTCCTGAAAACCACGGATAAACGGTGAGGTGGAACTACCCATCAGGGTCTCCGCACCAGAAAAAGGCATCGCCATTAATTCAGACCTCTTATTTATATTATTGATGATAATTTAGCAGATCTTAAGAAATCTGTTCAGAGGATTCAGGATATAAATGATCACATCATAGGATATAAAGGAAAACATCACAGATATAAATGATATCAATTTTTGGGGCAGAGATTGATGCTACTGTAGATTTTTTACCTTTTATTCGTGGTCATCCTGTATTTCACTATTCTATTGCATATCACAGGGAAGTGATAGCCGTGAGCCTTAGCAGGTATCTGTTCAATCAGATAGAGATAAGCTGCGTTCTCCTTGGCACTCTTTGTAACGGTGACCGATTAGATTGGCCAGCAAAAAAGACAGTGTTCTCTGCTGTAAAATCGCTTCCCGATGGTTTGGTACCCACCTAAAACTGTAGGTCCAGCTCATCAATCTATCGCATTGTTCATATACAACAACAGTTTACAGTTTAGACTACAGAGGTGCCCGATATTTCACAGTAATTTGTTTAATTAATTTGTTAAATTAGATTACAGAGATTGTAACTGTACAGAATGTATAGCTGTATGCTGTGTTACAGAAATAAATTGTTATTTTTCTTCCATTTTATTACGCTCAATAATAAATTATTGTTAAAATTGGCCGTACATTATTTCCTTTCAAAAGACCTGGGGCCGCTTATATGAATCAGTGTCTCTTGACTAGAGGAGCACATGAGATTTAATGTATTTCTGTATATAATGTAAATGTATGTTTGTAAATGTATTTATAGGCATTTAAAGAGTCCCTCGAGTCGAGATACACTGAAGGAACGTTCATAAAAACGGCCCTAGGTCTTCTAAAACAAATAATATACGGCCAATTTTAACAATAACTATTTAACATATTAAAAGTTAATCATTTTCAAGCAATAGTGCTCGTATTTATGAACGTTCCTTGAGTGTATATTGACTCGAGGGACTCTTAAAATGTCTAGTTAAATACATATTACCTTTCAAGAGTCCCTCGAGTCAAGAAACACTGAAGGAACTTTATAAATACGACCCAGATTGTTTCGCATAGAGTTACTAATACCTTGTGAGCTTTTTGTACTTGTTGTATTCATTAAAATATTGGGAAGAGTTAATTTAATTACCATACATAGGTCAGGAAATGCTTCGTTCTAGAATTAAAGATGGTGGCGGTTAGCACAGCTAGTCTTGAGAAGTTTGTAGGGCTGGCATTGTATTTCTTGTAATTAGTCAGGTTTTTTGTGAAATTAACTGGAAACTCGAATAAGACAAAAATGATGTAAAATCTCTTCCCGGTGCTTCGGAGCCCAACTAAAACTGTAGGTTCATAAATACGGTTAGTTATCCTTGTAGTCACTCTGTATTTTACCCTATTGCATTGTACTTATTCCTATGATATGTTTTTTCGTTATGTCTTTATAGGTGAAACTGTGGAACACGCGTTCCGGTTTCTGATTTGATATGTATTCCTATGATATGTTTTTTCCTTATGTCTTTATAGGTGAAACTGTGGAACACGCGTTCCGGTTTCTGATTTGATATGTATTCCTATGATATGTTTTTTCCTTATGTCTTTATAGGTGAAACTGTGGAACACGCGTTCCGGTTTCTGTTTCGTGACATTTTCGGAGCACACGTCCAGTGTGAGTGCGGTGCGCTTTGCCAATAGTCGCAAGTTCCTCGTTTCGGCGTCGCTCGATGGAACGGTGCGCGCATTCGATATGACCAGGTCAGTGCTCCGAAAACATTCAAACATTGATTATTCTGTATTAGAAAAATAGAATAATAGTTATTTTAACGGATTGTACTACAGAAATTGTTGATGCAAGAGGTAGTAAAGAATGTGAACTTGGGTCTGAGTGATGGATTACACAAAATGGCAAAGTGTTGACCGTTAAGATCATTCTTGCGTTAATAGGCGAAAAGAGATTGATTGATTGTCTTTATTAATGGTTGAGTCAAGACTCTTGGGTATTTACAAAGAGAGGCGCTCATCACCAAATGGAAGTGGGCAGGGCATGTGGCGAGAATAGAAAATGATAGATGGGCGAAGATCTGCACAGAATGGCTGCCCAGGAACAGAACGAGGAAGAGAGGACGTCCACCAACCAGATGGAGAGATGAGCTGATACAACGAGTTGGGCATGCATGGTGTACCTCAGCAAGGAACAAAATCATAATGAAACTATGATATGATAGCTTGATGAATGGATAATAACTCTTGCTCCTCCCATAATTTTGTAACTGTAAATATATATATTTTTGTTTTTCACTATAAATAAATCATGTCAACCTAATGTAAAAATCTACCTCTCAGGAGAGGCTTTTGTTTTAATGGACGTAAATAAAGCTTTATTATTATTATTAGGACTCTCTTCCTCTCAACCTTTTGAGAGGTAGAAGGAGAGAGAATTACTCGACGATGGAGGGAGGGAAGAAGTTGAAAGAAAAGTACAGTGCTTGCACAGTGGAGCAAAAAATATTCGAAGATAATATTGCAGCAAACGATATATAAGTCTAGACCTTGTCGAGTCTAGAGCTCCCTAGCGTTATATAACCCACAGTAATTTGAATAAAAACCCTCTAACAATCAATTAAGTAGGAGACGGTACTGAAATATCGGCGTTACTATCGTGGCGGTTCACAGGACTAGCTTGTTCGAAAAATCCCCTCAAATATGTTTAATTTAAAATTGTTAATATAAAAATTGGGCCAAATATGTTTAACTTGCTCCCACAAAATATAAATAATTTAGATAAAATTAAGCACTTCTGAGGATTATTGAGGAAGCTGCTGATTGATAAGGCATATTACTCAATTTTATAGTTTCTTGAAGAATAATATTTCAAATTGTTATGATAATATATGTGTGTTGACTCATCCTCTGCTTGGTTTATACCAAATGTTTCTAGGATGTAATTATATCTTACCCTATCTTAATATGCCTATTTCAATAATTTAACGCCATAATATAAGTATATTTATATTCTTTATTTTATAATATATTTTGTAACACTATATTCAATTTTTTATGATGATGTCAAATCTTCAAAAATAATTGCATCACTCTTGGATCTGAAAGTTGCTAATCTATATAATACTGTAATCATTCATATACATGGTAAATTTGCACAAATAAGGTCATTTGATCTTCTTTTTTACTTTTACTTTCTTCTACTACTTCTCCTCCTGTTAACACCTCACACTCATTTCTATTTACGCAGTCCAAACCATTTCTGTGTGTCACAAAAGTGACCATAAGTGTAATTGGTCCTAAATCACTATTACTTTCTAAATAAATTGCGGGAAATTTTTTATTTTGAAAGATTTTCTTTGATTTGTAATTCTACTGTATCTGTTTCGGGTCCATCTTGGTATAGAATTTTTCTCATCATTTTACTGTCTTTAGATTATCCAAATTATCTGTTTCCTCTTTCTGTCTTCTTCTTTTGATACTATTTCATCTCTTTCTACATCAACTATTTCTCTTACAGTTCTGTGTGTGCATTTTTTTATTATTATCATTATTATTATTATTATTATTATTATTGAATTTACTATTCTCACAATATATGTACGAATTATGCTTGTGTCTTATACTGCACTTATATTATTAAATTTGAAAAGGGAGATAATAAAGTTTAAAAAAATATTATTATTATTATTATTATTATTATTATTGTTATTATTATTATTATTATTATTATTATTATTATTATTATTATTATTATTATTATTATTATTATTATTATTATTATTATTATTATTATTATTATTATTATTATTATTATTCTATAGCCTCTGTTTGCTGATTCCATAGGACCAGCTACTTTAATTTATGGAGGTACATATCATGTTAGTCTATAAAATTAGTGGTTCAAATGAATCTTTATAAAACGTCTGTATTATGTATGTATCATGTAAAATTTTTGAATGGAATAAATTTGATTTGTTTGTTGTTTATGCTTTGATTTTGGGGTTAATTATAGGTACCGCAACTTCCGCACGTTCACGTCGCCGCGGCCAGTGCAGTTTGTGAGTTTGGCTCTGGATGCGAGTGGCGAGTTTGTGGCGGCCGGTGGACAAGATGTCTTCGAAATATATCTCTGGTCCATGAAGGTCGGACGTCTGTTAGAGGTAAGACACTGAATACTACAATTATTATTAAAATTGCTAGTAAATTGCAACACTTGAATATCAGGATACTTATTGGCATTGAAATACTGAAGGACATTTAGGCCCGTATTTATAAACGTGACTTACGTTGATCTAAGCACGAGTTATCCAAGACTGAGTTGGAAAGGCTCTATTACATTGAACGTGGTCACAAGCTAAAGAAAGGTTAGGTTAGGTTATGTTAGGTTAGGTTAGGTTAAACACAAGATGTCTTCAGTTACTTACAGTTCTAGAGCTACTCAATCCAATCATTGAATGAATGTCAAATGTATTTCAAATAGATCAGTATTTTTCATAGTTTTTATCAAAATGTAATATTATTACAGTAACTTATTTTTAGTTTTTTTTTAGTGTTACTTTTCAAGTGAACTTTCAAACTATTGGCCTTTAAGTGAAACATTTCACTTTTTTGGAGTGAATATTCATTTTTATTGTAAATTAGTTTCAATGTAGCTTAGTCAAAATTTGTGAAGAGAGTAGTTTCGGACTTTATCTGTTAAATCTTCACTTAATTTTTATTGTATCTGTTAGTAAATAGATAACGCTCAATTGAATATAAAAATGCTAATTGGAATTGCAATATCGAAGGATTTATAGATACTCAAAGTTCTACAGCTACTCAGTCCAATGATTGAATGAATGTCCAATGTAATTGGGAAGTGATAGCCGCGAGCCGTAGCAGGTATCTGTTCAATCAGAGAGATAAGCTGCGTTCTCGTAGGTCCTGTTCGTAATGGTGACCGATTAGATTGGCCAGCAAAAAAGACACTGTTCTCTGCTGTAAAATCACTTGCGGGTGGTTCGGAACCCACCTAAAACTGTAGGTCCAACTCATCAATCACCATCATCCAACTCATTACCCACGCACAGGTCTCAGACCTATGTGGGCTTCATCCTCAAAAAAAAAAAAAAAAAAATTCTACACTTGGGAATCAAAATACCAAATGACTTTGAAATACTGTTGGATTAAAACAATGAAGATTTAGAGCTGCCTTATTTATAGCTTGAATTTTAGTCGCATCGAGTGCTAGAGTCTTAGTGACAGAGGCCGTTTGTAAGACGTTTATTTACTATTCATATGCTATCAGGATAATTACTATTTCATCGTCTTTCTATTGTGTGCTGGTGTAGGTGCTGACTGGCCATGAGGGGCCCGTTGTTGGGTTGGCATTCAGCCCCGTTCTATCTAGCACGGCGCTGGCTTCTGTCAGCTGGGACAAAACACTCAGGCTGTGGAACGCCATCGAGTCAGGCGCGCAGAGCGAAGCGATTTTCCTTTCATCCGATGGTAATTATTTGAATTTTCAATATTTAGAAACTTCTTTGAATCGTAAGATTTTCCAGTTGGCCAGTTGCATATCTTACAGGTTTTCCTATTGCCAAATGGTAATTATTTTGAATTATCAATTTTATTTAGGTTTTGTGATAGGTGTAAATTAAGTTATTTTTTGTGTTCTTTTCTTTCATATTTTACTCTAACATAAATTCTATTCTAAGCTGTTCTGTTCTATCCTATTCAATTCTGTAGTCTATTGTAGCTCACCAATCACCATCACCCAACTCATTACCCACGCACAGGTCTCAGACCTATGTGGGCTTCATCCTACCCAAAAAAATATATATATTATGGAAATTATGGATTGTACTAGCAAGTTGCCCGATACAGTTGAACATGACATGACAACTTATTTACAAATCAAATCAACTTATTCTCATTCTTATATTACATTCAGATTGAAACGTTCTTCTTTGTTAAGAGGCAAGTAATGAATGCAATAGTTATGAATATTATTTTAAACACATACGCTATGCCTCTCTTGCATGAGATGAAAACGGGCATAAGCATAATTAATTTATTTATACGTCAAAAAATATAAATAGTTCAAAATGAACTTGAGGTTATAAATAAACCAACTTTTTTTGGAGGATGAAGCCCACATAGGTCTGAGACCTGTGCGTGGGTAATGAGTTGGATGATGGTGATTGGTGAGTTGGACCTACAATTTTAGGTGGGTTCCGAACCACCGGGAATTGATTTTACAGCAGAGAACAGTGTCTTTTTTATTGGCCAATGTAATCGGTCACCGTTACGAACAGGACCTACGAGAACGCAGCTTATCTCTAACTTAAGATATCTTTATCTTAAGTTAGCTTTTAAGATAACTTAGGTTATCGGTAACAAAATAACCTTCTACATTTCATACATACTCTTTACATAAAATGGTAAATAGTTCATATTCATAATATTTAAAAAAAATGGTACACATTTAAGCAATAACGAAGAAAGTAATTCTCGCATTGGTAAAAAGCCTGTGCACAAGAATGACTTACAAACAATTATTCTAAACTGATTATTATATTAATAACCCACACTTAATTACCCACTATAACCCCTCTCCCCCCAACACACACACAAAAGCCCACACAAACACACACACTCACACACACCCTTGTGCTAAAATAAAAAAATAATGAAAGTGTGAAGAAAAAAGTGATGAGGTCTGAGAGTCACCCACAGTAGAAATCGGCTGTGGCATTATAGAATATACATACGTTTCTTTTTAGTGGCGAAGGTAATATTGTGGAAGATGTCCATAATGAATAAGAAGACTTGAAGTTGTCACAATTACATTTATTGAAAAACGTGAGATACTAGTATCGGGTTTTACACCATTGATTGTTACATTGATTTTTTTTTGTAGATTACGTCTTGGAGACTCCAGTTAAGGAGTATAAGACAAGTCAGATCAACAATATTATACACTAGATACCATAATTACTTCAATTTGTTGAGGTGAGGCTTAATTTTGATGTGAAAAGAACTCTTGTACACTATAAAAAGCTTTATCAACTAAATATTTTTTCAATTGTTTTTTAAATATGTCTATATTTTCAAGACTTTTAAAAACTGTGGTAGCTTGTTGTAGAATTTCCTACCA
This sequence comes from Conomelus anceps, assembly GCA_948455865.1. Classification (NCBI taxonomy): domain Eukaryota; kingdom Metazoa; phylum Arthropoda; class Insecta; order Hemiptera; family Delphacidae; genus Conomelus; species Conomelus anceps. Next base: position 35,167,999 of record OX418227.1, on the reverse strand, counting down.
ATATAACTAGGTTTTTGTTTGAATAAGCTACTATTGTGACTCACCAAGTGATAATCTCCTCGGCTTCTTGTATTATAATCATGTACATCAAGATTTTGGTTAATATCATTCGTTTTTACATATAAAGTAGCTTCATACACATATAAGCAGGGTACAGTTAGGAGACCAAGTCTCTTGAACAACGGCCTACATGAATCTCATCCATTTACTCTTAAACCAGTTTTAACCAGTTTTCTTGAGATTGATAATGGTGTAACACCGATACTACTATCTTACGGGTTTCAATAAATGTGGTTGTGACAACTTCAAGTCTCATCATTCATATATATATAGGTACTGTATTCTATTTCATTTTGTGAAGTGAATGAGTTTTTGACTGTGTCAAGGTGTGTCAGTGGCGTACAAGCCGGACGGCAGGGAGGTGATGGTGGCCACTTTGAACGGACATCTGACGTCATTTGAGGTGGAATCCGCAACACAGAGCGGATGCATCGAGGGTCGCAACGACCTGAGCAGCGGACGTCTGGAAACCGATCTCATCACTGCCAAAAAGTCACTAGCTGGCAAGTGAGTACCGTACATTCAATTCTAATATATTTATTTATTGATATCATTATTAGCGTATGGCTTTTTATGGTGGGGAGAACCTTACGGGTAGTTCCTCCTCGCCGTTTGTACATGTTACGGTACATTGTGATCTGTTTCAACAGATGATATTTTTCAAATAAAATTTTCCAAATTTAGGTTCTATCATTGTCCAAAATTGAGCTTGTCTGTTGATAAATTTTAAAATATGGTGAATGCAATATTTGTTTTGTAATAGTTCATTTCAATCTGATGTTTATTTATATTTATGACAACCCATAAGAGTTACAGGCATAACGCCCAAAACATCCTTCACTTTGACACTAAATATAACATTTCACATAATTTATTGAATTTATTTATTGTCAAAAAACATACAAAAATACAATAAGAATCAAACATTATATTAAATTTTCAGTAAATAAATAGAACATAACTATTTATGTATTATAAAATAAAGTAAAGAATAATAAATAACTAATATATGATAGCCTAATAGGAAAATAGAGAAATATGTATGTGAGTGAAGCTCGTCCTCCTCCTACTACCACTCCTTCTCCTTCTTCCACTCCTCCTCCTACTGCCACTCCTCCTCCTACTACCACTCCTTCTCCTTCTTCCACTCCTCCTCCTACTGCCACTCCTCCTCCTACTACCACTCCTTCTCCTTCTTCCACTCCTCCTCCTACTTCCATTCCTCTTCCTACTTCCACTCCTCCTCCTTGTCCTTCTTCTTCTCCTCATCCTCCTCCTCCTGCTTCTTCGTTTCACCTTCAAATAATTACAGATTTGAAACATACATAAGTATTCCCCAAATCTACGGACCGTATTCATGAACGTTCCTTCTCTTGACTCGAGGGACTCTTGAAATTTGAGATATTTCAAGTGCTCAAGTCAAGAGACACTGAAGGAACGTATACAAATAAAGCCTAAAATTCTAGAATCTTCTTTCCAAGAGGCACTGAGGCACGGGCAGTTGATCTTATTATAAGAAAATGTAATTGTATCACCACTCTTGTATATTCATTAAAAATATTTATTTGATTAAATAAATAAATATTGAACGATGTTTGAATTGAAACGATGTAGAAATAGTTATAATATTTTACGATGCGATGTGTGACTTGCAGGGCATTCAACACGGTTTGCTACTCGGCAGATGGAGAGTATGTTATAGCTGGAGGCCAATCGAAGAACGTGTGCATCTATTATGTGAAGGAAGGAGTTCTCACGAAAAAGTTCGAAATCACACAAAATCGATCTCTGGATGCTGTTGATGTAAGTTTATTTTCTAAAAATTTCAATTTTCCATTTCATCAAATTTATAATACCAATTTTTTTGAATTGAATTGTTCGTTATTTCCTCTTTAAAAGTACATAAATAATAACAATAAGTCAGAGAAAATAATATTCTTCACATAGGCTACTATGCCTGTGTGCGAAGAAGAGTCTGAGTCAAGTAGAATTTTTAGGTTATATAGAAGAAAAAATACTTGAAAAAATTTAAAAATTGAAGAGAAAAAAGAAATTACTCCTATAGAAATAACAAAGAATTGATTCTTTTTTAAAATTTAAAAATTGAAGAGAAAAAAGAAATTACTCCTATAGCAATAACAAAGAATTGATTCTTTTTTAAAATTTAAAAATTGAAGAAAAAAGAAATTACTCCTATAGAAATAACAAAGAATTGATTCTTTTTTTAAATTTAAAAATTGAAGAAAAAATAAATTACTCCTATAGAAATAACAAAGAATTGATTCTTTTTTCGGAGGATGAATCCTCCGTGGATGAAGACCTGTGCGTGGGTAATGAATTGGATGATGGTGATTGATGAGTTGGACGTACAGTTCAAGGCTGGTTCCGAACCACCGGGAAGTGATTTTACAGCAGAGAAAGAGTCTTTTTTGCTGGCCAATCCAATCGGTCACCCTTACAAAGAGCGCCTAGGAGTTTCGTAGCTTTTCTCTATCTGATTGAACAGATACCTGCTACGGCACTCGGCTATCACTTCCCTCGTGTTTTTCATCGTGGGTTTCTTTTTCAACGGATATTTTGACATTAATAGGCCTTCAGGGCATTAATAGGTATTTAAGAACCTACTTTACAAAACTGAAGGGTGACTTGAAAAGCATTTTGATTCAATGGTATTAAAGTCTACATTGTGTTAAGGAAGGATCATAAATATAGGTCCAACTCTACGCAAGGAAATATTAGAAATGTTTTACAACTGATCATCATGTAAATTGATAAGAAGATTATTATTTTTTTTCTTGTAGGATAAAACCCACATAGATCTGAGACCTGTGCGTGGGTGATGGGTTGGATGATGTTGACTGATGAGTTGGCCCTACAGTTTAAGGTGGGCACCGACCCACCAGGAAGTGATCTTACAGCAGAGAACAGAGTTTTTTTTGCTGGTCAATCCAATTGGTCACCCTTACAAAGAGGGCTCAGGATTTCGTAGTTTTTCTTTATCTGGCTGTACAGATACCTGCTATGGCTCACGGTTATCACTTCCCCATTGGTTAGAATTTGTCTGTAGTTTTTCAAAATCAAATTATTCATCTTTCATAACAAAGAAACATCGGAAACATAAAAATACATCTGAAATATACAAAATTAAATAGTATTGATGCAGAAGTTACAACAGTTATTAATGTAAAGTTACACAATATTATTGATGTATTATGATGCTTGATGAAATATTGTTCTTGTTATTACTTCATGTAATATTATTTCTAGACAAGGCCTAAAATGTACTACAAATGTATTTGTTGGTCAGTAATAGCTATTTGTGTAACTAGAGTGCAAAATAGCGTTTTTCTGCATCGAGAGAAACAGTTTTTTTCACGAGCCAAAGGCGAGTGAAGAAAATTTCTCGAGTGCAGAAACAATACTTTGCGCTCGTATTACACATTAAATTTTTCCTACAGTAATGTATAAAGTAATTTAAACAGAACAAAACAGGACAATTAACCTGGCAATTCCTCACATAACCTATTTTTGAATCAAATCGATTTCAACAACAACTACAACAACTATTTCGCAGCTGAAGCAGAGTAGCCAACCTATTTTTGAATGCAGAATAGGGGACCTGCGTATTACATGCTCACTATTTTGTGTTGTTAGGTTGCAAATCTGGAGTGCGGAAAAGTACTTTTCCGCACTGGAATTTACTTTCCCGCACTGGTGCAGGAATATACTATTTTGCGTGCTACATTTAGTGCAAAAATAGGCACTTTTTCAGGTCACTGTAGGAAAAAAATATTTCTATTCTATTCTATTCTAGTTAATTCAACTTAAAATTTATAGATAATAGTTGATGGTTATACAATAATTCAATTCAATGGAAAGAGAAAAATACCCACAAGACACAGAGTCTGAGCGAGGGCATGATTGTGCGTTTACAATATTTAAATTAATTTTTAGTTTATGTATGTGTTTTAGTTGTTTTTAAGTAAGTTTTTTTTTTTGTTTAGGACTTTATAAATCGTCGAAAACTGACCGAATTTGGAAATTTAGCACTGATTGAAGAGAGAGAGAACAAAGATAAGAGTGAGAAGACAGCCGTCAAGTTGCCCGGAGTTAGGAAAGGAGACATGGCCGCACGAGCTAGTAAACCTGAAATTCGAGTTTTCCAGGTCCAGTTTTCGCCTACAGGTGAGATATTAATTCAAAAATAAAATAATACAAACTAAATTCATTCCAAGCTATTGCTGGAAATTTCAACCTCAATGTTAGTCAACAGTGAGCCAATGGTTGCGTTCATGGGAGCCTTACCGGTAACCGGTGAATGTTACTGGTGGCGTCTGATTGGTCTAAAATTTTATAAGGTCTATGAATTTGAATAGACCGATCGGTAATACTTACCTTTTACCGGTAATGCTCCGGTAAAATTGTTCAACCATTGTTGTTTCATTTTTAACAAGGAAACGTAACTATGATTAATTGTGATCAAATGTATTTATTATATAAACGTCTGTATGCTGTTCTCTGTCGACGAAGCCTCAAGCTGAAAATTAAGGGATTAAAGGGATAGCAAAGTAAATCGTTCATATTATTAATTTTCTTAGTAATAGCGAATGTGATATTGTGGAAGGTATCCATAATGAATAATAAGACGAAATTGTCACAACCACATTTATTAAAACTTTGAGAAACTAGTTTCGGTTGTTAAACCATTATCAATCTCAATCAAACTGTTTGATTGAGATTGATAATGGTGTAACAACCGAAACTAGTTTCTCGAAGTTTTAATAAATGTGGTCGTGACAATTTCGTCTTATTCATCATATTATTAATATTTATAAGACTTCCATTTAAAATTTTTGTGATTTTTTTTGAGGGTGAATCCCACATAGGTCTGAGACTTGTGCATGGGTAATGGATTGGATGATTGTGATCGATGAGCTGGACCTACAGTTTTAGGTGGGTTCCGAACCACCGGGAAGTGAATGGCAGATTTTTTCTTATGTAAAATTTGAATACGAAAATTTGACTAATATCCCGAAATTTTTAGATTCACCTTGTTCAATTCAATTCCAATTTATTGCAGGGAAACTTGTAAATTATAAACAGAGCAAGCTTAAAATTACTGATAAAAATACAGGACATTAGGTTGACAGTTAACATTTAAAATAACTTAGTAGGTGTTTGTAGGCATTTATGAATATGAAATAGTTGGTACAACTTGGGATCGCTTGAGATAATATTAAATATATTAATTTTAAATTATAAATAATATTATGATCAAAAATATTTGAATTTTAAATTTATTTCGCCAATAAATAACACAATTTACAAAGAATGTTTTCCTTACAAACATAAATAATTTGGCAGCACTAACATAAGATAAATAGTATAAAAAATATAACTTAAATACAGTACAGTCTCTATAATCCGGCCGTGCGGCAGTACGTACGATCGGGTCAATGCCCTTTGTTTTCATGTCTCTGCAGGCAGTTTTACTATCATGTTGAATTGTTAATCTTACTGTATCCATTTTATTGTTACTTTTATAATTTCATAATTGTACAGTACTGTTGTATTGTAGAGTACAGTACTGTACTGTTCTACTATATTTACTTTAACGTCTTTTTATTAAATTTCAACTTACATTTGTATGTGTTTTGAAGGTTTTTTACCCATACATTCTGTAATCCGGCAATTTTGGTAATCCGACAACACCAATCCCGATATAGTGCCGGATTAACGAGATTGCACTGTAATACAATATATCTTATAAGTAATATGATAAATATCATAATTAAAATATGAACTAGACATTTGGTATCCATGACGAACTGCGCAGCGCATATCACTAATAATTTATGAGTCAAATGGCAAATGCAGTGAAATTTTCCTTTTTTTTTAGAAAAATATGATGTTTCATTAGCATGTATTGTCACAAAATAAGCAAAATAAATAGTATTATAGTAGTATTCATATAACTTGGCAGCGTGTAGCAGATGGGACATGCTATATCTTAACCCAACATACTGCTGCCACGTTATATGAAAACTAGTATACTTCATTAGAAAACTAATACCATTTAGTAAACATATAAAAATACTGTTATAAAATTTATTATAGACAGTCTTTTCCTCGAAAATTTAGGGCCAAAATTCCTTTTAAAGTACTCCTTTACGGAGTTAAAACTGAGGCCGTATCTATGAACTGTCCTCCAGTGTCTTTTGACTCAAGGGACTCTTCAAATGCATTCAGAATTGAGGCATTTCAAAATTCCCTTGTGTCAAAATACACTCAAGGAACGTTCAAGTCTTCCTTGAGAAAAGCCTCAAGGTGGTTCGGAACCCACCTAAAACTGAAGGTCGAACTCATTAAAGGGAAGTGACAGCCGTGAGCCGTAGCAGGTATCTTTTCAATCAGATAGAGATAAGCTGCGTTCTCGTAGGTCCTGTTTGTAACGGTGACCGATTAGATTGGCCAGCAAAAAAGACACTGTTCTCTGCTGTAAAATCACTTCCCGGTGGTTCGGAACCCACCTAAAACTGTACGTCCAACTCATCAATCATAATCATGCAATTCATTACCCAAGTACAGGTCTCAGACCTATGTGGGCTTCATCCTAAAAAAAAAATCAATCACAATCACCCAATCCATTACCCACGCACAGGTCTCAGACCTATGTGGGCTTCATCCTCAAAAAAAAAAAGATCAATCACAATCACCCAATCCATTACCCACGCACAGGTCTCAGACCTATGTGGGCTTGATCCTCAAAAAAAAATTTGGACCTCTTTCTTAATCTTATTAAATTCATCTTTTTTATATAAGTTTCACAACTAGAAGTTTCACCTTTCCTACGAGGCATTCTATTGTACCTCCTCACCAACAAACGCTAGTTTATTGTGTAGCAGATATTGCTGAATTGGCATAATTTGTTTGTAGGTCAGTCATGGGCTGCTATAACCACAGAAGGTCTGCTAATCTATTCTTTGGACGCCGACTATATGTTCGATCCCTATCAGCTGGAAATGAATATTACGCCTCAGACTGTCAAGGACACCTTGTTGAAGGAGGAGTACTCCGAAGGTCAGTAATAAACATTACCTTGTCCTCACTTATGCCCGTATTTATAAGCCTTCCTTCAGTGTATCTTGAGGCACTCTTGGAATGCCTATTTGAAAACATTGCTTTTCAAGAGTCCCTCGATTCAAGATGGCTGAAGGATAAATACGGCCTTAAAGTCAAGCAATCTGAACTCCGTTCACAGGCGGGGACGTACTTTTGCTATTATATTATGTGTTATAATTACATTATACTGTATATTATAATTATATTACATGTAAAATTAAAGCATTGTGGGAAAAAGATAGCCTCTAGCCGTGCCTGATATCTCCTCAGATAAAATGAGCCACGAGCGCATGGGTCCTCTTTGTAAGGGTGACCGATTGGCTAGGCCAGCAAATGATATAGCTATTGGAAAATAATATTTCCCAGCAAATTTTGATGTACTTTTTTATTTATTTACTGACAACAATGCATGTGAAGATGCAACAAAATAAGTCTGAAACATTGTGGTTAATTTACACGAAAAATTTAGATTTACTAAAATACTTCACTCCAAAAAAATAAAAAGATTACCTTGTCTATTTGTTAAAGATTTTTTCCTTGTAATATCATATATTTCACAGTTTATTTATTTTTATAGAAATTGAATAGATTATATTTTAAAGTCTTATCTCCACAGAGAATCATGATGTTGTAGTAGTGCTTTTTAATAGTGCAGTATTTTACTTCTTTAGTTCATTGAATACTGTCATTATGAGTCTCAATCTAAATAATAATCATCTCTATCTATAAAAGGATGATACCCTGACTCACTCATCAACACAGAGCCAAAACTACTAGGCCTATGAACTTGAAATTTCGTATGAACAATCCTTATAGGATTTCACCGTGCAATAAGAAAGGATTTTTCAAAATTCGCAATTTTAGGGGTGTTTTTAGGGGGTTAAAGTTTTGCCTATGCAAAGCACTGGTAAATGGCTAGCTAGCTTACTGGGATCTTTTAATCATATGGAAAATAATTTGAAATTTTTCGATCTGCTGTTCACGCTGTTTCGATGGACAAGCTGTTTGTGTGTTTTGCAAATCATCATTCTAAAAACAACGTCTGTCTATCAAACCGGTAAACGTATGTTTGCCAATCATCTGTGATGGTCATGCTTTTTCAGTGCTCAGGTAATTTTTTGGGCTTACGGGATTATACTGACTTTAACCATGTCCATCGAAACAGCGTGTACAGCAGATCGAAAAATTTCAAATTATAATCTATATATATATATATATATATATATATATATAGTTATATAAACGTACCAATTTGGACTGTCATGACAATTTGGACGGTTTGAAGTTCAATTCGGACTGTTTGCAGTCCAAATTGACAAAAACCGTCCAAATTGACATTATTATTCACAAGTAAGGTACTATCTCATCTTTAATAAACAAACATTGTATTTTGAGGAGGAGAAGGAGAAGTAGGATGATGCGGAGGAGGCATAACAAGAAAAGGAGGAGGAGAAGGCAGAAGATGAGTAGGAGTAGGAAGAAGAGCAGGAGGAGGAGGAGGTGATGGAGGAGGAGCAGGAGAGGAGGAGGAGGATGGAGGAGGAGGTGGAGTCGAGGAAGAGAAGGAGGAGGAGGAGTCATTTAATTCTAGACCTATTTCTACAGTGTTGTCAACTCATTGGGCATGGCATTTACAAAAAAAAATTATTAGAGGTGACTGTGGTGAACATCATGTGTTATCAGGCAGGTCGCACAATGAATTCTGAGAGAAGCATGCACCAAGTCTCAAAAATGTTTTGTGGAATTTATACTATTTGATAATTAACATCAATACTGATGAATTCAGACATACATGAAATTTATAAAATGGTAAAGTTAACTTCTTTTTACAAGAAAAATTGAATTTTTCAGCCTTTATCAGCAAGTATTCCAATAAATTGTTTGTTAGATTGAAAATTTCCATAGTGAGATTCACCACATTCTGTCAGTATTCCTTATAAATAACATAAATGCTTCCTGTTGTGCAATAGGTTTTTGGTATACTGACAGTTCGGAGTGAATCTCGCTATAGTTGATTTCATTAGACCAGTGGTTCCCAACCTTTTATGTTTGGCAACCGACCTTCGGATGTTTTTCCATTTTTGCGACCCACTAAATCCTCCCCCATTTAACGAATTGAAATAGATTTGATGGAGACTTTATGAAAGAAGATGGGAATTCATCAATGTCATCATGGGAATACACTATAATTGTGAATTTATTTTATTTGTTTTTATTTTATTTTGGCGAAGTAAAACATTTTTCATTATTTTATTCTAAAATACATAGAAAATCGTCAATCGTCAATTTTAGGCTTACATTTTTGAATATTTTCAAAAAAATTTTGAACATACTCTCTCCAAATCTGAAATCTTTTCCAATGTTTTTGGTTCGGTCGATTTAGATTTTTGGTTCGTTTTTCTGATCTGCTGATGATAGAATGAGTTACAGCCACTTCACTTCATAGATGTGTCACATTCATCCACAAATTCACATAATTTTATACCTGTATGATAGGCCTACTGGTCAATCGTATGAGATGAAAATGTAGCAAATATAGAAAAATACAAGTCTATGGTTTTACTGCTTGTCTTACCCCTCTCCTCAAACATATAACCAAAAAAATATATTTATTCATACTCTTATTGATTCTCAATCATTTGATGAATGATTGGGAAAGAAACAACAGGCTCACTCCAAAACTGTTCCTTTCCCAAATTCTGGAAGAAATAGTCCAAGAATTAAAGTTATTTTTGTTTTAAACCTACTAATATCAATAACCTGGGGAATTTCAATATGAGTGATCAATAAATTATTCTATCAATAGTAAGAATGATTATTAATGGAGGCATCTACTTAACTTTAATGGGATTTATGATTAAATGTATTATCATTGTTATTTATAATATTCTGATTAAATATTTTTATGGATAATCCAAATAATTTGAAAGTGTTTTATCTACTTTGTATCAAAAATTAGTTTCTAATTTTCAGCTGCTTATGACGCTCTTATGTAGATAGATAGATAGATAGATAAATGACTTTTATTTGTGCACTTTACAAGTAATAAAAGTGCTGTGGGCGAAGTTGAGGCATAAGAGCCCCCTCTTCCACTTAACCCACAATGTACAATGTAATGTACAGAGAAGGAGAGAGTAAGAGATGGATTAATTTGTTCATTTTCTGAGGACGAACTCCAGTTCATCTCTATCTCACAGCCCCATATTTCTATCTATCTATCTATCTTTCTTTACAGATCTCTCTCTCTTTCTCTACAGATCTCTCTCTCTTTCTCTACAGATCTCTCTCTCTCTCTGGACTAAGAAAATAAAAATTAAATAGACTAATAAAAATGGCCTCAAACTCAACCCTATCAAAACGCAGTCTATAATAATTGGATATTATTGGAAGGGAAAACATTTTATAAAATAAAATCTTCAGGGCAAGTGCGTGTTAATGTCTTCAATTATTTATTCTGACAAAATAAATGTATAAAATATTCACAATTCACCAATCATACTGTTATTATAACCTTTGTAGCATAATACCGGTAGGTCATTGTTCTAACACTAACCTATAGCAATCAACAATAGAGCATGTTATACTTAGGCTGCAGTATTCAAGTGGTCCTAGATAAAATAGTGTATGCAACAGTTGTATTTTAAGAGTCTTTAATGCACTTGCCAGATATTTAAGATTTATTTTCCTTGATTTGCTCCACGCTTGTGTCTTAACTTACATTCTAACTCATCCTTTAAAGACTCTTAAAATACAACAGTTGCATAAAATACTATTGTTACACTACCATTGGTATTATAGTACCTTCTCCAACAGCTACAATAACAATAAAATTATTGAAAAGTTATCAAAAATTCCTGGTTAGTGGAGGATAAGGAAATTGAATGAAAGAGGATGATAATACAATTAACAAAAATTATCTTTGATATTTAATTAATAATTCATTGTAATCATACATTCTACTATTGAACATTACTTTTAATTTGAGGATCATTCCTCATTATGTCATTATTTTTAATGCTTTTGTACTTTCTCATGACAATTCGACAACTTTCAAAATACTCCTTATATACTTGTAAAAGCAAATAACTTATCATAAAGATAATTATTGAATAATTATCTATTAATGAATATATATTTTTTATGACTGAAATTTAACCTCCATTTTCGCTGAAACATTTGGTGAAGGACAAAAATTTTATAGGAAAAGGTATATTTGTTGTTTAAATCAGTACAGTAAAGTTAAACTTTACAAAATATGCCAAATATTAGCAAAATTTCTCTTAATCCATACATTTCTATATAATGTAGTTATTTCAAGCTCAGTGTTAACTGCAGCTACAAGCTTCATTGCACATGTGCAACAGGCGGTTGGCAATCGCCGGCGACTGCCGAGATTCCAACACCACAATCAAGAAACTAATTTCTGTACCTACATCAATACAACATTGATATCCTACAAGAATACAAAACAATTCTGCTACTTGTTTAGATCATGCTTTCTTTAAAAATAATTCTCTCCGATTCTAACATTACGAGCGCTATAATTAAAACTACCTTAACTGACCACTACTGTATCACATTTCATCTTGATAAATCAAACTATTCTAATAATAATGAACATAGCAATAATAATAAAAACAACGCCTTTACTAAGAAAATTGACTATCCCTTACTTTTTGAATCATTGCGTAACGAGAATTGGAACGATGTATACTATAATTCAAATACAGAAGAGCTGATGCTATCGTTCATAAGAAAATTAAAATTACATATTGATAACTCAGTAAAACTTGAAAGATTGCCACATAAAAAAAGACCCTTAAAAAACTAAATCAGTTCAGGATTATTACAGGCTATTAGAAATAGAGACAAAATGCACAAAAGATTAACATGAGATCCGTCAAATTATGTTTAAAAAACCGAATATGTACGCTATAGGAATGTTTTAAATAAACTTATTAAAAAAGCAAAACTAAAATTAATTACTATGAAAACAAAATATCTGAACATAAAAATAACAGTAGAAAAATATGGCATTAATGACCTACAACTACATTTACATTGTTTTAATGTGGTAAAAAATCTTGTTTTTGCTCTCCTCAAAAATCAGTGAAATGGAGTTAACATCCTTGACCTCTCAGGTACAGATTACAGATTACTTTTTTCTAGAACCTTTTTAACTAATGGTGAAACATTCTTCTGCTTGCGTGAGATCAGGTTGTGCAAATATGTGCACACGCTCTGAACAGTCCGATCATGTAATTGATTCTTATAACTTTTGTAAAAACTTACCACGTCTGATCGTGGAGGAAGGGTTCTTGTAGCAATATTATTCTGATATCTTTTGAAAACCAGTTGTTGTTCATGTAAAGTCCACCTTTGTTTAGAGAACTTTTTACTTTTTAAGGCACATTTCTTCTCTTCTTCTTCTTCTTCATCATCAGAGCTTAAAAGTCCCTTTGAAATTCCACTCACTGACTTGGAAAGTTGGTTGAATTCATAATCTGGATCAGCATTTTCTGGAAGTGATTTGTCATGTTCCATGCTTTCAGTCGATTGATTATTTCCATCAAGGCTGTGTTCTTCTACAACAAATTCTGGATCAGAATCGTCTGGAAGTTTTTCCATTGATTTGTCATGTTCCAGGCCTTCAGTAGATTGATTATTTCTATCATGTCTGTGATATCTTTCAACCAATTCTTCGGTTTCAAGATTAGGATGAGAATCATTGTTTGTGTTGTTTGTGTATGCTTCTTCCTGTGGCTGAGCATCACGTCCATTTCCCATTGTCATCTTATACAAAATTGGGCACACTATTAATTTTTGTAAAATGCTTGTTGGAAGATCATAATGCTTCTTATGAACCATCAATGTGTGTCCAAGGGCACTGGCCAGAAAATCCTGGTACTGAGGGTGCTGAGAATGCAGTCTACTAAAAGTAGCTGCCTGGTGTCTCAGCCCATTTCCAGTAAATGTGTGTGGACTTTTCAATTTTACATTGGTCTTCACTTTTCTCAAGCAGACACCTGGATTAACTTCACGCATGGCGGAAAAAACAAACAGCTTCCCAGCTTCATCTTGGATTCCAACAAAATTCCTGTACTTAATTAGGCAGTCCATAACATTTTTCATCAATGGTGTCAAAACGATTGGCACTATCTCCAAATTCTTTCCCGGAACATAAAATATGTGGAAATTTTTACATTTCTCCAAGTCTGCAGATACTAAATTAGAATTGCTTTCATTGTCATTTGATTTTCCTTTTACCATCTCTAAAAGATCGTCTTGGCGATCAAGGAGCCTGTAGTGCTTAAGGGTTGCTCTCTTGAAATCAACTGGCCGCCTTCGAATCAGGCACATTATATGGCATATTACTAACTCCATTATTTCATCATAGATGAATCCCTTATTCAATTCATTCTGAAGTCTCTGAATAAGAGACCTATATTTTTCCATTATGTAATTACAAAGCTTCACAATATCCTCTTCTAAAGCGAATTTTTGTACTTTGCCTGCTTGAGCTTCTTTTCGTATTCTTGTAGCAATCCTACCTAATTTGCTTGCCCATTGCTTGTCAATCAGTTGAAGGAAATGTTTCAACATCTTATATTTTCTCAAATCCTGTGTATTGTTTTTGTATTCTTTGCATAGCACATCACTCATACCCACAGACACTGCAATTTTTAATGGGTGTGATAGCCTATATGCCATGGATGGTATTTTTAGAGTACCAGTTTCTGGATCATAACCACTTAGGTTTAGAGATGCTTCTACAACACAATTGAAATTGGCAGGGTTGCAGCAGTCATCTAAATTCTTGATGTTTGGATTGATTTTTCTTACAGCAATGAGTAGATTGGTCAGATCGCGAATTTTTGATGCTGTGTAATTCCAATGGATTCGTTCTCTCCTGCTCCTATGGAATTCGCTAGCAAATCTCATGATGAGGAAATCTTGAATAGCATTTTTCATAGTTTCATCATTATTCATGTGTGCTAGCACCTCCTGTTTGAGCTCTTGGCCGGCTCCACAAATTTCCCGAATCATAGAAATTGGCAGGGAATGTTCTTTCACTAGATGCGTAGAGATTGAATTTGAATTCGAATTTTCCATTCGATTTTGATACTGCTGACATTTTTTCAAATGAACAGACAGTCTGTCTTTCTTATACCACCCTTTGCAGTAGAGGCATTGTCTGGTATTTTCTTCAGATGGATTTATGTTCTTGTGTCGACTCTTCACCAAAATAACTCCTTCATTCATTGTACCTTTTTCTTTTAATAACTTCTCATTATAAATGGCATTCGCCTTTTTACGGAGTACATCCGTTATTTTCTTTTTCATTTGCCCCCTCAACCTCCCATTTTTCTCACTTATCGATAACAGTGCTTTTCCCTCTTCAGTGTCAGCATGGTGCCTCTCGATATGTACAGCATACTCCTTCACTAATTTCTTGCAGTACAAACAATAATTTCGTTTTTTCCCTGGGAGCTTGGGAATCTTGGTAGTGTCAGGGGCTTCTGCTGGTGGCTGCAATAACAATTGGAACATCACATTTAATAACAGGGTATTGTTAAGAGGGATTATTACAAGTGCTCATTAAAAAACTCCATCATGATACAAAATAATAAAATGATATATTGATTCTGAAATGACTCTCAGGCTTGCTGAAAAGTCATACGAATAATATTATATTGATAATACAATATAATATGAACAATTTTTTATTATATGACTCCACAGGAATCTAAATAGACATTTAAGAATCAATATAATTTCCGTTATTTTAGTCATGATTGACTTTTGAATAAGCAAGTTGTAATTTGGATTAGTGATAGTAAAATTATATTGATTCTAAAATGGATCTTACACTTGCTGTAAAGTAATATAAATAATTTGATAATATTGTTCATTATTATAAATTTTTTTAATATTCTTTATATTATAATACTATCATCAATAGTATTATAATATTGATAACAATATTTATAAGATTTTACAGCAAGTCATTTTTAGAATAAATATAATTTTTCTATTACTGATCTAAATTTGATGCTTTCAAATGCGATAAGGACAACTTTTATCAGGGCAACTCTAAAGAGAATTCATTGAAGAAAAAATAGCGATTTGGGAAGATTGGTATTGTTCTCACACATGGGCGTACCCAGCGAGGGGCAGGAGGGGGCAGCTGCCCCCCCCCCCCCTGGAAACAGAAATAAAATGTTATTGAAGTTTGTGGCTGGAATTTATTACCGTCCATCGAAAATTCTTCAAGGAAAATCAGGACTGGATTTAAAAGTTTATCAATAATTTTCTTGAAAATTTGGTTTTATCCACCTTTTTCATGATAAAATGTTACAACCTAAACCAGTGGCGCAGTGATGGGGTTGGGAGTTGAACCCACCCCCAAGAGTTTTTTTATTGCTACTGTTTCATTAGAATATTAATAATAAATCCTAATTTGAATTAGGCCTATGAATAAACTTGAGAAATTCTCACTCTATCCCTTTAGGTTTAGGTGCAAACTTACAAAGCAAAGCCATGTTTGTACCATGACAGGATACTAATAACTGAGGAAAAAATAGTGCCTAAAACCCGTTTCTTTGAATTAAAATTCAAAATTTTTCCTTTGTTGAACCATTTTATAACAATATTTTTATGATTTAAAATCCCAATTTTAGTGCATAAAAGTGCCTAAAAACCCGTTACTTTGAATTGAAATTCAAATTTTGTCCGGGGGAGGGGAACCCCGGACCCCCCCTCTTGACTGGGGGGTATTCCATACTCCCCAGACCCCCCCCCCCCCCCGATGTTCACCACTCCAGAGAAGACCCCTCCAAGAGACTTTTCTGGCTGCGCCACTGACCTAAACGATCGTGGCTTGCCCCCCCCCCCCCCCCACAGGGTTTTAATCCTGGGTACACCCGTGTATCTCACACCAATACTAAGGGCACCAATCACAATTGCAAAAAAAAAAAATCAATCAAAGACGAAAAGGCAAAATGATAAAATTAATATTCTGCAACTTAATACAATAGACTGCAACTTCTAACCAATGTAACCGACATAATTGGATTAAAATCAACCACCAAGTTAAACTGATCGAAGATGGTTACTTAGAAACCAATATGAATACAATACGCCATTTAGTTTGGTTTTATTTTAGTTTATTATTAACACTGAAACCAGAAATAGAATCAGATTATAAATTTTTCCTATTTACTAAATGTATGTATCCTATGTAGTCCTATGTTGTAACAGTAGCTGTGTATTTATTCATAATTTTTTTATAGAATCACCTCTTACATGAATCAAATGATAATGTAGGCTTGTTCAACATGGCTTCCAAAAGGGATATTTGTTCCATTGGTATTCATTATGATTGTATGAAGGAAGTCGGAGTTAGTTTGTAAGTAATAATAATAATATTTCAAATTCCAGGTGGATGATACTCATATTTTAATTGTCAACAATGATTTCATCATTTTATGTAAACTTCTAAGTTTTCAATAAATCACCAATATACACCAGTGTCACAAGGATACAATCAAAATGCAAATTAGGCAACACGTAGTCTTTAAAGTCCTGTAGCCTATGCAGAGCATACGCTTGTGGTCAGTAGACAAGTGATGTTCTAAGAAGCATATACTGCATTCTTATGTCTTAGCGGGATTATCAAGCAACAATCCTGGTAGTCCACAGCTCATTACACCTGTTAGCCGACAGTGCCTCACCTGTTGGTCAAACGTAAATTTTCACCTGTTGGCCAGGCCCTCTGTGGCTTGGTAGTCTAATTAAGTATGCACTTGTTGGCCTGCTCCCTGATAGCTCCATTGGTGATTTATTTACAAACTTATTATAGTCTGCATGGCACGAGAGAGTCCCTATTGCGGGCTATCCAATGCTATACAGGGACTTTATTGTGCCATGCCGACTATAGCTCAGAATGATGCTGAATCACTAGTATGATCACTTGAAATGAAATTTATCCCTTAGAAGCCTTTATTATTTTTCAGACTTCATTATTCCTTAACCTCTTTAATTACAAGTAGCATTTAGTGATAGTGAATAGAGGTGTGTGATTCACATTCAGCAGAATTCTTCATTTTTAGAAGTTTAAGGATATTTATCGATATGCATAGAATAGTATTTAGCATCAAATAAATTTACAATATCAATATTGATGTTGAGAATGCCTCACAGAAGTGAAATATGTTCTATGTAATGAGAATAAATGCTGGAAACACAATATGACTTGCTAGATGAGGCTCAGACAATGAAATTTAATGAGTGCTGGATGGAATTCAGACAATGATTTTTTATAGGCGAATGTGAGAATCTAGTTCTTCAACTGACATGTCCCAAATGCAACTAGCTGCCTGAAAAAAGCCTGTTGCACAACCTTACTGCTTTTGTTCCTGTTTCACATTTCAATAAAATATAATATGAATAGTTCATACGTTAGACTATGATTAATTTCTATTTATGAATAGTTTGTTCACACACCTGATAATTGGTATTTATTTGTGATTCGGGAAGTTCTGGTTGTACTGGTTGCTCATCTGGAACCGGGTCAGGCAAGCTGTCGATGTCAATCTCAAATCCAAGTTTCACCTTCTCAATCGCCTCTTTGTATTGAAGAATTCTCCTTCCTTTTCTTCTTGCTGAACTTGTGTACCCAGCTTTCTCCAAATCCATTCTCTGTCGTTTATAAATTTCCATATTGGAATTGAGAGAGTCCAAGAGAAATTTTCCTAAAATTGAAATAAGAAATTTCATTGAAATTATTTGAAACACAAGAAGTAAATTCAAATGATATAATTACTATATTATGAAATTCACTTGATATTAACATATTATAAGCGTATAAATTTTTTTATTTCAAGTAGTATTTGAATCTTATGTGAAAAGATGTCTAAGCAGATTAGGCATTGGAAATAATCCATCACGAGAGTTACAGATATACTCATAAAATTTCAACATCTTACTTTTTGAGTCATTGTCAGTTGTCGATTCGTTGTCATCAGTGAAGAGCCTTCTCCGAGTTGTATGCACTTTTAAAGCATCACTACCAGTTGGCCCACTTATGTTTTCTTCATACATTGAGTTTTCTGAAAAAATCAAATTAATTTGCATAAGAATCAATTTGAATAAAAAACACTGAGTCTTGATTTAAAAAAAAAGATTTAGTCTGGATTTGAAATTTGGAAAAGATTCAGTTAAAATTTGCAAATAAAGACTCTGTAACACCAGTCAGTTTATAATAAATAGGTTATAGCACAGAGAACAGATTAGACGAATAGAGAGTATTTAGAATAGAGAGTATCTATAATATTTATAATAGTATAATTCTATAAATATATAAATTTGGGATAGTTCTGAGTTATTAGAACTAGCACAATTATTAATGGGTTGGTGGTGTATTCAAATTTCTAAAGAAAATGTAATTGTAGTCTGAGTAATTCTAAACATGTGAGAAAAATTATGGCTCATTAATTTGTGCAATTTCTCACCCCTAGTCTTTGAAATGGTGTAGGATTTATCTGTATTAAAATATGTTGTAATTTTTATAAAACTGAACCTACCTTCATGTGGTGAAGGGTTCCAATTGGAGTCTTTATCAGAGTCGTCACAAGATGCCATCCCATATTCCTGAAAAATAAAAAAATGGGATAAAAATAAAAAAATATGATAGGCAAATATGATATGATAGGCTATTTTGTCAAATTCATTAGTATACAGTAGTAAGATATTAAAAAGGAGAAGTAAATATCTACTTCTGACAAAGTAGGAATCACAAACTTATGCTATAAATTGATAGGATCCTATTCTCAATTTTTTATCCATTTCAGCTACAGTATGAATACAACAAAAGAAAGACTACATTTTACTGAGAATCATGTTGGTGAAGAGTATGAGAAGTTTAGCTAGCTATAAAAACATAAGTTATGATTCGAGATTAAAATTTTCAAATTTTAAGAACAATCAAAGTTTCAATTTTTGCCATTGCTTTAACATAGGGATAGGTGAGCTGAAAATTTTCACATTCCAACTTATGATCAGCTGTTTTGAAACAAAAATTTTATTTTTCATTGTGCTTTTTGAATTTGGCATTTTTGCAGAGAAAGAGAAAGATAGAGGATGAGAGAAAGAGAATAGAGGGAGAAACAAAGGTAATGAGGGAGGAGTAAGAGAGGGAGAGAAGAAGAAGGAAGGAAGGGAAAGAGAGTAGGAGAGAGGGAAAGGTAGAGGAAGAGACACCGGGAAAAAAAGACAGAGAGGAAGGGAAAGAGAGAGAGAGAGAGAGTGAGAAAGAGGGAAAGATAAAGAGACAGTGAGAAAAAGACAGGATGAGAGAAGGAAATGGTGAGGTAAGTAAAAGAAACGAAAGGAGAGTAAAAGAGAGGAGAGAAGAATAGATGAGAGGGGAGGAGAGAAAAAAGGAGCGGAGAGGATAGAAGAGGGAGGAAGAAGGAGAGGAGATAAGCGGAGAGAAGAGGAGAGGAAAGAAGAGGAAAAGAGATGAGAGGAGGATTGATTTTATTAATAGGAGAAGGGTGATGGGAGGAGAGGGATGGTGATGAGAGGAGAGAAGGAGGAGGATTGAAAACTGTGTTATGTAGTTCAATAGTCGCAGTTTTGTGCGACCAGGGATGTCCTAGTAAGATGATAAATAAGACATAGAAAGTCCTTGATTTTTTCCAAACACAGATACAAGCAGCAAACTGTACAAACAAAAATAATTTCTTACAAAAATTTGACTCACATCTTCAGCACAGATGATCGCTTGCACAATTGCAGCTTCTTTAATCTGCTCTTGAGTTATTGGAGATGACTCGATGCTTGATGAAATTGTGGTATCTAAAAAAATATAAAAACAAAGTAGATATTAAATAAATAAATAAATAAATACTTTATTTCCAATCAATAATTAATTAAAACTATAAAACAATATAATATATATTAGCAAATTAAATGGGAATCTAATAACTATAGAACTGCAATTTTTGAGAAATAATTTTTGGAAATTACCCTACTCAACTATGGTTTACCCATATTGATTATACCTTAAATGAGAAGTAGTAGTAGGTACAGTGCACATAGTGCAGTTAATGTGGACGAAGCATTTTGGCACCTGAATTTTCCATTACTGCTTTTAAGTTTCAATCTACCTATTAAAATAGCCTCTCGCCTCTTTGCCCCTATTTTGATATTTTCAAGCCCCATTTTACCTCGCTTCCTTAGCCTTTTGCTATGAAGAGTACTTGCTACGGCAGTACTTTTAAAGACTAATATTGCATGAAAAACGTCATTCATGATGCATGAGCTGTTGGAAGATAATAAAGATGTGTATCAAAATTATGTGATACAATTAAGACTTCACACACATGTGAAGTCATTTTGGGGTTGTAGTTTGTCGACGTTGACTTTTAAGGTGCTAAACAATTTTAATAGGGAAAGATATTTATTTTGTCCTCCAAGTTATATAGTGTTAACAGGAAATGACTACCATCCTGTTTGTTCTGAATTCAATTTCTGGCATGGACCAATTTTTTTTATTAATTTATTCCACTTTTTGCAAACAGATTTGATCTCATGAAAGAAGCACGCGCATTGGAAAATATATTTATATGGAATTGAAACCTACCTCTAAGTAGTGTAGGTGACCAATTGGGATCTGCATCCGTGTCATCAGCTGTTGTTTCAGCTTCCTAAGAAAAAGAATAACATTATATGAATTATAAGTTTCTCGATAGAGTAATAAGAACAATAATAATTGTAATCATACAAAAAATCGTTTACGGTTGGGAACATGAAAGGAAGACTAATTTATTTTTTTAAAGAATTTCTTTCACGCTTCAAGTTTTATAATAACATTGAAATTATTGATATAGGTTGCTCATTATTCTGGAGAAAAAATTGAAAATTGTACCTAAAAAACATGAGATTTATTTAATATTGATATATTGCCCAGTCAATGGACGTTTTTTGTCGGAACAAATTAGAGACAAGCAGGGCTCAATGCCAATCGATAGTACACGTTTAGATGTACATTCTCCCAAAAGTCCCCTAAAATCCGCCCTGTGCCTCCCCCCCCCCCCCTAGCACCCTCAAAATTCGCAATTAATGGCAACTACTAGAATTCCTATATCTCTGTAACCGATGATCAAATAGAGTTTATTCACTTTCCACATTACTAGTCATATAATGGGCTACAAAAATGGTCCTATACATTTTTACGCTAAACCCAACAGGCTTCGTGATAAAAATTCAAATATCCTAAAAAGTTGAATGTTTTGAAGTCGATTATTTTTTATTTTCGAGGGGACTTTTTTGCATTCCATTTTACAGAAAAAAGGTTCAAAAGATGTAGATCTCTTCTTTCTGAATCCAGTGATGTGTATGATTGCATAATTACGATCAAATATGATGCTTAGGGAGGGGGAATAGTAAAGCGTTACCCCGAGACTCGGTCCCCCTTGCCATACAAGTCCCTTACATACACCTTTGGATACAACATGGTTCACGTTCATCAGAAAAGTGATAAAATATATATTAGTGCCAATCACATTCAAGACAAAGGTGTATCCTTCAATTTGAGACTAATTCTGTATTTTTATCTCTTTTAGTTCATGAATTAGAGCTCTTTAAGTATGAAAATCTATATTTACCCAAATAATAGGGGAACATATCAACACTCCCCTTCATAGTAAACCTCCCTATTATAGTCCGAACTTGACATGTGATATATGAATTTGGATCGCCACAACGTGCTGAGAAGAATAAGCTATCACTTAATTGGGTGCAACTAACCGTTCAAAAATGGGGGTTCCAGCTTTCCCCAATGGCCCCCCGCTAAGGGAAAACTCCCCAACCCCCTTCCTTCTGATCAAAATATGACATGTCTTACATTTATTTGGATTGCCTCAATGCGTTAAATCGAATGAACTATCGTTTGATAAGATATAATGGACTGTTAATA
The DNA here is from genome assembly GCA_948455865.1 of Conomelus anceps. Taxonomy (NCBI): domain Eukaryota; kingdom Metazoa; phylum Arthropoda; class Insecta; order Hemiptera; family Delphacidae; genus Conomelus; species Conomelus anceps. The sequence goes on along the minus strand of OX418227.1, from coordinate 35,145,834 downwards.
ATTGGGGGTTCAAACTTGGGGGCTGAGGAGGAACCCCACTACCCCCCTCCCTTCAAGTTTTATGAGATGGAAAAAATGAAATTCGGATTTAGTACTTAAAAATACATATAGGACTAATGAAAAAACATTTTTTTCAATCAATATTAGTTTTTATGTGCTATTCCTATTATAATGGCTTGTATGGCAAGGGGGACCGAGTCTCGGCGTAACGCTTTACTATTCCCCCTCCCTAAGCATCATATTTGATCGTAATTATGCAATCATACACATCACTGGATTCAGAAAGAAGAGATATACATCTTTTATTTGAACCTTTTTTCTGTAAAATGGAATGCAAAAAGTCCCCTCGAAAATAAAAAATAATCGACTTCAAAACATTCAACTTTTTAGGATATTTGAATTTTTATCACGAAGCCTGTTGGGTTTAGCGTAAAAATGTATAGAACCATTTTTGTAGCCCATTATATGACTAGTAATGTGGAAAGTGAATAAACTCTATTTGATCATCGGTTACAGAGATATAGGAATTCTAGTAGTTGCCATTAATTGCGAATTTTGAGGGGTGCTAGGGGGGAGGCACAGGGCGGATTTTAGGGGACTTTTGGGAGAATGTACATCTAAACGTTTACTATCAATTGGCATTGAGCCCTGCTTGTCTCTAATTTGTTCCGCCATTTGCCGTTTTTTTGCCTTTATTGACTGGGCTAATATGCGGGACTGCAAGATGGTGAACCAATACTCAAGCTACAACAAGAATAAACAACTCAAACAAATTGCGCCATTCAGAGAATGGTAAAAAGGAGTTAAAATGACAAACATGGACTGAGAAAATTTTTAGAGTGGTTGAAAATTGTCTCACTGTATAAAATGAAAATGTCTACCACATTTTTACCCGTGGTGAAGCACGGGCGGGTCAGCTAGTGTTTCTATAATATTAAGAAAATTTATCTCAATCCACTCACCTCATCAATGTCTGGAGTTGCCGATGCCAAATCTAAACAATCTCTTACAGAGTGCACAAGAAATTGGCTCCTGCCAACAAAAAACTGTCCGCACTTATTGCACTCAAACATGGTAGGTACTCGTAATGTGAACTGTATTCAGTAGGAGTAGAGTACTGAGACTGAGCTATGAGCATTTGTTCTGACCTCATGGCACATCCCCACCCCGTCAACCAAGTACTGCCAGACTAAAAGGAATTCGCTAAGTAAACAAAACAGGAAGCTCCAGGCGCCGTGCATCCAATTGCTATACCAATTTAATTCCGTTCTCTATACTGTGCTGTTATAAACAATGACATTTCGCGTTTGCAGATACCATGCATAGAAGACGTAAACCAACATTGTCTTGCTCACTAGAATGAAAGCAAGCCAAACTTCAAATTCCAGCTTCACAAGAACGAGTATCTATATAAGTTGATTGAACAACTTTAAACAGAACAATTATTTGAAGGAAAATAAATATGAGGTTTGATTTTATGAAATTTGTTGGAAGATATTGAATTTGAAATATTAGAGATTACCAGTAAGCCTATAGATTATTCTTGTTTCTTCTAATATTGGGAGAGTACAATTTCTAATAAAATGAATTGCCTGCTATTATAAATTATTGTTTTGTCTTATACTTTTAATTCACAAGGGACTTATTCAAATTTATTTTATTTCTCTTTATGACAACATTTACACAGAAATAACGACACATCCAAAAAATTGTTCAAACCAAAATAAATTAAAATAGCAAGAAACAATCAACCAGCTACTAACTAACTAACCAACCAGCTTCTATCGCAGTATGAACATCTGAATAAATCATTGGAGGACAGCCATAGCATTTTTAATCTGCTAGAATATCTTGGAATTATTTTCTTGAATAATTTTAACGGTTTTCATTGTTCGGGCAACAGTGCTTTAACACGAATGCATTTCAACATCGCAATCACAATAGTGTTTGGAGTTCATCTTTGCCACCTATTATTTCATTGATTCAACTTTATTTCAAGTTATTTCAATCAATCCTTCAGTTTATTGTCGTGATATGCACAAGAAAATACAGTGAACTAGAATAAAAACGTTGAATGCTACAAACTGTTACTATATCATTTTATGATAAACTTACTCCAACAGCCTCCAAGTATGACAGTGTTCCTAAAAGAATTGATTCCGACTTGAATTTCTAGAATACAATTATTATGCAAATGTATTCAATATTGAATTCAAAGTAATCATCCAGTAAAGTACATATTCAATGGCAAGAATATACCCAAGTATAGAATAGAAATAGAAATGTTAATTACTGAAGAACTGTACCTTCTGAAATATTTCTGATTGGATATAATAATATGTATGAAAAGACTTGTCAAAAATTCTCGAGTTCAGAAATGCATTGCAGAATAGCATTGAATAATCACTTCAAAACCAAATTAAAACTCATAATCAGTTGAATGTTTAGGTAAGAGCTTCGGATATTACTTCATTTTGATTGTAAATTAGCATCAAATTTGAAAAATACTTAAATCTATAACTTTGTTAATTTTGAACAGATTGATTTAAAAAATCATACGAATGTTAATAGTATAAAAGGAAACGTTCACGGTTTTTTGTCGAATTTTTCCATTTCCCCATTTTCATCCTCAACCGAAAAACTATCGGAGCTCTGATCTGATACTAAGGCGGGAAGTTCAAACGACGCGCTATGTTGAGCTCCTCCGCGCCATGGAACAGGATTGGACAAAATCGCCCGCCTGACAACACTATTGGGTAACTCCTATTAAGCCGCCTACTTCAAACGATACTGCTCTAGTAATGAAAGTTCAGTATTGATTCTTTTTTGCTCTAAAACTTCAATATCTTAAAGAGACATGAACAAGAAACATTTTTATTAAAATAAATAATTATCTGATTTAGGATATGAAATTGAATACAATTATTCGATTAGAATTCATATGTATTTTTTCCACCACTTGATTGATCTTGTGAAATAATCCCATAAATTTTACTATTGCAAGAAAGGGAGAGAGTGAGAGAAATATATGGGGCTGTGAGATAGAGATGAACTGGAGTTCGTCCTCAGTAAATGAATAAATTAATCCATCTCCTACTCTCTCATCCTCTGTACATAAGAGCGTCATGAGATGCAGAAAATCATATCTAATTTATACAAATTAGAACTCATTCAGAGAGTGAGATAACAACAATAAAATTGCTGAAATAGAAAAGGGCTGGTCAAATTGCGAGGTGGAAGGTGAATGAAAACGAGTTTCAAACCAACTTGGAGATAGAAAAAGTCTAATGGAAAAAGACAGTATAAGGTTCCTTGTGAGCATTATGCGTGATGAAAATTTTTTATAGCAGAGACTTAAAGAAAAAGCAGATTCACTTTATTTTAAATAGATACTCATGATTAAAGAATCAAAATTCCATTTGGAGAGTTCGATCTCACAAGGTGTCAAATTATCTATCGATAAACTGGAACTTCAATTATCAGAAGATACTTGAAGATTGTTGTATAATGTAAGTTATTGGATTATTCAGCTTCAGTTATTTCATAATTGAATAATGCACAGTTTAACCAACACCAATCAATTTATCAATCGTGATACAGAATTCTTCAACGTTTTTATTGTTAAAGCATAAAGATTGCTTCTTGAAGAATGCATTTCAACACCAACGTTGAAACACTGGTTATAGTTGATCTTTAAAAAAAACCACCTATTATTTTATTGATAAAAAAATAATTTCAAGTATCAACATCTCATTTCATTGCATTTATTCAGTTCATAGTAAAGTAGTACAAGTAGTAGTAAAAATGATAAGTCGAATGTAGCCGGTATGTAGAATAAAGTAGAATGCTAAACACACACTGTTACTACACTCAAATAATCAATTAAAAGTCTTCAAGTTATAGGCCAGTCAAATTAGATCAAAAAAGCTCATTTTGAGGAATTAATTCCCAGCAAGCTGGAAATGGTTTTAATACCTTCATTTGGTTCCAAATAAGTGTAATCCGAGTTTGCACGGTCCCATGACGTGAGCTTATATAATGGCAGCCTAAAATAAATGAGATTTTAGCACTTTTTTCAGTTTTTCAATAATATCCACTCAACCGAGCTTTTTTTTTTTTTTTTTTTTGGAAAAATACGTATTAGCAATATTAAAGGAGACTAAATTTGCAATAAAACAAGACCAAGAACACTTCTCTGTGATCACTACCAAGCGAGATACAGTGGTTCAGAAATGGGGGTTGTTTTTCAAGAATTGCAATTTTTTCATTTTTTTGCGTTTAATGTCAAATAATGGCCAAACAACGCATCCTACATGATAAATTATAAGGACACTATATATAGAGGTACATGTGAGCTTTCATAATTCAGAATAACTTCAATGGTATTGTCCGAAATGACAAAAAACTGAAAAATGGACATATATGCTTTGGGATATATGTCCATTTTTCAGTTTTTTGTCATTTATTTTAGGCTGCCATTATACAAGCTCACCTCATGGGACAGTGCAAACACGGATTACACTTATTTGGGATCAAATGAAGGTATTAAAACCATTTCCAGCTTGCTGGGAATTAATTCCTTGAAAAATCCTTATTTGACTGGCCTATTAGCCTAAACAAGAAAATATTCCAGAATCTACAAGAATATTATTGAATCATGTAGTGAATGGAATTATTAGAAATATTCAAATTATTATACATAATGAAAGCGTATGTCAATGTCAAGAATATTTGTTTATAATGGAAGTGTTAATAATTACAGAAGAACTGTTCCATATAAAACATATCTCATTGAATATATATATATATATGAAGAAACTCGTCAGAAAGACAATCCCAAGTTCAGAAATGCTAAAATATCATCAAATAATCAGTTTTTGACAAAAATAAAATGAGAAGTCAAAATTGTTTTCAACGTCTAGGTATGTAATGAGAAGTTTCTTGTACTTCCATCGTTTACTGATATAAAAATCGAAAAATCCGAATAACATTTTAAATTTTGCTCAGATGGACTTGAAAATTTAGGGGAACAACACTAATGTGAAGAGAAACATTCCTTATTTTTTGTAGAATTTTTCCGTGCCTCCTCTCCCTTCTAAGCAGAGAAAACATACAGACGTTTTGATACTGGCCACAAGTTTTTAAATCTCGCGCCAAACGGAGTGGCCGGCGCCAAAGAACTGGATTGGATTACGTTGTGCGCCTAGCCTGTTTATTGGACAGCAAATTGCCGGCTGTTTCTTAACTTATTATTCTGGGAATATTCAATTAATTGATTTCTTCTAGTCATAAACTCCAGTATCTTGAAAATGTATGAGCACGTTTATTGTACACAATAATGATTATTATTTGCTTAACATCAAAGATCCCCTCAAGAATTAGTGTTCAATCTCTTTGCCTTACGAAAATCTTCTATTTATTATTTTTTATCCTTCTCTTATTCTTCCTATTCCTTCTCTTATTCTTCCTATTCCTTCTCCTCTTATTCTTTTTCCTCCTCTTATTCTATTTCCTCCTCCTCCTCTTTCTCCTTTCTAACCCCCTCACATCCTCCTCTTATTCTTCCTTCTCCCCTCCTCTTATTCATCCTCCACCTCCTCCTCCTCTTTCTTTTTGTCCTCCTCACTCCCTCTTCTTATTCTTCCTACTTCTTCTCCTCCTTCTCCAGTTACTCTTACTCCTTCTCCTCCTCCTCCTCCTCCTCCTCTCATTCTCCCTACTACACCTCCTCCTCTTCTTATTTTTTACCTTACTCACATCCTCCTCCTCTTATTCTTCCTCCTCCTTCTCTTATTCATCCTCCACCTCCCCCTCCTCTTCATCTTGTTTCTCCTCCTCCTCATCATCATTATCTCCTCCTCCTCCTTTAGATACTACTACTCCGCCTCCACATATATCTTGCTGCTCCTCTCATCATCATCATTGTCTCCTCCTCCTTCTCCTCCTCCTCCTCCTCCTCCTCATCATCATCATCATAATTATCTCCTCCTGCTTCTCCTCCTCCTCCTCCTCCTCCACATATATCTCCTCCTCCTCCTCCTGCTTCTCCTCCTCCTCCTCCTCCTCATCCTTCTCCTCCTCCTGCTATTCTCCTCCTCTTTATCTAATCTAATCCCTCCTCTTGGTACTTAGCAATTCCTGCCGGCCGAATTGTTATATTCATATAAATCGAATAAAATACATGTTCAATTCGGACGCCGTCCGAATTGACACGAAACAGTCCACATTGTCATGTTCATATAAAAAAACAGTCCATATTGTCACGAACACAAACGTATATATATATATATATATATATATATATATAAAAATGAATGTCTTTGCATGTACCGTGTAGTCGGAGCCTTACAGTATGTAGGAAACATATGATTGGGTATGATGAAATGTAATTATGCCGGGTTGATGAGATCTGTTAACCAATGCATCTAGAAATTTGAAATGCAGCCTCAGCGGGAGGTGGCAAATAATAAAATCAAAGACCTAGCTTCTACCCTTATAGTCGTAGGAGGTTTAAATTTGAAATGTTTCGGTATTTATTTAGTATCTGAACTTTTCGATTTTTCCAACAATTTTTTCCCCACACACTCAAAACACACTAGTAAGTAATAATACACTGATATTTTGTGGGGGCAACACTTATTTGGCATTCAAATTAGAGTTTTCTGATGGAACTATTTTTCTCCCGCGTATGAATACTATGAACACACTGTAACACTGCCAGACTAGGCTAGGTTAGGATAGGTTTGGTTTAGAGCTATTCAAGTAGCCATTCAATCCAAAAATATCGTAGTTTGATAACATATGTTTTTTTTGAAATGAAAAGATTTTGTGTTTGGTCAGATCGACAATTATTGTTAGATCACATAGAATCTATACGCCTTGGCGAAAAGGACGTGATTGAATTTTTGTTCAGGCATGGTGTTTTTAAAGAGATTTCTGTATGTTTAAAGTGTGGTGCGGAGTTGATTGTGAATAAATCAAATTTTGAATTTCGTTTTCAAAAGAAAATTCGAATTGGGAAGAAGGCGGCTGCGGTTTGTGGCTTTACTGGCTCGGCAAGGGTGGGCTCGTTCTTGGACAATTGTAGACTCCCAATAGAAAAATATTTCTATTTGGTGTCAATACTTTTGCACCTAAAGCCTCCCCGACAAACATTTATTTGTGAAGAGCTGGGAATTTCGACAACAACAGTGGTTGACTGGTATTCATTTTGCCGGGAAGTTTTTCTGTTCAATTGTTGGAAATTTTGTACCAAGTATTGAAAGGTTAGTAAGCTTAGTTTTCTTCAGATATGTGATTATTAATTTGATTTATATGGTTTAATGGTTGGGAGTTCATAATATGTTTGCAAATTATGAATTTTATAAATGAAAAATAAAATTTTCGTAAAAAAATTTTTTTTTCGAAAATTTGAATTTTTGGGTAAAAGAGACGCGACCCCCAAAAAATTTCAACGGATTATTGCTTCGTGGGGTGTGTAGATGTCACAAAAAAAAAATTGTTGAAAAAATCGAAAAGTTCGGATAATAAATAATTACCAATGTTTCTTCATTCAGAGGTGGTGATTAATAAAACAACGAAGGAGGCTTCTATGATCAGCTGGAAGAGCCCTAGGACTAACTTCTTTCCTAATTTGAAATGTAGGCTAACCTCAGCGGGAGGTGGCAAATAATAAAATCAAGGAGAATTTTATGAGAACGCAGCAACGTGCGTCGAGCCAGCTACTAATAATATAATTGATGTGAAGATAAATATTTTATTTAACGCGGAAAACAAAACAAAACTAACTAGTTATTGGTGTAAAGAAGTAAAACCTTTTTGTTTGAAGGCTGGAGAGGACAAGGCTTTTTGAATTAGTGTAAAATATTTTTGTGATAGAACACATAATATAGAGGTCCTCAGAACTATCAATAGATGAATTTAAGTTATTTTGTTGATTTTAAAGTTCAATAATCAGTCTTCATGAATAGTTCTATTGATATTCATCAGAAAAAATCTATTCATTCATATTTTATTCGTGTTACAGCAATTATGATGGCGCTACGCTTGAATATGCAGAATATCACATTGGAAGTCTTTGAATCCATTCCATCAGCAAACAGTAAGTTTTCATTCTAGTTTGAAATCTAACTCTAAAGTAAATTGACTTAATTCTCTATTCATCAATATTTTCATATTGAGCTATTTATTTTATTTTTTATGTATGCATTACCTTCCTATATTTATAGTCTTTTTTGGTTTTCAATGACCAACTATTAGGGCGCCCGGTCACTGAACGCTGTGTTGAGTTGAGCGATGCTGTTCGATGACAGCTTTTAAAATTAAACTAATGGTTTTCAATGAACGCTCAGCCACTGGATAAGTTGCTGTATATACAGCCGCTGTATAAGTTGCTGGGTTATAAACCCATAAACTTATCGCAGATGTATGGAATTAAAAACATTTAATATGGGGGGGGGGGGGGGGGTGGGGAAAGAATTACGTGCCCACAGGAGCTAACAAACATGAAAGAAACTGAATTGCTCTTTCATTTTATGTAATAATTTTAATTGTAAGTTTTATGCACAGGAGTTAATAAACAAAAGAAAATTGTTTGAACTGCTCTTTCATTTAATGAAATAATTTCAATTGTAAGTTGCATGTAATAAAAACTACAAAGCGTTAAAACTTCGATATTCTTAAAAAAAAAAAAAAAAAAATAAGCACCGGGTATTTTGTGTAAATCATGCTTTGTTGAAAGTGCTATCAAGTATCAGAGTTCTATATATTGTCAGTTTTATGAATTGTCATTCACTTCAAAACCAACTTTAAATAAATTATCTCATCTTATTATATTTAATTGTTTTACTAGTTTTATTTTAGTATTTTTTTTTTTTAATTTTGCTTCTATTTTTAGTTGAATTGTGCGTATCATCGCTGCCGCAAGTGTACGCCCAGAAAAGTTTGGACTTTATTGCGACGGCCATGGAGTCCAGTCGCCATATTGAATTCTACATGCTCTGGCTGGAGAGTCTACTAATGAAATGCGATACACCTCCACTTAGGACTCTGCTCACCGTTCAAAGGTCGATCACAAAAAAATACCACGATGTTGCTAAAATGTGAGTAGATTTATTTTTTACAAATATTTATATTACGCGGTAGTTCGGAAACCACCTAAAATAATAGGTCTACCATGTGCTCCATAATATGACTCAAAAGGCGAGGTGGATATATTTAAAAAATATATTATCTGGTGGTTCGGAACCCACCTAGAATAATAGGTCCACCATGTTCTCCATAATATGACTTGAAAGGCGATTTGGAAATGCCCGTAAGGGTTTCCCCACCGATAAATCCATATGCTTATTATTATTGAATGAATTTATTTATTTGCCAAAAATTATTACAAACAAACTCTACAAAATAAACTACTACACTAAAACTTACAACAAAAAATAAAAAACAAATCAGCTATGTACTATAATTATCAATTATTGATACAATGCAATAGAGAAACTAAAATTATCTTATTGTTAATTTCATTGTAAGTTTCGTAGTATTATTTCTATTATTTAAAAAATACTTTAAAAAAATACGAAATGATCTAAAAATACTAACAATAAGACACTCATATATATATATATATATATATATATATATATATATTAAAACTAGCAGGTTGCCCAATTCAATTGAATCTGGATTATTTATAGAATGTGTATGAACCAATCTACAAAATTGTAATTTTTAAATAGTATATTTTTTCTTCCTCCTTACTCTTCTTCTCCTACACTTCACCTTCTCCACAACTACCTCCTCCTCATCCTCTTCATTTTTCTTCTCATTCTTCTGCTTCCTCCTCCTCATCCTCTCTTGGTAGGATAGAGTCTATTTTTTAGTAAAAGTGTTTTGATTTATCTAATATTAAAACTAACACTATATTTCACTTCTATATAATGTATTACTCACATATATTGGAGAGGCTTGAGGAATGTATTTCACTTCTTTTTTCAGAAGTGAAATGCATCCCTCAAGCATCTCCAATATAAGTGTGTAAAAGTGAAATACAGTGTCAGTTTTAATATTAGATTGTTCATTAAGTATTTCGTCATGGAAAACGTCACAGATGTTTTGATTTCCTATTTTTCTAATATGAATAATTTATTGTAATGATAGTTTGTTGCTCCTCTCCATACAATTATTGCGTACTGGAAGACCGACTGTGCATTAGCAAAATAGACTAATCTAGCTTAATATTATAAATTTCTAATCACATTAGTCACTAGACTTCACACCACGAAATAAGGTGGCTCAAAGAATTTGCGGTGTAGCAAGAAACAACTGTGACTGTGGGGACAAACCATTTTTATTTTCATTTATTTAATTATTCATTTATTACATAAAACACAATCAAGTAAAGATACAACAGGCATAGTCCACTACTGCTTTCTTTACAAATTTTGAGATGGACAATCCAAATTTTAGACTATGTTCAAGTTAGACTAGGAATTTTACTTTGAATTTCAATTACTGGTTCTTTCCAAAACAAAGATATTAATTTAGTATGGTAGTTCACTTTACAAACGTAGCACTGAAACACTCTAATAGTGCAAAGAAATTAGATATCATTTTTAATTTCATTAGAGGTTTTAAAACAAAAAATATAGTAATCAAACCAAAGAATTAACAGCTGAAAAGTATATGTATATATGACTGCTAGCCTTGTCAGACTTGTAGACTAGGCAACATGGTACGAGTAAGGCATTAACAAGGTATTTATAGCCTGTAATAATAAGCGTATGGCTTTTAATGGTGGGGAGGGCCTCTATTTAGAGCCTAAGAACCTATCACAGAGCCACTTCAGTCGCCATCGCGAGCTACTTTTATGGGTTTTTTGTCACAATAAATAAATTATACCAGGCGGTTAAATTTCATTAGAAAATCAGCTGTTTTTTAGTCGAGGGCTCTAAACACGTGTATGACTTCGGGGTGGTATCCTTTAGTGATACGACCTAACAGTTTGATCGATCTACTGCTAGCGCAGCCATAACTGCATAACCAAACCTAACCTAACTTGGCTAGATGTGCCTGAACCACCTTTGTTTACTAGGTCGGTCAAAACGACAGTCGTACAAATGGTGTCCACCCTATGACTTCGTATACGTTGGCATTGTTGAGCTCAGTCAAAAACTCATCTGGTGTAATTTAGCCATAAAAGTGACGACTGAAGTGGCTCTGAGTATGAGTAGTGTTGCCAATTCGTGCATTGAGGTTAGTGATTCTCTACTGTCAGCTGTTGGCATGGTCCCATATCTGGCAACACAACAATTTTTCAAAGCTGCTTCATTTAGTGGCCTTGATGATTACTTGTTAATTCATTATCTAATAGTTTTATTTTGTTGTTCCTTTCAGATGTGATTACAACAAGTATACAATGAAATATTTGAGTAGGCTTGGATGTCTGCGAAAGGCTAAGGAAGAAGCAGCAATGGACGTGGATGGGGAGGGTAGTGGGGGAGAGACTTTCCCATTGGAAATGGAAGTTGCCAGCTAGTGTAGGCATTATTCGTGTTAATACAGAGTGTCTCAAGAAAAACACAACCTCTAAATACGGAGAGAATTTAACTAAAAAGAAATTTAGTTTTATTTCTAATTTGTGAATTTCTAAAGCAGCCTTACACGATGCCAGTATTGCCAATATTTTTCTAATGCGTTTTTACAAACCCCATAATGTCTCAGCAGATGGAGTTTCAGCATGATGTAGCTCTGTCAACAAGGCTCTGAAAGCTCGTAAACAGTAAATAAATAAATGAATATTTATTGCAGCCACTTCTGAGGTCGTCAGAAGCATTACAAATTGTCATATTTCACATCAAAATAATTTTTTCTCATACAACATTGCATAAACGTTAAAACAGATAAAAACACAAAATCACATTCGAAATTAGCCTATCTATCTATTACAGTGTGTCATTTAGAGCTGTCTATAAATTGTCTTCAAAATCTTGGCCCTTTCATAAAAATTCTCAAACCTATATAATGAGTTATTCATCAAAAAAAGTTTCAGTCTATGCTTAAAAATTGGATATGGCAGATTTTTAAGCTCTCTGGAATGGCTTTAAACAGTTTAGCACTTATAAAAAGAAAAGTTTTTTGTGTGTTTGAATAATTGCAACGGTAAATAATCAATCATTTCTTGCGCGTGTTTTGTGAGTATGTATCACCCCCTGTATAGTAAAGTTTTCCAAATTATCTTTCACATAGATCAAACACTGTAAAGCAAAGAGGGAAGGTAGGGTCAAAATTTGAAGCAGTATGAAACTCTCCCTGCAGTCAGCACGTTTTGGGAGACCACATATCAGTCTTATAGCTTTTCTCTGGATGCCAAACAGTTTTGAAGAATATGATCTTGACCCCCAAAGAATTGTACATATGACAGGTGTGATTGAATATGGGTAAAATATAGAATATGGGGTTTGTAATAACGCATTGGAATGACCTTGATATTGGCAATGCTGGCATAGATTAAGGACCGATTAATGGTGTCAACAAAGTGGAGCATCCAATGCCCGAGGATAATCACCGTCGGAAAATAAAACATATGCTATGTAATGGTAGTATTCAGCCTGCTGCAGTCATATACTTGGATTTCTTGTTCCATAACGATCTGCGTTGTTCATATTAACTGTTTGTTGTAAATTTAGCGACTTGCAGTCAGTTTTAAATTGTCAATATATAATAAATGTATTCACATTTGGACGAACGTTTTCGAGTTATTGAATCTCATCTTCAAGGCATCCTAGAGCGGCGTTATTGGTAAGAAGAATTGTGTTTTTTGTATAATGTGGTCAAAAAGTTTGTGTGATTTAGAATTTAATTGTTCATTGAGAATGTTTTTTATTGTGTGTGGTGTGTTTGTAGAACGATTAAATTTTAAATCACACAAACCTTTTGACCACGTTATTCAAAAAACACAATTCTTCTTACCAATAACGCCGATCTAGGATGCCTTGAAGATGAGATTCAATAACTCGTAAACGTTCGTCCAAATGTGAGTACATTTATTATATATTCACAATTTAAAACTGACTGCGAGTCGTTGAATTTCCAACAAAAAGTTTACAGTCATATACCATGATACACACATGAGTCTGAGATTTGTGCCTGGATAATGAGGTGAATATCAAAGCACTTTTTATTATGCCCACATGAGTCTGAGACTTGTGCGTAGGTGAAGCTGTATAATGATGGGAAAAATCCAAGATTGAACTAGATTTGATCTCGTGGCTGCAGGAGACTGCGCCACCACGACTGCCAAGTTTGTATGTTTTCCATTTGCTCAACATGTTTCATTTTGCAATGGTAACTATCATTGGGTATTGGATGCTCCACTGTGCAAGCACCCTGACAAAATTTGTAGTTTAAATCCATTTGCGTGACCAAATGTTATGAAATGAATACAAGTTTATTTTTAATTGACAGGAGCTCAAATCCTGGAGATGCAGCATTCAGTACTCAATGATAATCATCATCGTAAAATGTAACACATGCTGTGGAATGGAAGGTGACAGATTGGAGAAGTGTGAATACCATCATTCTAAAGCATGTTTGATTTTTCGATGGTGATTATCCTCTTGAGTTAAATTTCAACTTTCCAACTTGAGTACTAGATTGAATTTTAATATTGAACATATTTATACTCTGCTACATACACGTTGTGTCTTTTTTGAAACACTAATTTCAAAATTCATTCGATCTTTTTTCTCAACCATTTTTGTTTTTTATGATTTTTAAAATATGTTAATAAACAATGAGTTTATTAGAATCTGTGAAATGTTTATTCTTTACCTTTCCCTAGCCGCTGAATTACATTGAGTGAGTTTACAAGCTTGATTAACTGAGCAAGTTTACAAGCTTGATTAACTGAGCAAGTTTACAAGCTTGATTAACTGAGCAAGTTTACAAGCTTAATTAACTGAGCGAGTTTACAAGCTGGCGAGTAACAACACTACAAGCCGACCCAGCTCTAATAAACAATGAGTTTATTAAAATCTGTGAAATGTTTATTCTTTAACTTTCATAGCCGCTGAATTACACTGAACGAGTTTAGAAGCTTCATTAAATGAGCAGGTTTACAAGCTTGATTAACTGAGCAGGTTTACAAGCTTGATTGACTAAGCAAGTTTACAAGCTTGATTAACTGAGAAAGTTTACAAGCTTGATTAACTGAGCAAGTTTACAAGCTCGATTAACTGAGCAAGTTTACAAGCTTGATTAACTGAGCAAGTTTACAAGCTTGATTGACTAAGCAAGTTTACAAGCCTAATTAACTGAGCGAGTTTACAAGCTGGCTAGTAACAAGACTACAAGCCGATCTATCTCACCCCTCACCTGAGACTTACCACTTCAACATCTAAAATCCCAGCAATGCTTGCCTCGTTCGGCTTGTAAAGTATGACTGAGCGAATTTACAAGCTGAAAAGCCAGCAAGTAGTAACCGAAGGCCTGACTTCTGAGACTTGACAGTTTATTGATTGATACAAGGAAACACATTGAAAAAACTAGTAGTATAGGCTACTTACTACTTAGGTAGTAAGGTAGAAATAGTTGTTTATTTACTTTCTATCAACTTTTATTTATTCCATCTATTACACAAAGCACAATTAATTAAAGATACAACAGGTACAGCCCACTAAACTGTTTTCTTTGCAAATTTTCAACTGAAAAATCCAAATTCTAGGCTATGTTCAAGATAAACTAGGAATTTCATTTTAAAGTTCAATTACTAATTATTTTCAAAACAAAAATATAAATTTGGAAGTTCACTTTAAAAAGCACTGAAACAGTCCAAAAGAGAGCTGTCTTTTTCATATAACTTGGCAGCAGTATGTTGGGTTCAGATATAGCATGTCCCATCTGCTACACGCTGCCAAGTTATATGAATACTACAGTATAGTAGATATAATTTTGATTTTGGTTCGATATTTTAGAGCCCGAAAGTACAGCGATCAAACCATTTTAATCACATGTGAAATAAAATAATATTTTATGAAGAAAAATTTCAAGTGATTACAATAGCCTAGTTTTTGTTGTTGATAACAGTTTTCTTTTTGATTTTGTGATGAAGATCCATCTTGTTTCCACTAATAAAAACTTGAAAAACACTTTTAAGTGGAAATTAACGTCACTATGCGTGACGGCCGTTCCACTCTGCTGTCAAGACCACGGGTCGTCTGACGATGCTCTTGACAACAGATTGAAACGGCCGTCACGCCATAACGTGAGTTAATCTCCACCTAAAAAAGTGTTTTTTTACGTTTTTATTTGATTTTGATTAAATTAGGAAGCTAATTGGGTTAGGTTAGGTTAGGTTGGGTGTATTCGGATAAAAAGAAATAATAATAGATTTTTACTTTCTTTTGGTTTACTTTTATTTATATTTTTCTTGGCACATGGAATTCGTTCTCTTCATTCTCTTTTCATTACTAATTTATTGAATTCTACTGGGTGTCATCCGATGATGATGATGATGATGATAGAAGTTTTTCAACTCTTATTCACTTTTCTATTTGACCGTACTTTTTCAATCCGCTTCCGATCTGTGGTTATAAGGACGATGAAATAGATACGGAAGCCGACGCCAAAATCTGGCTTTGCCCAAGTCGTTACTTTTTTTCACTCTAATGGCGTTCACTCTTTTTATTAAATTGTAGGTGACAAGGCGAGTTCGCCGTGAGCTCTTTACTTGACTGGACGTGGGCTTGTAGAAGTTGACATGCGCCAGTTGCCATTTTTGTTCGGGGTGGCTATCATTAGTTTTCCAACCCATCTATCTGAAATTTCTGGTGCCCTAAAAGTAGAACAAACGAAATAAATAAAAACTGAAGTTCTCTTTTGCACAGTACTTGTTACATACTTGTAAATTACATACTTGTAATTTACATACTTGTAATTTACATACTTGTAAGTGGAATACTTTTTTTCAATATTTCAAATCAAATTTATTTCCCAGTTAGCACAATCAATACATGAAATAATCATTGTACATTCCTAATTTAATCTTATCTCTACTGTAGTATTAACAACATAATCATATATATGTACTGTTCTATATCTATACTTAACTACATATTAACCTACTTAAATTTTTCTGGAAAATAAGCCCATAGGTTACTAAACCTGTTAAGGCGAAATAAAAACAACCTGCTCCTAATGAACAAAGCAAAAAAGCAACTTAAGAAAAAAGAAAATAAAGCTGAAAAACAGAAAGAAAAACGTCTAATTAAACATTTAAAAATAAAACATAAAAAACTCAAGAAAATGCTACGCTTACCAGCCGTTGGAAAACATGTTTGACGGATTCTTTTATAATTTTGCAACTTCTAATATATTATACAATAAATTAGTTTTTTTTTTCCTAGCGATAATAATAAAATTACAGGTCCAGTGAAAGTTACCTCTTAGCTCTTATAAGAACCTATATCTTCCGGGAAAACTCTTATTGCAAAGAAAAACTCTAAACACTTAATTTGGAAAAGTAGTCTTTAGAGAATGAAATTCTATAACTCAAGCAATGTTATTGTAGTACCTTGTTACATCTTGTTGTTGGACCAGGTACTAGTTTGCAGAAACGTGTCTTTTGCCTACACTTCTTAATATCATCAGGCAGCCTATTAAAAAATGTTGGAGCTAGATATGTATAGAATTTCCTGAATATGGATAGGTTAGGTTTAGGGACTCTCACATTAAGTTGATTCCTTCCAACTGTGCGAGTATTAATCAACTGCATATCACCGCTTCTATTGAAGAAAAGTTTCAGGGTTTTATATACATATAAGTTTCTAATTGGAAGTATTCTTAGTTCTTTGAAGATTGGTGCGGAATGTGCAGATCGGTACTACTTCGGCACTGAATTTTGTGACCATTGGTTGCAGTTACCCGGCTACTCCACAAGATAGGATGAGCAGGTAGGTAGAATACTAAATAGGGTGAGTTTAGGCATTGCAAAAATTGTACCTTTAGCTGTTTCAAAAATGGTATACTTTGCTTTATTTTATTCACACGTGGCCTATGGTATAGAGTTGTGGGGTGGTAGTGCTAATGTACACTTTCAAAAAGTATTCGTACTACAAAAAAGAGCGATCCGTTATTTGGCTGGACTCAAGTTCAATGTAACATGCAGAGAAGCTTTTGTAGACTTAAAAATTTCAATCTAATATTAAAACTGACACTGTATTTCACTTTTAAATAATGTTTTACTCACATATATTGGAGATGCTTGAGGAATGCATTTCACTTCTGAAAAGAAGCTTCGTTTCAGAAGTGAAATGCATTCCTCAAGCATCTCCAATATATGTGAGTAAAACATTATTTAAAAGTGAAATACAGTGTCAGTTTTAATATTAGATTGTTCATTAAGTATTTCGTCATGGAAAATATCACAGATTAAAAATTTCAACTCTGCTGTCGATTTATATGTAGGCCTATAAACTCCTAATCTTTACACATAAGAATATTTGTAATCGGACCACAAATGCTGATATACAGAATTATAATACTTGGGGTAATTTTTTTTTTTTGTAGATTACGTCTTGGAGACTCCAGTTAAGGAGTATAAGACAAGTCAGATCAACAATATTATACACTAGATACCATAATTACTTCAATTAGTTGAGGTGAGGCTTAATTTTGATGTGAAAGGAACTCTTGTACACTATAAAAAGCTTTATCAACTAAATATTTTTTCAATTGTTTTTTAAATATTTCTATATTTTCAAGACTCTTCAAAAACTGCGGTAGCTTGTTGTAGAATTTCCTACCAATATAACTAGGTTTTTGTTTGAATAAGCTACTATTGTGACTCACCAAGTGATAATCTCCTCGGCTTCTTGTATTATAATCATGTACATCAAGATTTTGGTTAATATCATTCAGAATTTTACTGGATACCCCATCCATTCCTACAGTTTTTTTATTATTTAAACTATCAATGATATTTGACAACTCGTCTTGGGATACTGGGTGAAATTTTAATTCGTTCTGAATCCCCTCAGTATTCCTCATGTCACTAATACGTAATAAACTAGTCACTGAACAGAAAAGGCTAAAGCTTTATGAAAGAATGCCAACTCACTCAGGAGCGAAGTTGCACAACAAACTACCAACTGAATTACGCGCCTTGTCAGAAATAAATAAGTTTAAAAAGATTTGTACAGCTTCCTTGTAGCCAGAGCATTTTATAGTGTGGACGAGTTCAATTGTATATAATTTTTTTTGACAATCGAGATTTGAAATAATTGTTAAGGACTAATATCTAGTAGCTAAGATACAGTGTGTTGTACAACTTCAATGTCATTGATTGAATACCTATTATGACTGTAGCCTTGTGTTACTTTTAGTTTGTATAATTTATATTTGACGATATCTTAATATATAATTCCGTAAGTCAAATTTTTGTAAAGAAATTGTGAGTGACTGGATGGCCGTAGAAGGATGGGAGGGGTCTTATTTTAAAGGTCTTGACGTGAATTTTGAGGGAAAACTATTCATTTTTCTTATTTTTTCACCATAAATTCGCAACAGAATAAAACTTTTCCCATTAAAACAACATGGGGTTTAATTTGTTTACATCTTTTGAAATTAAAACAGCTGTGCCACAGAGTTGTCATAGTTGTATATCTGTGTACTCATAGCCAGCTGTACTTTTTATGAATTCAGTTTGTTTACTTTTAAACTACAGCAATGTATAATTTTTAGTTATGGTGATCTATAGTTATCTTATCGTATTTCTTCTTTATTTATTTAGTAATGAACAACGGAGGAAGGCCGCGTCGCCGAGGTGTTGGCTTTCGAAATCAGCATGACAGACGACAGCGTAGGCGAGAAATTTATAATGAGGAAAGGAATGAACAACCACATCATGACGTCGAAGATACTCCTATTTTTAGATTACATTATTTATAAATGACCAATGAAGGTTGATAAAAAATTTATGTATTTTGGTTTTTTAGGGGCTTTTGCCCCTACAAGCCCCTAGTTCAACTGTATAATAAAGTTCTATGTTGAATAAATAAAACATTATTATTATTATTATTGCCCTCAGAACAGTGTTTAACCTGAATACATCAAATGATCATCCATTATCCCTCCTCCTCTTCTCTTCCCAAAATCTCTTCATTCTTTGGCTGTGTTCCTGCTTCCTTTGCTCTGTCCATACTCTTCCAGTTTTCTTTTTTCTTTTACTTTAAATTTTATGCTCTTAATCCTGATTCGGAATGTGTCTCTTGAGTTTATTGAACTTTATTATTATTATTATGGGTGATGGTTTGCATAGCTAACGCAGATGACAAAGAAAAATGTACTCAATCAAAAAAGAAATCTTATCTATAAAATTCTCGTGTCACAGTGTTTGTTACCATGCTCCTCCAAAACGACTTGACCGATTTTAATGAAATTTTGTACATACATTCGGTAGGTCTGCGAATAGTTTTTAAATATATTTTTATACTCCTAAATGCTATTGTATAATAAATATTCTAATTTAATAATTTTTGACCTCGGTCGGTAACTGCGCAAGTAATAATAAATTGATCAGTTATCCCAACCAGCTGATACCAGTCTACCCAAACCAGGTATCAATTTTGTTCGAATAGGACAGTTTCACACATAACCGGCAGTCGGAGTCGGGTAACTGGTGTCGTTTACCAGGCCGATCATTGTATCATATGGAGCACTTCACATCTACCCGATTTTTGAAATCATATGATGCAATATAATTATTCCGGGATGACGACATCTGTCACCCAAAGCTGATAATGTATGAAACAAGCCTGTAAAGTCCCGTTTTGGCCAATCAGGTGAACTTAATTTGAATTAAGAATGAGAAGAATATCATATTTCTGTTTTTATGAACATCATATAAGTAAACATAAAGCGCAAAACTAGAACCTAGGACTAAAGCTGGGCATTCACGTTCCGATTTGCAGTACTACTTGTGGTCCAACCTCCAAAGTTGGATCTGATATTGAAACGTGAATGGGCTTGTTGGATAGTTGGAAGCGTAGATGGACGACTGTCGACGGTGCTGGAGCGTGTGTGGGGGAGTCGGATCAAAGTCGTCCAACTTACCTCAGTCAGTGCTTGACCTTCGGGCAACTTCGGTTACATTTTTCGGCTCAAGAGCGATGCTCACAGCTGACTGGGAATAAAGTTGGATTGCAAGTAGGAGCGTGAGTGGAGTCGACTATCCATCTAGCTGTACCACTAGCAGTACTGCAAGTCGTACTACAAGTTGGAACGTGAATGCCCAGCTTAACTTCTACCCTAATATAGTCATAGGGGGTTTAAATCTGAAATAGTCCTGGATTTCTTGTTCCATGACGAATTGCGTTGTTGAAAAGTTAATTGAAATAGTCCTTCATTGAGAGGTGGTGAGTAGGAAAAATAACGAAGGATACCTCTCTGATCAGCTCTGGAAGAGCCCTAGGACTAGGACTATTCTTCCCAAATAGGCCTAGAAGGTTGAAATGTAGAATGTAGCCTCAGCAGTGAGAGGTGGCGAATAATAAAATCAAATAGAATTTCTTTTGAGATCGCAGCGACGCCAACTAGTTGTAACTATATTTCTATAACTCTACCACTAACTCTTATCTCAAAACAAAATATTATCTGTGATGTTTTCCATGACGAAATACTTAATGAATAATCTCATCTTAAAACTGACACTGTATGTCAGCACTTTTAAATAATGTTCTACTCACATATATTGGAGATGCTTGAGGAATGCATTTCACTTCTGAAAAGAAGCTTCGTCAGCCTTCTGCTTTCAGAAATTAAATACATTCCTCAAGCATCTCCAATATATGTGAGTAAATCATTATTTAAAAGTGAAATACAGTGTCAGTTTTAATATTAGACAAAATATTAGAAGTACAAGCTGATAATTTTATAGAAATAAAGGGGTTAGCAACTCGCTTGGCTTGAAGTAAATATTTAAAACTTTAGCGGAAGATAGAACAGAGTTGCAGATTGGTTATTGTAGGGTCAGCTCATAAATGAAATTTAAAAATCAACCAAGGCCCTTATTATATAGAGCCATTAGCGATGATGAGTCACAATTTAGGCTAAATCAGCTCAACCAAGCTCAACAATGTCAACTTATAGGCGATTTATCTAACTATAGACAAATCAAATAAACTCCATCTAATTACTTGCTGTAGGTTAATTTTTAGAATGCAATTTGAAATAATTGACATTATTAAGTTTTATTTCGCTATTGGAATAATTAAAATTATATGTATTAATGTATATGTAATTAATTTTGGAGGATGAAGCCCTCATAGGTCTGAAACCTTTTCGTGAGTAATAAGTTGGATGATGGTGTTGATGAGTTGGACCTACAGTTGTAGGTGGGTTCCGCACCATCGGGAAGTGATTAGTAGAGAACAGTCCATTTTTTTGGCTGATCCAACCAGTCACCCTCACGAAGAGAGCCCAGGAGTTCGCAGCTTATTATCTTTATCTGGCTGAACAGATACCTGCTACGGCTCACGGTTATCACTTCCCAATTTTGTAAAAAGAAACATCTCAGAATATGCTTTTTCATCGGTGGATGGGATTGAAGTAACCTTCTTTATATATTTTTGAGATTACTTCGAAATTTATCATTTCAAGCCTGATGTGTGAGACAAGTCAGTTAAGAAAACAACCAGTGTTGTTGGGGGGGGGGGGGGGGGTAAGTTCTTATTCAAAAATATTTTGAAGAAACCAGCCTGTAGACAATTTAGTAAATTATAATAAACACTAAATGGAAAAATAGTTGAAATAGCTATTTGTGTAACTAGAGTGCAACGCAGCGTTTTTCTGCATCAAGAGAGACAGTTTTTTTCACAAGCCGAAGGTGAGTGAAAAAAGTTTCTCGAGTGCAGAAACAATACTTTGCGCTCGAATTACACATTAAATTTTTCCTACAGTAATGTATAAAGTAATTTAAACAGAACAAAACAGGACATACATAACCTGACAATTCGTCACATAACCTATCTTCGATTCAAATCGATTTCAACAACAACTACAGCTGCCTGTTCTTGTGTAGCTAAAGCAGCAGAGTAGCCAACCTATTTTTGAATGCAGAATAGCGAACCTGCGTATTACATGCTCACTATTTTGTGTTGTTGGGTTGCAAATCTGGAGTGCGGAAAAGTACTGGAATTTACTTTCCCGCACTTGTGCAGGAATAGACTATTTTGTGTGCTACATTTAGTGCAAAAATAGACACTTTTTAGGGTCACTGTTGGAAAATATATTTTTCCAATTTTCAGTAATGAGTAAGCATACCTAAAGAAGTCAACTCTTTTAAGAAAAAAATAAAGGTATGACAGAAATTTGTAAGAACAAACCAACATTGTAAAATATAGAGATTACAGGTGCTTGTTCAGTGGACAATCCAATACTCGATAATAATCACCATCACAAAAAAAAACACATGCTGGGGAATGATGATGTATGACAGAGTATTTCTGATGCTCCACTGTTTCCTCTCAACAAACTATCGAAGAGTGATGTCATGCAGTACAAAAATAAATTAGAAACATTAGGAAATGAAAATTATTGTTTATAAAAATCGTCACTTACAAGATCGAGAGAACACAAAACAGACAAATATCAGTAATACTTTAATTGTACATTACAAAATATCATTATTATTACTTTACAAATTACAAGGTATATATTCAACTGAAAAGAGTTGGAATGTGTATAAAGTGATAAGAAAATGTAAGTCTACAGTTCAATGGTATAACCAATTATTCAAAAAATCTCTGATACAGTGAAACATAGGCTACACAAATTATAAACATATGTTATTTATAAGGAGTGTCCTTAGGCTACACAGATTATAAACATATGTTACTTATAAGGAGTGTCCTTAGGCTACACAGGTTATAAACATATGTTATTTATAAGGAGTGTCCCGTGATTAAAGACCAACATTTTAAAAGTGGCTGAATTTCATCTATACAGTGGTTCAAAGCAAACCAATTTTCTTAGTAATGGCGAAGGTGATATTGTGGAAGGTATCCATAATGAAAAATAAGACGAAATTGTCACAACCACATTTATTAAAACTTCGAGAAACTAGTTTCGGTTGTTACACCATTATCAATCTCAATCAAACTCTGAGTTTGGTGTAACAACCGAAACTAGTTTCTCGAAGTTTTAATAAATTTGGTTGTGACAATTTCGTCTTATTTTTCATTATGCAAACAAATTTCATCACATCATAATAAAATTAGTCTCAACACAACAATTTTATCAAGGAACCAAATTTTAATTGTTATAATATAGGTCAAAACAAACAAATTTCATCAAAAGTATAGTCAGTCCTATCACGCTTAGTTTTCTGTCAGTCTGGCTGTATGTTTTTAGAAAATAATATTTATCTACAGAATGGCTTGAGATACTAAGTTGAAACTTTTCAAAGTAAATTATCTTCGTGCACATTCTATAAGAGATCTATGCCCGTATTTATGAACATTCCTTCAGTGTCTCTTGACTCGAGGGACTCTTGGAATGCCTGTATTACATTAAAAGAGTCCCTCGAGTCAAGACTCCCTTGAGTTCATAAATATGGCATCTAGAGATCATTTGATTAGAGATCTTAATAAAATTATAGAGATTTTATGAGTGACATTACTAACATGCACATTTTATAGAAGATCTGGAGATAACTGTTTGAAAATAAGATCATTCACAGAAACAAAATGGTGGACATTTAAAACTTTAAAAGCCTGATAACTATAATAGACCAATCATTTTATGGAAAAAGTATTAGGGATGATAAAAATGGCTCATTAAATAGAAACATTTTGGTATTACCTTGAAAAATGAGTTAGTACAACTTTATATCAGAATTTTTTTTTTTTAGATAAAAATTATCATTTTTCTACAGAAATCATATGCAGCTGGACAAACAGAAAACTGAGCAAGATAGGACTAACATTACATGATGAAATTTGTTAGTTTCAACCTATATTATAACTTGGTAAAATTTTTGTTATTATTATTTTTATGGTGGGAAGACCCTTGTGGTTAGTTCCACTTCGCCGTTTACCCATGATATGGGAACATTCGGTTCAACAGATGATGTTTTTTTAAATAAATTGTCCAAATTTGATCATTAATCAAGGGAAAATCTGTACTGTATGTTTAAGGAGCATAACAAAATATGTGTAGCATACAGAAAAGAGGTCAATTATATATGGATGAGTCAAAACCAATATTACTTCAAAGTCTTTGATATTTCCACAGTATGAAGAATAGTTATTTATATTTCTATGGATATATGGAATTATGTAATTTATACATTTATTTATTTATTAACTTGAGGGCCTGGAACAGTATTTCAAACATTATGAAAATCATTCATTTTGTTCATCTTATCAAATCTTATCTTTTAAACCATTATCAGTCGGAAAATAACTACATACGGGTTTGTGGGGAGAGTACATGCAGGAATTGGATATTTATATCCTCTGAATAATTCTTCCATTATTTTATCAAAACATTCAAAGTAAACCAAACTTCTATGGTCAATGATAATGTTTAAAGAAATCAAATATTTAGTTTGTTTTTTCACTTCAAAGATGATATTCATATCCTCTGGAATAATCCTTCCAGATCAAATAATTCATATTGTAAAACCTTTATTGCGAATGAACAAAGATAATGTTCCTGGATTTCTTGTTCCATGACGAACTGCGTTGTTAATATTAACGTTTCATGTGAAATTTAACGACTTGCAGTCAAATATTTGTTAAGAATAAGTATAACTCACTTAATCTGGCCGAGCGCCAGAATAAGAGCGGTCGAATTTATAGATTCGAAAGCGCTCGGCCAGATTAAGTGAGTTATACTTATTCTTAACAAATATTTGACTGCAAGTCGTTAAATTTCACATGAAACGTTAAAGATAATGTTCAAAGAAATCAAATATATAATTGTATTTCTACTCTGAATACTGGGAATTTCAAATTATATAAAAATTTAAACTACGGTATCTTATTTTTAACGGATTGTAGGCACAGATTGGATCTTTATATCCTCTGAATAATCCTTCCATATGGAGATCAAATTATTCAAAGTAAATCAAACTTTTATGGTGAATGAACAATGATAATGTCTGAAGAAATCAAATATTTCGTTTGCGTTTCTACATCAAAGAGGATATTCATATACTCTGGAAAAATAAATACTTCCAGATAAATTATTCTAAATATACTCAGTTTTTATTATGAATGAACAATGATAATGTTTGAAGAAATCAAATAACTAGTCTGCATTTCGGAGGAGAAAAATACTGAAAATTTCCTATTATATAAAAGTGTAAACTATCTTAATTTTAAAAATCACACTCAGCTTTCAAAGTCTTAATTCAACTTGATTAGCATTAATTAAGTCTTAATTCAACTGGAATTTCACACAATACTTATTTAAAAAATAATGTAAACTATCTCACTAATTGAGTTTTAATCTATGTTTTAATTCAACTCTAGATTCCCATTATAAAAATTAAAATATTAAATTATCACTCCAATGCTGTACACAGGGATTTTGGTCATAATTTTTGTTCCACATTTCTTGTATTAAAAAATAATGATCATATGGCTTTCATTGGTGGGGAAACCCTTACGGGTAGTTCCACCTCGCCATTTGAGCCATGTTATGGAGACCATGGTGGACCTACAATTTAAGGTGGGATCCGAACCACTGGGTAAATGGTAGATGTGTTATATGTTATTAAATAGTTTAAATGTTATCTATTGCTGAGACAAATTTTTTCCATTAATTATTTAGTGAAATATGGGGGTTTAAAGTTGAAATTCTTCGGTTGTGAGAGAAAAATTCTTTATCAATTATTTTGGGGGATTAAAGTTAATATTTTAGATTTAGGGTAGGTCCCTTTAGATTTTAGATTTAGGTCCACCGTGGTCTCTGTAACATAACATTTAAGATTTTACTGATCTCTCCAACTTGTTATTGAAAATGTTTGATGATATTTTTTATAACTGAAACAAACTTTGAGAAATAAAATGGCTCATTTTTATTACAGTTAAACGTTAAGTTTCTTTGTAAACATTTTCAAAAAACACAATATTTCCAAAAATTTATTTCTAAACAAATATTTGTTCGATTGAAATAAAAATTAAGTTCTCTCTTCCCCAAGTTTTGTTTTAGTAACAAAAATTACCATCAGGTTAAATAGCTTAAAGAAGAGATTAAGGTTTTCCCCAAACCCAAAATTTTCAACTTTGGGTCCCCCATATTTCACGAGATAATTTATGTAAAGAATCTTTTCTTTTAGGTAACCTTTCAATACTTTAATAACGTCCAAGAAACTTCGAATAAAATTATGACCAAACCCGTAGCACACAGCCTTGAAGCTTCGTTCAAATGGAATTTTAAAAATACTATTTTCAAAAGATTAAACTATCTTATTAATTAACTACTCTGAGTTTCAGTCTCAAAGTCTCAAACAGGAATTTTTCACTATATTGTCTTCATAAAAATGTAAACTATCTTATTTAATAACTATTCTGACTTATCAAGCTCAAGACAGACATTCAAATATTTCAAATCTTAATTCTACTAGAATTTTCCACAATACTCTTCTTATAGGGATGAACATTTAATTCGGTAACTACCCTAAATTGACGAGATCCCATGGTAATCTTTGAGAGCCTTAAGATATGAATCACAGCAACCTTTAGGAGGCAGTATCATGCTTCTTAAAACTATTTAATAACATAATCAAGAGATAACATAAAATAGTATCATGCATCTTAAATCTATTCATGAACATAATCAAGATAATAACATAACAAGGAATCAAAACATACAAATGCAAACAAAGAAATAAAATGAAATCAGAACATAAGAAGAATCTGAACAACATACTATAACACAATACATACATGAGGAAATCCTCATGCACTGTGTACATCAAAAATTCGAATACAATCCTCATTATAACAATTCATTTTTAGTTAAACCTGATTATTAAGAAAATAGAAAAATTGGATTTAAATATTCAGTACAGTTAGCAAAATTAAAATAGGTCTATTGAGCCTCTCATGGATAAATTTCATTTTTGTATTTTGAAGAGAAGTGATTTCAAGCCAAACTGAAATTTAGCCTGCATAATCCTTCTCTAAAATGCAATAACTGTGCAATAATGCAATGCATTAGTGCAATAATTGGATCAATTGATCTCGTTCACATTAAAAGTGTAGCTTTTATCAAGAATTCTGCAATAAAGTATAAAGTTAAAAAATAGGATGTAATTTGTTTAAATGTTATCAAACTAAAACTTTCAACATAAATCTCTCATTTTCAATCCAATATTTATATTCTACTTAAAAATATTGAAATGCTGTTTTTCTCTCAAGAATTCTGCTAAATAAAATATGTATTAAGTTTAAAAATAGGATGTAATTTGTATGAATTTTATCGAACTCAAACTTTCAACATAAACCTCTCATATCCAATCCAACATTCACATACTCAAACATTTTATAACAAAAAACTATTTTGAAACTGCGTTTCAGATAATTAATTAATTAATAAAGATCAATCCAAAGATGTCCAACACTTTGGTTGCAATCTATTGGATCTAATAATCTTGAACAATAATTCCCATTCATTAGAACTACTCAACAATAATTTTGAAAAATTGACCCAATTTTGAAACTTTTACTCTACAAATCTAAATAAAGTTGACCACAAAATCCAATTTTAGGTTTTGTTTTCAAATAATCTTATAAACTACTTCAATCATTCTGATAGAAATCCAAAAACAACTCGCTAGCTATTTTCAAATTTGAAAAAGCTTACTGCTAGCTTTTGACCAGCTTTCACAACATTTTACAAGTGTTTTGACCAACTTATACAAATTAAAAACACTTAAAACACTTTGGTTTGCTTATTAAAACTATTCTTAAACTAAAATACAAGACGCCATCTTACTTTTCGTCAGAGAAGCTAAGATGGGAAAAGCGCTTTTGAAGATTTGCTATGTCAGCACCCGGATCATTCCACGAATCATCATATTCGAATTTGTGATCATCGTCGTTCTTGTTAAAGAAGTTTTCCAGATTATTGTTGATATAATTGACATTTTTCAATGGTTTTTCATTATTTTCCAACATTTTCTCCGGGGTTTTTAAATGATTGCCTTCCTCCTTCATTTTTTGGGCATTGTAGGTGATTTTTCCTGAAATTTCCTCGTCCTCTTTCTCTCCTCCTTCATCATCAACTTCCTCTTTTTCTTCTCCTTCTTCCTCATCATCTTCATAATCTCCTTCATTTCCTTCTGTCTCCTCACTCTCATCAACAATATTATCATTCTTTGACATATTTCCTGCAATTTTCTTGTATTTTTCTTTTACTTCCTCTTCATCTTCATCTTCATCATACCCTTCTTCTCCTTCTGTATATTCATTCGTATCAACAGTCTTTGATAAATTTTCTGCATTTTTCTTGCCTTCTACTTCCTTCTTTACTTCTCCTACACCATCGTCATCTCCTTCTATGTCATCATAATTCAATAAATTTCCTACATTTTTCTTGAATTTTGCTTCTTTCTCTCCTTCTTCTTTCACTTTTCCACTATCTCTTTCTTCTTCTACTTCAACCTTATTCCCAGCATCAACCTCACTAGTCTTTGATACAGCACTAACAATACTACCAATTTTTGACAAATTTCCGTCTCCTTCTTTTTCTTTTCCCCCTTCTTCTTTGTCCTCATCATCATCATATTCCTCAATATTGAAAGCCAAAATTATGTCCTTGAAAGTTTTCGGCTTCTTTGCAACTTTCTCCACCAATTCATCTTCAGGGGGAACCCAAAACGCTACGGCTTCAAAAATCTCCAAATTTTCTTCACTAACAGAAGTGGCTGTCTTTTTTGACTTTTTCTTATTTTTCGATTTCGTCCCACTGCAGCCGGCTTCAGGACTCAACTTGACAAGTTTGTTCATTCTGCTGTAGTTGCCTGGAATGGTTCCCAAGTAGGTGCCCAAATGAAGACAGTAGTCCATGTACAGTTTCCAGTAGCTCTGGTATTGAAGGATTTCAGGATCACCAATCACAATCAGAAGTGCCTTAGCTCTGGTCAGGGCCACATTGAAACGCTGAAATCCACAAAAAAATAAAATTAACACTTAATAAAAATTATTTACATATTTCTCATCTGATCTTTTTATTTTGAACTAGCATTTTACCCGGTCTTGCCCGGGAATCCAGTTTGGAGTTTCTCTATTCTCTTTTTTTCTCGGAGGATGGAGCCCACATAGGTCTGAGACCTGTGATTGGGTAATGAATTTGGTGATTGATGAGATGAACCTACAGTTTTAGGTGGGTTCACCGGGAAGTGATTTTACAGCAGAGAACAGAGTCTTTTTTGCTGGTCAATCCAATCGGTCACCTTTACAAAGAGCGCCCAGGAGTTTCGTAGCTTATCTCCGATTGAACTGATACCTGTTACGGCACTCGGCTATCACTTTCCTAAATTCTGGTAGATAGCTTATGGTACCGGTCATTAAATTACGTAATTGGTAAGGCATAGGTGAGCATAGTTACTGCATAGGGTTTTTTAATAATACATCTAATAATGATAATAATAGCAATGTTTCTAGCCACACAGCTCAACTGTTTGTAAAGAGAAGCGCACTAATAAACTGTTTTTTGACACTGGGTGATTAGCAGCTGCAATATTGATACAAAACTAATATGTGGCTTTGTCTTATCGGCGTATCATCTATATCAGCATCATAGCGACGAGTCATGTATTAGCTGACATATAAGTTTCCTGTATCTAACCTATTTAAAAAAATGACAAAATTCAAACATTAATTTAAAAAAAGGTTAATTGAAAATGAAAAATTGTGCTTTTAGGTGCAGTGAATTTTTTTTTTTTTTTTTTTTGATGAGTTGGACCTACAGTTTTAGGTGGGTTCCGAATTGAGTTGAGGACGCTTTTACCAAATTTATTTTTGGTAGAATTTTTTGGTGAATTTTTTTTTTGATGAGTTGGACCTACAGTTTTAGGTGGGTTCCGAATTGAGTTGAGGACGCTTTTACCAAATTTATTGTTCCAAATCGTTACCGTTTTTGTGAAATCCGTCACACACACACACTCACTCACTCTCTCTCTCTCTCTCTCTCTCTCTCTCTCCTTATATAGTTTATTTATTTATATAGACAAATTAACAATAAATGCAAATATGCAACAGACCAGAGTCCAAAACTGCTCTCTTCACAACTTTTGATCAAACTATTTCATCCAAAACTAGTTGTGTATTTATGCAATATTGTGGCTTGAGGATATTTTTTAATAATATATCTAATAATAATTATAGAAAAATATACATTTTTCATATATTTTAACAATATTTTCTAATATTTACTAAACAAATTTATGTATTTATATTACTTTGAACTAGAACTTAAACATTTTATTCGTTTACCAATTATTATTCAAGTTATATTCTTTATAATGTAAGCCTTATTGTTATGGCTTGGGGTGAATTAAGTGTTATTCATCTCAGATACAAAAAAGGCTACATAAATTGTGTTGCTTTCCAAACGTCAGTGTGAAATGATGGCTTAGGCGCTCGACGTAGCTTACAGGTGCGCTAGATAGTATACACACTCACCAATGCAGCAACTGCCACCTTTAGACAGGGTATGGCTGCACAGGTGAGTGTGTATACTCTCTAGCACACCTCTGAGCTACCTCAAGCGTCCAAGCCATCATTCGACAGAGACGTTTGGAAAGCAAAACAACTGTTGAAACATTTTTAGTTAAATTTTATGATAAATTTAACGACTTGCAGTCAATTTTGATAGTCATATTGAAAATGAATCGCCATGATTCAAAGTGGGTAAATATTCATTAATTCTCTATTAAAATTGACTGCAAGTCGTTAAATTTATCATAAAAGTTAATATTAACAACGCAGACCGGTATGCATTAAGAAAATCAAGAGCATTCTTTGTATATGAGATGAACAAAACTTAGTTCACCTAAAGCCACAATATCATAAAATGGGTAATGTAATTGATTAACTATGTATAATAAAAAGTGTTAAATATAAAGTGTAAAAATATAGTTGGTGAAAGGAGACAATAAGCAAATACAAATAGAAAGAGAAGGAGAAGAAAGAAAGGGAGAATAAGAAGAAGAGAGGAGAAGATGAAGGAGGAGGTGAAGGAGAAGGAGATGGAGAACAGGAATAAGAAGAAGAAAAGAAAAACAAAAAGTAGAAGAGTGACAAGAAAAGAAAAACAAGAAGAAGAAAAGAAAAAACAACAAATACAGATAAAATTACACATAAAAAAGGAAGTTGGAGACAACAAAAATTGAATTACATAGGTATCAAAGGGTACAAAAACGAAAAAAGAGGGGAAAATCACGTAGAAATAAAATTATCACAATGAAATTATTTGCATACAGTATTATTTCTGCAGATATTTTTTTTTGTAACATTTAATTTCTTGTACATGGTAGTTAAGTTGAACTAAGTATTTTTTTCTTTGTAACTTCTTGGTTTCTCTCCTAACAATTGATTGTTTCATAATTATTATTATTTTTTATCATGTATAATTTTTTTTCCTGTGTATTTTTTTTTGCTTGTTTGTATTTGCGGAAATAAAGATTATTATTATTATTAATAAGAAGTAAGAAGAATAAGTGAAAAAAGAAAGAGAAAAAGAACAAATAGGATTACAGTAACACATCCAACCATATATGGAAGTTTGAGTATATGAAATTAAGTTAAATAGTTAATCAAAGGATACAAAAAGATAAAAACGAAAATCAAGAAGAGAGGAGGAGAAGAAGAAAAATAAAAAGGGGCACAAATATAATGAGATTATACACACATCAAAAAAATAAAATAAAAATAAATAAAAAATAAGCCTAAGGAAATAAAACTGAATGACATAGGTTATCAATTTATGCAAGAGACATGAAAAAATAAAAAAAATTAAGAGGACATAAGTGAAAAGAAAATGCAGGAAAGTCTAAACTTTTTAAAATAATAATTATAATCATGATGATTCATATAGACCTACATAAAAATGATCAATTCTATTATTTTTTTTTTTGTAATATATTTCGCAATTTCAGCCCTTTTTAACACCCAACAGGTTTTCCATGAACATTTTTCGATGGTTCATCTTGTAAGGAATGCTATTCTCTACAGAAAAAACTGATACCAAATTTTTCTAGGATGCACGCACGGCTCAAAAGTTATTAACAAAAACACGAAACGCGATATCAAAGAATGAAACATCCCAGATTTCGTTTGAGACCACACTTTCACAGCCCTCTTACTCCTCTGGTTTCTCACCAAATAAAAAGTTTGAATACTCATCTTGTAGGGAAATTTATTCTCTACAAAAAAGGTCGTAGCTAAATTAAGCTACGATGCGTAATTCAGGAGTTATGAACGGAAAACTAAATGGACTACATATTTTCGACTCCGGGCTTCTGAAAGATTCTGAGGTGCCAGCTTCCTAGCATAGGTCTAGCCGAAGCTAACGACTGGAATAGAGAAAGTGAACACTCACACCACCTAGCGGCGGAAACTGAACTAAACCGTACACTGCTTTAGTTTTTCGGAAATTCTGTCCTTATACTTCATTTTAACGAAAAAACCACAGAGAAACAAATTGTAGACAATAAGACGATCTACAAATTATATAATAACATATTTTATTGTATTTGTACGCATTACGCTACAATTAATTAAAAACTGAAGAAACTTCGCTTTCACTGTGCTGATGGTTGAAATCGAAAGGGAGCTGCTTTTAGTTTTTGTGAAATATTGAATTTATACTTCATTTTATTGCAAAAATGCACAGGACTAAATTTTTAGAGAATAAAAAGGACAACAGAATCGTGTAATAACATTCTTTTTAATAATTTGCATTACACCTGCATTCATTTAAAACTAAAAATCCTTCGCGTTTATGGTACCGGTACCGAAGGTTGAATTTTTGGAAGACATGCTTTTTTTTTTACAAAATACTGAACTTTTACTGATTTATTGCATTCATCGCAAAACTCAATAAAAAATGTTTGTAGAATGAAACGAGCTATAATAAATCTATGCATTATCAAATTCTCTTTCATCAATTCCCTCTAGTCTAAAATGAATAGAAAGGGACTTGCTTTTCGTTTTTGCACTCTCACTCCTCTGGTATCAGACGTAAGACAAAGCATGAATAACCATCTTTTAGGGAAATTTATTTTCTACAAAAAATGTCCTTAGCTAAATTAAGCTAAGATGCGTAATGCAGGAGTTATGAACGGAAAACTAGATAGATTACATATTTTCGATCCCGGGCTTCTGAAAGATTCTGAGGTGCCAGCTTCCAAGCATAGCTCCAGCCGTGGTCGGCCGCTGAATTACAGAAAGTGAACACTCGCACTATCTAGCGGCAGAAACTGAACTAAACCATGCACTGCTTTAGTTTTACGGAAATTCTGTCCTTATACTTCGTTTTAACGAAAAAACACAAGAAACAAAAGTTGTAGAGAATAAAAAGGACTTCAAATTACGTAATAACACATTTTTTGGTTTTTTACAGATTAAGCTACAATTAATTAAAACTAAAGAAACCCTGCATTCACGGAGCCGATGGTCGACTCCGAAAGGGACATGTTTTCACTTTTTGCAAAATACTAAATTTATACTTCATTTTATCGGGAAAATGCACAGAAAAAAATATTTAGAGAATGAAACGGACAACAAACTTGTGTGATAAAAGTTTTTCCTATCGTTCGCATTAAGCCTTAATTCATTCAAAACTAAACAGACTGCATACACAGTGCCGATCGTTGAAATTTGAAGAGACAAGCGTTGTTTTTTTTTAAAATACAGAACTTTTACTTCATTTTAATTTGCAAAACTCAGGAGAAAATATTTAGAGAATGAAACAACCTACAAACTATGCATCAACCAATTTTCTTGTATTAATACGCAATAATAAAAAAATCATCAAAAATTGAACAAACCACGCTTTTACTGTGCTGTTGGTTGAAATCGAATATGCTTCTAGTTTTCGCGAAATATTATTATAAATAAATAAAATAAATAAATGTTTTATTCCTCTAAAATGACATTATAAAATTGCTATAATATAATTTTTATATGAAAAAGAAAAAAATAATGGCATCATATATGTGTACGAGAGAATTGAAGATTATCAATAAAGCATTATATCTTATTCATAATTGATATATTTTATATATACGCATTCATTAAATTAGTTGGTGATGTATGTACCATACTAGCTCAACCTCATTGCTAGCGCACAGACAATTGTCTATGCTAGCAATGTCATTATACAGTTTTTCACTTAATATTAATCACATTATGTACGGTAATTACAATGATCCAATAGTCTGTTCTGAGTTTTTACTCTTTTGAATCGAAGTCAATCTAATATTTTTAATTTGTAATATGAATTCATTTGTGTGCTGAATTATTCAACAAGTAATGTAATAGAAGGTGTAACATGAAACATTTCATTTCAAGGCTTAACATGAAATGTATTATAAGAGGTGTTAAATTTTGCTGATTGTTAAGTTAATGTACAAGTAATGTAATCATGTTATTTTGTAATTTTTATATAAAAAAATGGCAATAAATAATTCTTTGAATTTGAATTTGAATTTTATTGCCACATAAAAAAACAGAAACATTACAAATGTCATTGTACAAAATAAAACTAAATAATAATACACTTCTACATTATATTAATCTACATAACTACAAGATCTTTTGTATTAGTGATTACAATGTAATTATATGTAAAATATTTTAATATAAATTATATGTAATTAATTAATTATCTGTATATCGTCTGTAGCCCTATTACAGTAATGTGCTCAATTATTCTATGTATGCTTGTAAATGGTAAGGCAATAAAATGAATTTGAATGTTACCTTAGCATCATTGATAAAGGGAAGCTCTCGTCCCGAAGATCTACCGCTGGCGTTCTTCAGAGTGCAGCTAGCTCGGACCGTCGATATAATGATAATCAACTTTTCGCTGCCCTGGAACAAATCAACCGATCCCACGGCGATGTCTTCCCAGTTCTGGCCAGCAAAGGCGTGCACCAGCTTTTGAACCTGGAAAAATACCGCCAGCAATTTAGATTTGGATAAAATTCTTAAGCAGCAGAAGCGAGCAATTAGAATAATTCTTAGCTTGGAATATCCGACTCAGCAAGATTACCTTTCTCTCAACTTGGAATTTTGACAATTCACGGACAATACATATTCGATATCACCATGTTTTTTAAGAAGCAGCCCAATTCAGAATAATTAAGAAATCAGACTCACAATAATTACAAACCCGTTATGGCCGAATTTCTGAGACATAGATTTTGAGAAGAAAACAATTTACAGGGGAAGGAAATTTTTTACAAAGTTGCCAAACGATTTGCAAATATTGGAAGATATTAAAAACTGAAGGAATATTTGGTAGGCTTATCTCTGTATTCTTTACAGGAGTTTTTTTTTTGAGGATGAAGCCCACATAGGTCTGAGACCTGTGCGTGGGTAATGAGTTGGATGATGGTGAGTTGATGAGTTGGACCTACAGTTTTAGGTGGGTTCCGAACCACCGGGAAGGGATTTTCAGCAGAGAACTGTGTCTTTTTTGCTGGCCAATCTAATCGGTCACCGTTACGAACAGGATCTACGAGAACGCAGCTTATCTATCTGATTGAACAGATACCTGCTACGGCTCGAGTTTGAAGATATTAATCATTAATTTAATTTACTTTTGTATGTACCTACTAGGTTTACATAACTTTTGAGATTTGACACTATTCTAGTGTATTTGTACATGTTTGACGAATAAAGATTTAAAAAAAAATTAACAAATTTTACTATAAATTAATTTTTTTATCAAGAAAATATAATTGAAAATAACATTTCTGTAATGTATATGCTCATATTAATAATAATTCACAAAACGAAGATTGGTCCCTGTTTCAAGTCGACCGTTTTGAATTTGTCTGTGTGTAACGCATTTACCGTGACCAAGTTATATGAAATTTAAATCTCCTTTAAGGAATGCCCATCAATGTATCTGTAAGGATTTTCAAAATTTGCTTGCATTTGAAGGACATTATTATAAATAAAACTAACTTATTATATTAATCTATCAATTGAAAAAAAAAAATTATAGGATAATGTGTAACCGCGTATGCTGGCACATTATTTTACTCCCAATGTTTATTAAATTAACTAAAATTACCCCCAATTATGAAAGGAAAAAATAAATGCATTCTTGTATAGGAAATAATATGATTCTTTAAATATGATTCCGGTGGTTCGGAACCCACCTAAAACTGTAGGTCCAGCTCATCAATCACCATCATCCAAATCATTACCCACGCACAGGTCTCAGAATATGTGGGTTTCTTCTTCAAAAGATAAATAAATAAACTTCTCCATCATATGCAATCGGAATCAGATTTCAAGATCGCCATCTTATTCATCCGGTTGTGCCTTCTTCACATGAATCAAGTTATCATTCATAAGAATAACATATTTGTTTCAGAGAAATAATTTCTTAAATTCCTTTTAAGTATAACAACAAGTGATTACTAAGTAAATTATGATTATACAAATTTAATTGATTCTTGTTCTTTAAATTCATTCAGCAGAAATGTGAAATTTTTGATTAACCTAGTACCCGAACACATAATTTCAAGTAGGCCTAACATTACCAAATCATCCATTAGAAAAATAGTTGAATGGATAAAATCAATAAATGTCTTTCACCTCATGCACAATTAATTAATCTGCTTATCAAATATCATCATCAAATAGCTATAGACAATCTTTTTACTTTGGTTTAATTTTAAGATACTTTCTATGATCAGCATATTCTATAATAACAGTAAAACACTTTTCTTGCCTTAAATTTTAACAACTAATTTTTCGATTAATTGATTGCATGTTAATTTTAAGTTGTACTTAGTCGTAGATTGATGCTCGTTGCCAGCACACAAACCTTTGGTTTTGCGGGCAACGCCGTTACGGTTATTTAAGAAGAAGATATTGCATTTCATGTATTTATTAACATTAAGTATATTTTTTCTACTGTTTTTGTTTGAAAATTATTATGTATTATGGCAAATAAATTTGATTTGATTTGGTCTGATTTAGAAAAGGAGCCTTTGTGATGTGATACAGTGACTTTTTGTGGAAAAACAGACATGAAATAGACTACGAATCAAGGGTTAGGTCTGCCGGTTGGGTTTAATTTTACGATGGCAGTTATAATTGAGTACATCGTGTATGCTTCTCTGTGCAAGCACCCTTATTCTTAAGCGTGAGTCCTACTGTTCACAGAATCACTAGTATACTAACATTCAAAAAAATGTAATTTAAAATGATTTTTTAGTAATAAATACGCTTATGTTGATACCAATAATTATAGAAAATATATATTCATAACGTATATAAATATGCTCATATTAATAACGAAATCTCAATAAATTATTTCTTAAAGTACAGTATGTACGAAGTACCATCGCCGCTTTCGGCTGTAGGTGACTCTTCAGACTTCAACATTATGTTTTGGTCTAAAGAGCGTACTACAGAAACGAGGAGTGTGGTAGCTTGAGGATTACTTTCTTCTCACTTAGCTAACAGAGTTGTATCTATTACCAAGGCCACCGAAACAAATTCTGAAGCTCTATGCCCAACAGTCCACTCCCACCTTTACACAGAGTCTGACTGCACAGGTGAGTTTGCATACTATTTAGCACACCTCTAAGCCAATTGTTTTCTACATTTTTTAAATTTAAAAATGAATCAAAATTGAAAATTAATGATGTTTTTTTACGTTATAATAATTGAGTAACGCATTACATATGATTAACTACTAAGAACATTAAAAAAAAAAAAATTCATTGCGGTTGACGCCCACATGGAGACTTGAGCGTGGGTAATGAGGTGAATGATGAGAAACATCCATGGCTGAATGAGATTCGAACCCAAGGCTGCAGGAAACTAAGCCAGCCAGAGCCCTATCTTATCACAGACAAGCGCCCACCAACTTCTCTACCAGAGCCGCCATATTTAAGAGTTCCTTTCAAAATAATTCATATATCTCAACATAAGACGTGTGTTAGTATAGCAATATTGAATTATTGTTTTTGAAATTATATTCGCTTTTATTAGTTTAAAAGAGTTAATATTCTTTCCATTGTTATTCTGTCTATTAATAAATTATTAAATTAATACACAAATAAATGTATAGATAAATAAATAATATTATGGAGAATTTTTAACCTACCTGCTTTTTATAGGGCGTAACAACGCCAATATCTTTAAGCGAAATCTTCAATCTATTGGTGTTCGCCTCGTGAATTAGCATTTGAATGTACGCCACTATTTGGTCCACCTCATTCAAATTGAAATAACTAGAAAATAAAACAAAATAATAATCAATACATAGAACAAAATAATAATTAATATATAAAACAAAATAATAATTAATACATAAAACAAAATATGGATAGTTTAACTGCATGACAAGCGACAAAATTAAACTTTATAAAAACTCAAGCATACGATTATTCATGACCAAAAACCTCCCAAGACTTATCACTAGTCTGGAGGCTCGGATTCAACCAGAAACTGGATTATATATGTATAATTATTGTAAATTTCAAAACAGCAAGAAAAGTTCTTGAAAATATGGGAGTGAGGATGTACGCAACATATGGAAAAATATGGCAAGCAACAGAATTGAACTCTATAAAAATATGGCAAGCGACAGAATTGAACTCTATAAAAATATGGCAAGCGACAGAATTGAACTCTATAAAAATATGGCAAGCGACAGAATTGAACTCTATAAAAATATGGCAAGCGACAGAATTGAACTCTATAAAAAATATGGCAAGCGACAGAATTGAACTCTATAAAAATATGGCAAGCGACAGAATTGAACTCTATAAAAAATATGGCAAGCGACAGAATTGAACTCTATAAAAATATGGCAATCGACAGAATTGAACTCTATAAAAATATGGCAAGCGACAGAATTGAACTCTATAAAAATATGGCAAGCGACAGAATTGAACTCTATAAAAATTTAGCCTTTTAATCATTTCCAAACCTCTCAAGACTTGCAATGTAAATTAATAAAAACCACTCGCCGCGAGCCGTAGCAGGTATCTGTTCATAATAAAGATAAGCTGCGTTCTCCTGGGTCCTGTTTGTAACGGTGACCGATTAGATTGGCCAGCAAAAAAGACACTGTTCTCTGCTGTAAAATCACTTCCCGGTGGTTCGGCGAACCCACCTAAAACTGTAGGTCCAACTCATCAATCACCATCATCCGACTCATTACCCACGCACAGGTCTCAGACCTATGTGGGCTTCATCCTCTACAAAAAAAAAAGACTTATCAGTGGCCTAGTGGCTCGGATTCCACCTAAAACTGGATCAGTTCAAGTAAACTATAAAAAATTGCAAACTACTCTCATTTAACTGTTATATAATAAATAACTAACAATTGAAAAATGTACTTTAAAATTGTACTATTTAACATAGTATTTAAGAACCTAACTCAAGGTTTCCTTATCTCAAGGGTTGTCTTATGAAGCGTATTCTGGAGTCATCCTTGAGTTAAGAAAGTTTTTAAGTAGGTTAAATAATAACGGATCTACAAATTTGAAACAAATATATAGGGAATACAAATTTAAAAAATGTATATATTTCTACAATTACCTTGGTGAGGTGTTATCCTGTTCCTCAATGCCTATCACGCCGTGGAAAATGACTGGATGATTTTTTTGCGGCAAGAAACGTATTTGCGAGCAACTGTTCAGTATCTCCTTATCTCCTGATTCCTGAAAATTATAATAGAATATCGTAAAGAAATAAAACATAAAATTACTAATCTAATATCAAAACTGACACTGAATTTTAAAAAAATATATGATTTTCACTCACTTATACTGGAGATATTGGAGAGATGCTTTTCACTTTTATTTGATATTATATTAAATAGAAATACAGTGTCAGTTTTGAAATCAGATTGTTCACCAAGTATTTCGTCATGGAAAACATCACAGATAAAATAACTACTTGTGAAGAGGTGTAAATTGAGTTCAACTCATAATGAACGAGAAAAAAAAATTGTAGGCTATGACATATAAAATAAAAGAGCACCCAATAAATGATGGGAATAAAGATGGAGGAGAAAGGACGAGGAAGAGGAAGAGGAGGTGGTATAGCAGGAGGAGGAGTAGTAGAAATGGAAAAATAAGGAGAAGATAAATAAAGCAAGTAGTGTTGGAGAAGGGCGAGGAGCTAGAGAAATGTGTGGGGGGGAGGAGAAGGAAGAAGAGAAGGAGAAAAAGAAGAAGGAAGAAGAGGAGGAGAAGGAAAAAGAAAAGGAAGAAGAGAAGGAGAAGGAAAAAGAAAAGGAAGAAGAGAAGGAGAAGGAAAAAGAAAAGGAAGGAGAAAGAGGAGGAAGAATGGTGTAGAAGGAGGAGTAGGACGAGAAGCGGGAAAAGGAAGAGAAGGAGGAAATGGAACAGAAGGAGGAGGACGTGAAAAAGAAGGAGGAGAAGGAGAAAAAGAAGGAGAAGGAGAAAGAAAAGGAAGGAGGAGGAGGAGAAGGAAGAGGAGGAGGTATGGTGGAGAAGGAGTAGGACGAGAAGGGGGAGAAGGAAGAGAAGGAGGAAATGGAACAGAAGGAGGAGGACGTGAAAAAGAAGGAGGAGAAGGAGAAAAAGAAGGAGAAGGGAAAAGAGGAGGTGAAGGAGAAAGAAAAGGAAGGAGGAGGAGGAGAAGGAAGAGGAGGAGGTATGGTGGAGAAGGAGTAGGACGAGAAGGGGAGAAGGAAGAGAAGGAGGAAATGGAACAGAAGGAGGAGGACGTGAAAAAGAAGGAGGAGAAGGAGAAAAAGAAGGAGAAGGGAAAAGAGGAGGTGAAGGAGAAAGAAAAGGAAGGAGGAGGAGAAGGAAGAGGAGGAGGAATGGTGGAGAAGGAGGAGTAGGACGAGAAGGGGGAGAAGGAGGAAATGGAACAGAAGGAGGAGGACGTGAAAAAGAAGGAGGAGAAGGAGAAAAATAAGGAGAAGGAAAAAGAGGAGGTGAAGGAGAAAGAAAAGGAAGGAGGAGGAGGAGAAAGAAAAGGAGGAGGTATGGTGGAGAAGGAGTAGGACGAGAAAGGGGAGAAGGAAGAGAAGGTGAATAAGAAGGAGTAGGAGGAGGTAGAAGAGAAAGAGGAGGAAAGAAAGGAGTAAGAGTTGGATGAGATGAAAAAGGAAAAGGAGATGTAGGAGGAGCAGGTGGTGGTGGAGGAAGAGGAAGATTAGGAGTAGGAGGTGGTTGAGGAAGTGGAGGAGTAGATGTTTGAAGAGAAGGAGAAGAAAAGGAAAGGATGTGGAGAAGGAGAATGAAAAGAAGAAAAAAGTAAAAGAAATAGGGGATAATCATAGAGAGAGTCTATAGCAGGCCTACTTACCACTAGTTCACCATGATAGAACAGCTGATTTGATATTTTGAGGATGTCGTGGTGGGAGCGATAGTTGCGATTCAGTTTGGTAATCACCTCCGGGTTGTACTTGCCAGTGCGTGCGTCTCGTCTATACATCTCAGTCGTATTCAGTAGACGCTCAAGCAGCGAGTAGCCTTTGGACAAAAGAAAAAATTAAAATCAAAAGTAATAAGAGTATGCAAATCCAATCAAATAAACTAAAAAAATAAACAACTTTATTTTCTCCTTTAACATGACGTTACTACCAAAAAGATTGACCCCAAAAATATGGAAAGAAATTTTCTCCAAACGTGCTCAAGCCTGTATTGGACGTTTTTTTAATGTTGATGATGCCTACATGAGTCAGAGACTTGTGCGTGGGTAATGAGGTGAATGATTACACTTAAATGCCTGACGGTGGAGCGGGATTCGAACCCACGACCGCTTAAACGACAGCAAGATGAAGCTGCGACGCTCCAACCAACTGCGCTAAGCGGCGCAAAAATGAAATAGAAGAAACAATTAAACGAATATCAATAGGAATTTCAATACATACACATGTACTCTACACCGACGTGGACTTGAAAAATGTAGAAAGTTTCTCCAAATGAGCCTAGCCAGTACTTGGAAAAGTCTGAGTTTTTGTTAAGTTTGTAAACTTTTTTATTGCGGATGATGCCCACATGTCTGGAGACTTGTGCGTAGGTAATTAGGTGGATAGGTGAATGATGAGAAACATCCATGACTGAATGAGATTCGAACCCAAGGTTGCAGGAAACGAAGCCAGCCAGAGTCTTGTCTAATCATAAGATAAGATAACGGAACGCACAACTCGGTTTTTAAAAAGATTTATTTAATGAAAAACAAACATACATAGTGGCTAGCTAACGGATAGTAATAGAATGACCAGAGAAATAATCGAACAGCGGTTTAAATACTAGTACATACTGCTTAGTCTACAGTTCCTAAATCTATTGTCTTTTATATATATAACTCCTCCCCCCTCAAGATGAAGGTGTCCTCACCTTCATAAGGGTAGTTGAGGTGTGAGAAAGATTTCTGAAGTATCTAAGTGATTTTTAACTTTATCTGATTTCTGTTCTTGAATTGCTAAATTGTTATTGAATACATGATAATGAAAAACAACATATAATATAATAAGTATCAAGCAGATCATTAATATATAAACTACATATTCGGATAATTTTCTGTTAACTACAAAATCTTCAAGAATCGTTAGTGGCTCTAAATTAGTATTTGCTCTATTTATTTCATCAAAAGTCAAATTAGTGATTATTTTATTTATATATGTCGGTACTTCAGTTGGATACATAATATTACTCTCCCAGAATGTATATGGTTTACTAAAATTGAACAATTTTTCATCTTTTTCAAGTGCTAATAGTTGAGTTGATTTTGGGTATGTTACAATATTTCTCGAACCTTGAACTATTGAACTCGTGCTAATGTTAAACATTAAATATTGATTTATAATAGGAATGTACTTAATAAAAGATTCATACCCTTTAATAACTAAAGTTCTACAACTACATATTTTCTTATCACTAACCAATTCCTCTATACATTTGTTAACTACCTTTGTTGCATTTCTACAATAATATTTATTATTTAATAACTGGCAATCGCCTTGATACAATTCTTGACCTCTAATAACTAATGATGGATTAACATGTATTGTAATTATTTCATTATCTGTTTTTACAGGATAAGACAGCATAAAAAGTGTTTCGTACAAATTAGATTCAATCGGTAATTCAATAAAATAAGAAATAAAATCGTTATGAATGGAACAATGAACATTTCCTAATTCCCATAGTACGTTAGGCTCATCGGATATCAATTGTAATTTAATAGCCTTGATGACACGTGTCATTTCGTCAAAAGTGAGAATGCTTGAATGTATTATGTTAAGTTTACAAAATTCCAGACTAGTTTCTATGTCATCTATTCTATTGTGAATAAGTGTTAGAGTGTCAAACAAAATATGATGCTGCTCATTTAGCTCTACTGAATCAAATTTACTGCTTACGGAATTAAAATAATTGTTAAGCTTCAAATTATTAGCATGAATTACATCGATTCCATTGTTAAAGCGACTAATTAAATTTTTGTTGATTGAAACCTGATTCTTAAGATCGTGTTCTAAATTAATTTCGTTTGAATGTACTTTTTGCAAAATCTCATCATATTTGGCTTTGTCGTCAGCATCCATATTTCCTGTTAACCAAGAAATAGCGGAACCTAATCCATTAATAAGACCTCTCTTTACTCTTAATTTATTCACTAAAATGTGATCGAATTTCATTGTAACTTGATCTAAATGTAATTGAAGTAACTTAGTTTTTGTTGTATCTTTTTCTCTTCTATTTAACAATTGTACTGAATTTCTAAGTTTGGAAAGTTCGTCATGTAGAGTTGTTATATTAATGTTATGCACGTAAGTGTAGGTTCCGTTGATAATGAAGGCGTCCTGAATTTTTATGGGTATGACTCCTGCCGTTCGTGTGAGGTCAGTCGTCTTGAATGCGTCTACTGGGGCCAGGTTGAGGGCTGCCAGGCTGATTATCAGGACGGCGAGGTCTGCCAGGTTGAGATTTGTCTGGTTTCGGATCTTTGGATGGTTTCTTCTTCGTTGGAGGTGTCCTTTCATCTGAAACAGAATTATTATTAATTTTGTTCACTTTTCGCGGTCGTTTAATTCGATTGGGATGGATTTTGAAAGCACGTTTCTGAATTGCTCTCGAATTCGTCGCTAGATTGGTGTTCTTATCATATGTCACTTTGAAATATTTCGGTTTATTCTTCTTGTTGAACGTCGTCTTAATGTACGGTTCCTCTGGAA
Organism: Conomelus anceps; assembly: GCA_948455865.1. Taxonomy (NCBI): domain Eukaryota; kingdom Metazoa; phylum Arthropoda; class Insecta; order Hemiptera; family Delphacidae; genus Conomelus; species Conomelus anceps. Next base: position 35,101,404 of record OX418227.1, on the reverse strand, counting down.
TTTCAAATTCTTTTTCACGGTCTTGGTTTATTCTTGTAGTTCGTGTCTCCTTTTCGGTTACTATTTTTCCTTTGACAAAATTGTGGATTGTTTTCAGCTGATCTAGATAATCGTTGGCTCGTTCTTCTGTCACTAATGTGTTAGTCAAATCATTCATATATGGATTCTTGGAAACTCCATACGTTATCTCCATGGGTGTTAGTTTGAGATTCGAATTGAGTGTGTTGTTGAATGCTATCAGGGCTAATTTCATGTTTTCTTCTGTTTTTCTATTCTTGTTTTCCAATTGAAGAGCGTTAAGAATTTCGATGAGGGTGGAATGTGCTCGTTCTAGTAGTCCTTGCGAATCAGGGTGGTCAGGTGTCACGTAGTATGGTTCAATGTCGTATAATTTGAAAAATTCTCGTAGGCTGTTGTTATCGAATTCCCGTCCATTATCCATTTGCAGTACTTTCGGGGTTGGGAAAGATGAAAGGTAGTCGAATATGATCCTCTGAATCTCAATTTGATTCAAACTTTCCAAGGGGTACGCTGATAACCGTTTAGAAAAGCAATCTATTATTGTAAGAAATTTTATCTTATCATACTGAAAAGTGTCCATCTGCAGTTTTTCAAAAGGCTTGTGTGGTGTAGGAGCAACTTTATATTCTACTTGCACTGGGTTCCTATCATACTTCACTTTTAAACAAATTTGACATTTATTGATGTAGTCCGTTATATCTCGAAGCATTGACGGCCAATAGTAGGTTTTTCTAATGTGATTGTAGCTTTCATTTATTCCTCTATGGCATGTTTTTCCACGATGATAGTTTGCGATGATGTCTTTTTGTTCTTCTTGTTCTGTAACATCTAGATTGATCTTCTTATAACGTTTCAGCTTTATTGTTTGAAACGATTCCGTTATTATACTAACAAAGCTGGCGAGCATCAATTCATAATCAAGTTCAAGAGCTCTTTTCTTGTAACAATAAATACCGTATGTTGTGTTAGGTATTAGATATTCTAGACATTTAGCATTGATTTCCTCTTTATCAAACGGGTCTAGAATGTAGAAAGTCAATCTGGTTTTATCGAAAATTTTCTGAACTTTGGGGGGATCGGTACCTTTTTCCAATATTAACTGATTATGCTCCACATTCATGATTTTGTCTTCTTCCATTATTACAACTTGACTATTTGAACTATCTTGAGAGTCAATTGTTACAGCAATACTTGCAGCATCTTCATTATTATTAACTCTATTTTTACTTCTACATTCACGAAGAAATTGGTCCAAAACTTCTTGACTTATATCTTCTAAATCATCCTCTGGTTCTGGGTTGAACATGTGGACAGGTTGACTTGGAATTCTGGACAATGCGTCGGCTACATAATTTGTCCGACCTTTTACATATTTTATCTCAAAATCGAATTCCTCTAAGTAGAGTTTCCATCTAATGAGTTTTGAATTTGGTTCTTTAATATTGTGTAACCATTGTAAGGGTTTGTGATCCGTCTGTATTAAGAATTTTCTTCCGTACAGGTAAGGGCGAAAATGTTTGCAAGCCCAAACGATTGCTAGTAGCTCTTTTTGTATAGTCGATAAGTTCACTTCATGTTTATTGAGAGTGCGGGATGCAAACGCTATTGGTAGGTCCTTCCCATCAAATATTTGAGAAAGAACAGCTCCCATCGCGAAGTTGCTTGAATCACATGTAAGTATAAATTGACGTGAAAAGTCTGGTAATTGTAGGATAGGTCCATTTTGTAACATAAGTTTCAGTTTCTCAAATGCTTCTTTGAAGTCTTTATCGTTGGGATTGAATGATTTTTCTTTACTTAAAACTGTTGTGAGGGGTTTCGCTATTTTTGCATAGTCTCTAATCATCTTTCGGTAATATCCTGTAAGTCCTAAGAACTGTTTGACCTCTTTTGTCGTACGAGGCAGAGGGAAATTCTTTACTGCTTCTATTTTCAAGGGGTTTGGCTGTATTCCTTTTTCCGAGATAATGTGACCTAAGTACAATAGTTCACGTTTGAAAAATTCCGTTTTATGAAGCTGGATTTTCAAGTTGTGCTCTTTCAATTTTTCAAATACTGACTTGAGGTGTTTTAAATGTTCAGTGAGGTTATCAGAAAACACAATGATATCATCCATATACACCAAAACATTAGGCATTTTGGCGAAAATCGTGTCCATACACTTTTGGAAAAAACTTGGTGAATTTTTCAGCCCAAACGGGAGGCGAAGAAATTCATAGTGACCGTTTTCAGTGGAAAATGCTGTTTTTGGAACGGAATCTGGGTGCAGGTCAATCTGGTGAAATCCTGATTCTAAGTCAATTGCTGAGAAATAAGTAGCACGTCCTATCTTGCCAAATAAGTCCTCTATGTTGGGTAATGGATATTTTTCATCTACAGTTTTATTATTCAGTTTTCGAAAATCTATCACCATCCGTATTTTCCGTTGACCTGACGCATCTGGTTTCTTTGGTACCACCCAAATTGGTGAATTATAGGGTGAGTTCAAGTTCTGAATTATTTTGTTTTTTAAAAGTTTTTCTATTTCTAGTTGAATATCTTCTCTAAATATTTGGGGATGCCTGTAGTTTTTTGTATAAACCGGGTTCTCATCTGTAGTGATTATCTTGTGCTTCATTAAGTTCTTGCTACTAGATATTTCATGTTCAAGTTTCACAATTTCAGGGTATTGTTTCACTAATTTTAAGATGTTTACTCTTTCTTCTTCATTCATGTGATCAGTTCTTAAAAGGTTTGGAATTTCATTTATTAGTTTTGAACATTTCGACTTAGACGGTTTCTCAAATCCTTTACAATCAATTATAGTTTCTATTTGTTCTACTTCCATAGGCTCTGGACAAATGGTCGTGAGTTCATGGGCAAAAACTAAACACATACATTCATTACTATCAATATTAACAAGTCCTCCTTCAATTCTATATTTATCACTATTTACTTCCTTAATTAATCCTGTTGTCATATTTGAGGGTGACTTAACCGGGATCGAAATCACGTTATAGCCTGGTTGCAATGTAATACTCTTATTATCTAACAAAAACAACAATTCTTTCTTTCCATCTTTATATTCAAGGTTATTAGTATCAAAGTTCACATTCATTTTGAAGGCACGCATAGTCTCATGCCCAAGAAGTATATCGTACTTATTTGAAAAATCAAATATATACAGTTTTATCCTATGAGGTTGCGAAAATACATTTTCTATGTTACAAAAAATATACTCATTTCCTTTACTTTCCCCATTAGGAGTTTTTACAATAAAGTCCTCCTTGTTTCGAGCTATTTCAGGAGAGACTAAGGATGGGTGCACATAATTCTTAGCAGATCCTGTATCAACTAGCCATTTTCTATCCTTTTGATCAACAAAGTAAGGAAGAGATTTGTTCAAGATGTTTAGATCGAATCGCTGGGGGGGTCCTCTGCATACTGGGGGCCTGATCCTAAAAAATGGTCTGTTAGTTTGTTGAGTGATTCAGTCAGAGAGTTTATTTGAGATTGCATAGCTTCAATCGAGCTCTGATTGTAACTATTTTCTGTTTCGTCTTCCAAGTAGTTTACTTCATAGGGTGATCTATAATTTCTCAATTTTTGTACTGGATCTGTCCTTTGTGTGCGCATGGATACTGTGTTTGATGAATTTACTTGGGTATTGGGTTGGATATTACTGTTTTGCTGTTGAAAGCTCTGTTGTGGAAAACGTTGTTGTTGTAAATTTTGTTGTTGAAAGTTTCTTTGTTGTTGAAAGTTGTGTTGGAAGTTTTGATTTGAAACATTTTGTTGATAGTGTTGAGGCCGAAAGTTAGGTTGTTGCGATTCGGTGTAGAAGCTCTGTTGTTGGAAGTTTGGCTGATAGAATCTTTGATTGTTTTGGAATCTACGTTGTCTCCCTTGAAAATTTTTTTGAGAGTTTCTGTTTTGTCTTCCTTGTGTTTGATTACTATTTTCATAGTTGGGGATTCTGAAAGCATTTGGAGCTTGAGAGAATCTGTTTTCTTTTCTATTTATCATATCTGTTGTTCTGTTTAGGTTTAGTTGTTGTAGAACTATGCTGCAATCATTAATTAGTTTACTTCTGGCCTCGTCTAGGTTTTGAATTTGAAGTACTTGTAGGTGGGATCCTAACGTTGGATGGACTCCATGAACAAAGGTGTTTACTAGGGTTGCATTTAGTTGTTGTATTAGGTTCTTCAACAATTCTCCTGAGACTCCATCAATTTTGTATTTAGTTAGTACATGAGTACGTTTTTCTTCTAGCCTGTTTAGAAATTCAATCGGGTGCTCTCTACTGAAGGAAGTCATAACGGATATTTCAGCTATCAATTCTGGTACAGGTCTATTGTCTGCAAAGTTTTGTTTTAGACTATTTATCAATTCTACTAGGGTTGAGCAACTATTGTTATAGGCTACAGCTTCCGCTGGTCCTTCAAGATGGCACATAGCAGTTTTGAAAAGAAGCCAATGATTTCCAACTTTCTCTTTAATGTCATCTGTACAGTAAGCTTTGAATAATCTTCACATGTTGAAATAAATTGTGGTAATTTATAGGATGTTCCATCGTATCTTGGTATGCACTTCAAAAGTTCGTGAGGTAAAGGCTTGTTAACAGTTGCCATTGTAATATTAGATAATAAAGTATCTAACCTTGATTGTCGAAGGATGATCTCTCTGTTGACGGAAGGACTTACACCAGTAGGGTCCTGATCCGGGTCTTCTTCTTCGTCCGACGCTGGGCTGCGGAAAGTTCTGCAGGCGTCGTACCGGGAAATGTCACGTCCGCTTGCCAGGATGTAGTTAGAGTTGAGCTGGTCCGGGTAGGGTTTAAAGTTGAACCACAGATGAAGAGTTAACACTCACGTTTTTCGGCACTCGAGAACATTGGTCGCGAAAAAGTTAATTGAACTTTTACCGAAAAAACTTCTGTAGTCCCTGTGCACGGGCGCCAGATAAGATAACGGAACGCACAACTCGGTTTTTAAAAAGATTTATTTAATGAAAAACAAACATACATAGTGGCTAGCTAACGGATAGTAATAGAATGACCAGAGAAATAATCGAACAGCGGTTTAAATACTAGTACATACTGCTTAGTCTACAGTTCCTAAATCTATTGTCTTTTATATATATAACTATAGACAAGCGCTCTAACCAACTGCGCTACCAGAGCCGAAATTGGAAAGAAAAATCAACTCAACGAATATTATTTAGAAAGAAATTTCAATACATCCACATACACCCTAAATGGACTTAGACACCAAGAATATAGATATTTTCTCCAAACGAGCCTAAGCCCTTATTAGAAGAATCATGTATTGTAGTTAAATTTGTAAACTTTTAAATTAAAAAGAAGAGATAAACGAGTATAATTCAGAAAGGAATTAAATTCATACACATACTCCCTAGATTAAAGTGGACGCCAAAAATTAAAGGAAAAAATTTTCTCCAAACGGGCTCACTCTGTGTTTGAAGAAGAGTCTGGATTTGATTTCAATTTGTAAATTAAAACATTAAAAAAAGGAAAAACATAACGAACGTAAAAACAGGCCGAATTGAGAACTTCCTCCGGTTTGGAAGTCGGTTAATAAAAAAGTAATTCACGGGAAAAACTGTATGAGCAGAAAATAGTTGCACAAAAACGAAATGAATGAATTGTACAGAACTTGAATTCGTAGAAATTATATAAGAGGAAGAGGTATAAATACCTTTATACAATATAGAAAGAGGTATAATTAAATGTAATCGGATAAAATATTTAAGGAAGAAACAACAGACCGATTATAGTATAAATAAAAATATAATTTACTTGAAAAAATAACTATTCATATGTATTATCTTGCTGTGCAGAACTGACCTTTTTGAGTCGCGGCGGACGCGTTTCGAACTATGTTGTTCTTCTTCGGCGCTTGGTTGCAGACAGTCTGCAACCAAGCGCCGAAGAAGAACAACATAGTTCGAAACGCGTCCGCCGCGACTCAAAAAGGTCAGTTCTGCACAGCAAGATAATACATATGAATAGTTCTACTGCAGTTCACGAAAAATGGATAACCACAACAATAATGAAAAAATAACTTTGAAGCCTAAAATAATTGCAAAAAAAATGGCATTTAATGTTGGTTGTTTTAGATAGGACCCTCTTTTCATCATAGAAGTGGTGCGCAAAAAATATTCAATTTGTTTTTTATTTATCACTGTATTTTTATCTCAGTCTTGAAAAATAAATATATATTTGTATACATTCGTTGAAAATTAGTCACAATAAATAAAATAAAGCATAATTTGTAGAAAAAGTGGTATCTTAAAAATATTTCAGCGTAGACTAAAAATCACAGATATGTAAAGTATCTATTAGAATTAGCCTAATTTAGCATACTATTATAATATGTATCAAACATGAATGAGTAATTCAAGTCATAAGTGTTAAATAGCTTTAAACCCATTGAAAAATACAACAATTTTTATAGAATTATTGGAAAAAATTCAACTAAAATCAATACGGAATAAAAAGAACTGGTAGTTAAGCATAGTTTTTTTCAAAATTAATTCATAATATCAATGTGAAGCCAAGTGTTAGCACTAAAAATAATCGAAATTATAATCCATAATGATAAAAGCCTAATTAAAATTCAGGATTCAACTAAAACACTTTTTTTATTCTTAGCAAGACGAAAGACGATCAACTAATAAAAGCTGACGGTTAATTTTTTATTTTTTTAAGGATGAGACTTGTGCGTGAGTTGGATGATGGTGATAGATAAGTTGGACCTAAAAGACTTGAATTGGTTACGATGCACTGTTTATAAGTTATAAGCGAAAAAGTATGCTGCCAAAATTATGCTTTACCTCTTTTTAAATCATTCCAGCTCCTTTGTTATCAATTTTAGAAAAAAGTTTCAAATTTTATCCGATAGAGAATTTTGTCCTCTACAAAAAAGGATTCCACCTAAATTTAGCTACAACGCACCGTTAAAAAGTTATAAACAAAAAACTAAAACAAGTACCGATTTTCCGAATACGGGGAAAAGAATGAAACGAGCCGAAGCAGTGCTAGCGAAAATAAGCTGGGTGGATTACAAAAGTGAACGCTCACACTATCTAGCGGCATAAATGTGAACTAAACTTGACATCGTCTCAGTTTTCTGCAAATTCTGACCTTACACTTCATTTTATCGCAAAAACTCACAGGACATAAATTGTAGAGAATTAAATAATGAACAAATTCTGTAATAGTATAATTTCTTGCAACTATTGATATAAAAGTATAAAACATCGAAAACTAATGCAACCACCTATTTTCGATACTAAAAGTCATCATGAAACGGGACATGGTTTGAGTTTTTTTGAAATATCTTCCTTATGCTTAGTTTAATAGAAAAAAGACATTGAACATGATTTGTAGAGAATAAAATTTTCAAAAAAAATGATGTAATAACATATTTTCTTGTATCTGTTAGCATTAAGCCAATATAAATAAAACAAAAAATAAATCATGATAAGATGTATCAAATTAACTAGAATAACGCGGTTACCGTATACAGTAGTTATTGTTTTCTCGTGATACTGACCAAAATTTAATACTATCATTTCGCGAAAGCAAGAATATAATATTCGTAGAAGACGATACTTTATACAGCAAAAGAATCCTAATATTACTAGTTTTAATAATTGATTAAAATTAAAACAAACATTGACAAAAAATGGAAAAACCGGAAGAATATCTGGAGAATTGAAAAAGAGGAAGTAAAATATAACAAATTAATATGAATATAATTGAAACTTAAAAAAAAAATTGCATCAATTAGGTGAGAAAAAATGCAATAAAAATAGGGCAATTATTGTTCTTGGTAATTTAGTTATTGTTTTCTCATGATACTGACCAAATTTTAATACTATTATTTCGCGAAAGCAAGAAAATAATATTCTTAGAAGACAATACTTTATACAGCAAAAGAATCCTAATATCACTAGTTTTAATAATTGATTAAAATTAAAACAAACATTGGCAAAAACTGGAAAAACCGGGAGAATATCTGGAGAATTGAAAAAGAGGAAGTAAAATATAACAAATTAATATGAATATAATTGAAACTTTAAAAAAAATTGAATCAATTAGGTGAGAAAAAATGCAATAAAAATAGGGCAATTATTGTTCTTTACAAAATATAAAATATAGTAACAAAATATTTAAATCAATTCTAAGAAAGTTAATCAGAGAAACAGAACAAATTCATTTAAATTGAATAGACTACTAAGATTCATAGTTCGATTAATTATCAAATAATATAGAAGTTAATGTAATGAAACGAAAAGTTATAAGAATTTATTGAAAATTCTTGTAAACATAAGAAATAGATATTAAAACATTACTACTATGTATGTATCACAGCCGTTTCGACTGTAGGTGACTCATCAGACATCAAAGTTGTGTTGTAATTCCAAGAGCAATCTACACAGACGAGGAGTGAGGTGGTTTGTGATTGCTTTCCTCACTGATTCAACTGTATGCCAAGCCTACCGAAACAAAGTCTGAAGCTCTATGCTTGATAGTCCACTCTCACCACTAACTAAACAGGGTCTGGCTGCAAAGGTGAGTGCGTATACTATCCAGCACACCTCAGAGTTACCTGAGACCTTAATAGCTGAAATTTATTTTTTAATATTAATCTAGGTCTAATATATTATGCAAAATAGATTAGTTTACTATTGTTATTATTATTTTGAACAATTATTTAAATAATAAATACTAGAATACAAAGTAAGGAAAGTTGGTATGGTTTGATCAAAATTGACTTGAATAATTTGGTATTTGGTTATTGGAATAATTTTGAGAGATAGATAGATAGATCGATAGATAGAGTGTGTGTGTGTGTGTGTGAGAGAGAGAGAGAGAGAGAGAGAGAGAGAGAGAGAGAGAGAGAGAGGGAGCCTGATCTGGCAGAACAGACAAGCCAATGGCTCTCGTCATCTGACTTTGTTGCCAAACGATTATTTTATTATAATAATAATAATAGAGGATCAGAGAGAGAATAAGAGAGAGAGAGAGAGAGAGAGAGAGAGAGAGAGAGAGAGAGAGAGAGAGAGAGAGAGTGAGTGAGAGTGATTGATTGATTTATTGTCTGTACTAGGTCTTGGCAGACCCATTGCACATTGAGCAGAAATACAAAATTAGAATAGATTATACTTGAAGAAAATAAAAATAGATATAATTTCAAATGAAAATAAATTATGTAAATCAATTACACTGTCAAAGATTCACGTAATAAAATAGCACTTAATGAAATAAATGTATAGACAAAGTACCTATTAATGATTAGCAACCGAATCTAGCTATATATGGATTTTTTAGGAGTTTATCCCGGTGCTATTACTTATTTAAATTCAAATAAATGAATAAAGAAATAATTTGCACACAATTGTTGAGTCAATACAATACAATGCATACAATCTTCAGAGTCAATTGTAGTAGAAACTGGCTAAAGATCGTTTATATTTATTAGAAAAATCAAGACGTAGTAGAATTTTTTAGTAAAATCAATCTCATTAGAGATTTTTTTCTTAAAATATGATTATTATCAACCAAATCCAGCTTTATAGATTTGGGGGGGGGGGGGGAATTGGGTACAAAAACCTTGCAACAAGATAATGCTGAGAATTTTCCCGAAAAATGTAATTTTCCGTTTTTTTACTTCTAAACTATTATACATAGAAAAACTTATGCCATATAGCATTGTAGAAAAAATTATGCTCTAAAAAAATGTTTATTTACAAAATTTGGCTAAGACGCACAATTTGGAAGTTATAAACGAAAAACTAACAGAACTACCCATTTTCGAACGATATCAAAACGTTTAAACCTTGTAACTCCTCAAAAATTCACGATAAAAACATTGTTTTTAAACATTCTGATAGAAAATTTGATTTTCTACAAAAATGGTTATGTACAAAATTTGGCTACGATGCAGCGTTTGGAAGTTATAAGCGAAAAACTGAAAATTTACAACTTTTCTTGTCTTTACTAATATTATTTGAGCCAGAGTCCAGCATTGTAAAAGAAAGCAGCAAACGATCGCTAGAATTGAAGAACGGACAGCTCCCACCATCTAGCGGTGTCTTTTGTAACTAAAATTCTGCAAGATTAATACACGATTCCAGTTTTCTTGAAATTGCAACTAAACCGTTCGATTTAACGAAAAATATCAAGAATGAAAATTTGTAGAGAATAAAATGCTTTATAAATTTCATTCAATTATAAAATTTTATCTGGTCACCGGTTTTGTAGCCACAATTTTTAAAACTTCACCAGAATCTCAACCGATTGTACGAGCTTACGTTAATAATTAACAAATTGTTACTTAATCAAGTTGAAAATTATGTTAAAGTTGAAATTTATAGAACGTTTCATCCTCTAAAAATGTTGTATCTTAATATTTTTCGATATAATTAGCGTTAAGACCGCAATTCACAGAAATCTGCAACCGTATTCTTACGCGTGATATTTTTATTGAATGTTAGTTCAATTTCCGCCGCTAGATGGTGTTAGTGTACACGTATTCCATTTCAGCCTACATTCCAACCTGTGGGTGAGCTTCAACACTCATTAATTTCAGATTCCAGAAATGCAAATTGGTAGTGTTTCAGATTTTCGTTAATAACTTCTAAACGGTGTGTCGTAGCCAAATTTAGGTGAAATTCTTTTTTTTAGATGATTAAATTTCCTACAAATTGATATATTAGATATTATGTTTGCTGTTATGAGCTTTGGAATTACATGTTAGATCCTACAGACAAAGTACTGTTTCCATTTTTCGTTAATAACTTCTAAACGGTGCTCCGTAACCAAATTTAGGTTTCTTTCATTTTTGTAGAGAATAAAATATCCTAGCGATTAATATAGGTATGAAATATTATGTTCATGAGGATCTAGAATCTAGAGCTTTGAATGTAAGTGTTGAATCAGCACCAGGATCATACATCACATTTTTAGGTTTTCGGAAAAAGTAATAATGATAATATTTTTTCTTTTTCTTTTTGAGGATGAAGCCCGCATAGGTCTGAGACCTGTGCGTGGGTAATGAGTTGGATGATGGTGATTTATGAGTTGGACCTACAGTTTTAGGTGGGTTCCGAACCACCGGGAAGTGATTTTCAGCAGAGAACTGTGTCTTTTTTGCTGGTATAAATTTATAAAATTATAATATTATAGGCCTAATATTTATAAGTTTACTTTTTCTTGCCATTTTATTCATTTCCTCATTACACTCTCTTATCCATTTGCAATTCTTCCCACTTATCTTTGCAATCTTTTTGCAGTTTTTTCCCTCTTATCTTATTGAATAAATGAATAAATAAATAACATAATAACATATGCTTATTACATACATGTATCTATATCTATACATATCTTATCTAATTTTTCCCCCACCTTTTTTCCTCTTTTATTTATTATTATTAATCCCACCCTACTTTCCCCCATTTTTTCCCCCCTATGTGCCTAGGAACTTCCGTGTTATTGAGCATGTGTCCAGTACAATTGACTTTTGAAGAGCAATGTAGATGTTAGGTGGCAGACCAAGATCAGAGACAGTGGCGTACCGATAATGGAGCGAGTGGAGCAGTCGCTCCAGGGCGCAAGGCTCTGAGAGGCGCACCGTTCTTGAGAGAAAATTGCCTTTTACTTACAAAAATATGTATTACTATAATGAAGGCCAAAAGGGTAAAATGTAACACAATTTTAAAAAACCGTATGTAAACATCGCTGCGCATGACTAAAAGGAAAATTCATGTCAAATTTAAAATAAATCGGTTCATGCGTTCAGCCGTAAATACGTTACAACCAGACAGAATGCAAAACGGTCGAGTCAAAAGTAGCAAATAGTCGAAAGTAGCAAAGCCAAAACAATTTAAATTGGGTGGCAAAAGGTATAACCAATTCCAGTACTTGAATGAAGACTTCGAATTTATTCTGAAAAAATAAATCCACAAAAAGTTCAATGGTTTTTATATTAAGAACAGGACTGAAATACTTCACTTTTGAATCCTATTTCCAAAATATAAAAAAAATTAATAAGGATGACTTGCAAAATGCGAAAAAATAACTGCAAATAAATTTATAGAAAAGTGAAAAAATCCAAAACAAGCTGTTTGGAAATTGATAAAAGCAGAATCTGGCCTGGCGAAAAATCATTCCTTGGAGATTCGCATCTCTAACAAATACGGCATAGTTAGAGGCGGAAAAAAAGCCGCTGGTTCATTAAATTACCACTTTAATATCAGCCCAATCGGGTGGTTGAGTGTAAGACTTATTTTTTTTTTGGGGGGGGGGGGGGGGGGGGGGGGGGCATCGTTAGACACTTCCGCTCCAGGGCGCTTAAAACCTCGGTACGCCACTGATCAGAGATATACTTGTAAAGAAACTTTGAAATTACAGCAGTTGAAGAAATCACTATGGGCACTGTGAAAACTTGATTTTGATGCCACATTTGTCTGATTTCTTCTGACAAAGGCTGATACTTAACAATTTTCTCTGAAATTATTATTATTATTATTGTCATTTATATCATTATACAAAAAAATGTTATTATTATAAATCTGATTGATTTAAGAGTAACTTATGAACAATCATCCAGTTATTCTCTACAAAAAAGGTTATTTAGAAAATCGAGCTGGGATGCGTTGTTTACGAGGTGTAAAGTAAAAGCATCGCACCGTGTAAACAGGTCTCATTGAATAACATTGTAGAGATAGTTGCCCCGTTTTGTCGCCTCTCTTAGTAGGCGCTCTTATACACGGGAAGGATAGGACATTCACTGAAGGCTCGATAACACGGTGAACAGTATATAGCGACCAAGTAAGCAATTAATTCAGATCTAAGTGTAAATAGCACTTTTTTTCTTCTCCTTCTGCTTTTACTTTCACTAATATTATTATTTATGACATTTGTTCTCTTGGTCAGATAAATTATTGTTATCATATCTTATGAATCGTTATCACTCCTTCTTCGTCTCTCTTTTCCTACTCCACCACCTCTTCATCCTTTCTTTTTATTCTTTTTCTATTTTTTCTCCTTACTTTGTTTTTCTCTCCTACTACTACTACTACTACTACTACTCCTCCTCCTCCTCCTCCTCCTCCTCCTCCTCCTCCTTCTCTTTCTTGAATCCCACACTCACCAGTACTAGACTTTCGTCGAGTGAAGGCAGCATCTAGTCTTTTCGTTATCAAATTATTATTTTTTATTTAATTTCAATTTTCAATTTTCTTTTTTAATTTTCCTAAAAGGTAGGCTACAAATTTATAACATTTCTTCGTCTTCAATTCGTTAAAACCTAATTGCCCCATCAAAATACTCCTAATATTTTTCGGCTCAAAAGTTTTTATGAAAATTTAATATTATAAACTATTTTTAACTGTTTTTAGTGTTTCGTTTCAAGTGAACTTTTAAATTAGTAGTGGTATATATATATATATTGTCAACGAAATCTCAGGTATAGGGACTTGAGCGGTGTAAAGCTGTGAAGAAAATTCTTTAGCACACTTATGCCGATTTGGATAGCCGGTTGCATTAGGTTTTTCACTCCTAGGTTCAAATATGTGAACCTCTGCACGCTGTCCTACACCCGAAACTTCGCAACAATTCCGAAACTTCGCAACAATTAAGTCCTACACCTCTCCAACCTATTATATATTTGCTATAATAAATTGCAGGAGTGCAGGGTCGTATCTGCTGAGTCTGACTGAAAATATTTGTTGAATAAAACGTTGGCGTGCGCTTAAATCTACTAGAGTTGATTTGCCGGGCAAGGAGCACTCTTAGTAATATACACAAGTATTAAGCAACAACAGATTTATTGATTATGGAATTCAAAATATTCCCATTCAAATAATGACTCAACAGTTTAATTTGAAACAATAATTTTTGCTATTCAAGATTATTACTTTTCTTGATAGTATTTGCTTAATGAATACTTGAAAGTCTCTCATATGTGGGAGATTACCTTAGGGTCTATTTAATCTGAAGATTGAAAAGTCTTCACAAGAATTGTATACAGTACAGGAACCAGTATGACGAATTTATTCTAATTTCGACGCACTATTCGGTGAAAATATGGCCATATTTATTGTAAATTTCGTCACTCACTCAGATTTGGCATCTTCTCCTTGGCGCAGGACCCCAGGACACCATGCGGTCGTCGTTTGAACTTGGACGACTGACACTCGCGGTTTTAAAGTGTGCGAATTTCTGGTTTACAATAAATATTTCGGCAGTTTACAGACTTTTCAATAAACAGGAGGCAATTTACAGAGAAACATTAATCATTATATAGGAACTTGAGATTTATTCAGTCATATGTGACTAGATAATTTATCGGGGACCCGAATTTAGGATGTCCTCTCCGGCTGGTGGTCAGGTAGCAAGTTAAAGTTATTTCCGGAGGTCGGAAAAAGCCGAAAAACGGGTGGTTCCATCCTCAGAAAAAATAGGAGGAACCGCAATTAGATCGATCAATATATGGCATTGGCGCCTATATTAATGCGATTTCTTAATAAGAAAGGACAAGATAATAAATAAAAATATTTGTAGCGAATTAAGGAAGGAGTGAGCAACTCTTTTACATTAATTAATATTTTTAAATAAATTAAAAATATTTTCGTCTACTAAATTTCATCACCATAATAACACCGGCAACAAGTTTGTGCTTGATAACAGTGACCACGTTTATTTAAATAATTGAACTAAATTTTACGCTATTTTAGCGGTTCAAAAGTGTTTATAACGTGTTCCTCTCCATAAATAATGGATGAAAAAAATATTCATTATGTGCTCATCACTCTGGAAATATAAAATGTGAAACCGGCCACTGAGGCTAACCAACAAGTGTTTAAAGTGTTCAAGTGAAATTTCTAGCAAAAATAAATTGAAATCCAGGTGAGTGGTCTCTTAGTTGATACTATATTTTATAATAATTATACAGGATTTATATTTCATTGGTTTTTTTTAGAACTTATGCTAGTTTAATGTATTGTTTGTAGGTTAAAGCTAGTTGATATAGGTTGATTTTTCATTTCCAATTTTATTCATTTCGTGATCTAATAATTTGTCCAGAGTACAAATTAGGTTTTGTAAACAATATAGTGATATTAGTTTTCGTTAAAATTGCGTACTTTTATTTATTTCGGCTTAAATGAGTCGCCGGTATATTTTAAATTTCGTTACAGAGTGACAGTGTCATGTACTAGTATAGAATCAGCGCCAATCATTCAAACTACCTATTTATTCCATTTATTTATAAATTTGTATTGGGTGGCTGGGAATCGAGAATTTGTCCCGTGACAATATATATATAGTAGTGGTTGAGTGAGAAGATTCATTTTGTTATTTTTAGAGTGAAGATTTTAGCAAATCTAAAATTTTTAGTCTGTGTTAACCTCAATATTTTTGGACAATGTAACTCATTCAAAATTTATGAAGTTTTGGACTTGAGTTTGTTTCACCTTCACACTCGTAAATTTGTCACAATAAATAAATAAATAATTCCCCTATGTACAATATCGTAACTATGGTAATGAATGACTAGAGAAGATTTTTGGCTTAAAAATGTCAAAATTTCAAATTACATCATCTTTTTTCGGACTGTGATAGTGCTTTGTTTGAAATGAAAAATTAATATTCTTTATCTGCAAAAGACTTGTGATTGTGAATAATTGTTGTGCTTCAAGTTGAAATTTCAAGTGGAACAGCGACCTAAACTAAGATTTGGATTTTACTTTAAAATTTTGTGAAAAGCAGTTTTAAGCAATAGCCTGTTGCATTCACATTGACTGTATTTTAGTTGAATGAATAAATAAATAAACAAATAAATAAATGGTACTTATATAGAAACGTTACTTGTTGAATTTTGCGGCGATTTTTTGTGACATCTACACACCCCAGGAATCAATAATCCGTTGACATTTTTTGGGGGTCGCGATTATTTCACAGAAAAATTGAAATTTTCGAAAAAAACATTTTTCATTACATTTTCATTTGAAAAATTCATAATTTTCAAACTTGTGAGGAGCCTCAAATCTTAAAACAATGTACACCAAGTGAATATAACATTTTCAAAACACTAACCGCCCCCAAACGCAGTGCGCGAAGCGCGCATAACCAAACCTACCCTAACCTGGCTAGATGTGAATGAACCACCTCATACCTTCATCATTTTGATGCATAAAAAACATACTTCCAGCTAATTTACCATTAAACGACATCGATCAAGTAAATTATAACATTTCCAAAATACTACCGCCCCAAACGCAGTGTGTGCTCCGCGCGCCTTTCAAAACCTTCGAGCCATATTGAATATCTGATTTCTAGATTGAGATATTTAATTTTCCAATTCTATAGGATAAATAAGTTGAACAATTTAGATATAATTAGACTAATATATAATGCTTACGCCGAATCCATTCTGCAGTACTGTATTGAGGTATGGGGGGGTGCAATGAATACACACTTCAACAAGTTGTTCATTATTCAAAAATATATAATACGAGCAGCACTGGGTAGACCTAGACTTTATACAAGTAGACTGATTTTTGATGAATTCCATGTATTAACTGTAAGACAATTATTTATGAAGAAACTTATTGTATACATAAATTGCAATAGAGAACTATTCAAATTCAGACAGATTGATTACAACATAAGACCGTTGAGAAATCTAGTTTTGATTCCAAATCTCAATAAACGCATTTGCAGACATCAAACTCTCTATATTTGTTGTAAACTTCTTAACGTGATACCCATAGAGCTGATACCATTCACGAATAAAACTAAAACTTTTAGAATAGATGCTTGGGTGAAGGCAAATGTTTATTTTAAAATAGGCTCTGTATTCTTATAATGTTTGATATAAGTTATTTTTAAGATAGTTTATAAGTGTTATTGTTTTGATTTTCATCTGGCGCACAAGCTTGGCTTTGCTGATGGAAATCTTGAAGTATATATTTTGTTCTTATATGTACTGTAAAAAAAACATAGTTTAATATAGTGTATCTGATTGTGATGTACTATTACATTTGTTTTTTGGTGTTTTTCAAATAAATAAATAATTTTTTCAATAAATAAATTCCCTGGGTGCCTAACAAAGCTAGATGTCACAAAAGTCCTAACCGCGCGCCTAACCTTTGCTAGCTAATCATTATCACTATTCACATCATCACATCATAATCGCTAGCAAAATCATAGCCGCGAGCCGTAGCAGGTATCTGTTCAATCAGATAGAGATAAGCTGCGTTCTCGTAGGTCCTGTTTGTAACGGTGACCGATTAGATTGGCCAGCAAAAAACACACTGTTCTCTGCTGTAAAATCACTTGCGGGTGGTTCGGAACCCACCTAAAACTGTAGGTCCAATTCATCAATCTCCATCATCCAACTCATTACCCACGCACAGGTCTCAGACCTATGTGGGCTTCATCCTCAAAAAAAAATTAATTTATTTCACTGTTAATTAATTTAATCACTTCACACATGCCATAACTTACCACACAACAATAACTTAAGAAAGCACTCAACAACAGACTCTTACACCACGGCAGACACTTTTTTTTTTTTTTTTTTTTTGTAGATTACGTCTTGGAGACTCCAGTTAAGGAGTATAAGACAAGTCAGATACACTACAAGAATGACTAGGTTTCTCTGTTTAGAGTAACCGTATGCAACTATTATAGCCTAAAAAAAATTCCCCCAGAAATCATTAAAAGCGAAAATGAGTTTTTTTGTTTGTTACTCTTTTACGCGGAAACTACTCAACCGATTGTTATAACATTTTTTACTTATATTTTAATAGAATTCTTGGCACTTATTTGAGGTATGTAAAGGAGGAAGACTTAAATCGTGCTTTTTCTTCCCTAAGATGCCCTCTCTATAAATTGATTAATCCCAACTTTGAATTAGGAGAACAGCTGAATTTTCAATTAGGCCTACCGATAAAGTTGATTCGCTGCATATCACAATTGAGATCATAAACAGCGTCATTTACTTCCCTTTTTTTGAGGATGAAGCCCACATAGGTCTGAGACCTGTGCGTGGGTAATGAGTTGGATGATGGTGATTGATGAGTTGGACCTACAGTTTTAGGTGGGTTCCGAACCACCGGGAAGTGATTTTACAGCAGAGAACAGTGTCTTTTTTGCTGGCCAATCTAATCGGTCACCGTTACGAACGGGACCTACGAGAACGCAGCTTATCTCTCTGATTGAACAGATACCAGCTACGGCTCGTGGCTATCACAATTGAGATCATCAACAGCGTCATTTACTTCCCTTTATCTAGATGGGAGGAAGTATCAGCTTGATGCTGAAAAAATTTGCCCCTCATGTCATTCTAGTATGGAGTCATTAGCGCATTTCCTCCTGGACTGTTCAACCTACGATAGTTTTAGATATCTCATTTTGTCATACACCAATAACATCATTCAACAGGTGGACAAAATCATGATTTTACTGTCTAATTTTAATGAAGAAAAAATTAAAAATGTGTATGATTATACCTTGAAGGCTCTGAGTAGGAGAAGTGCTATGATATCCGAAACTGAAAGCGAAAGAATATTGGTGTAGAATGATAAGATTAGATTATAGGTTAGTATTCAACCAAGTGGCTTAATGAGAGTGGATAATCGTTGTCTTCCTCTATTCTGAATTTTTGTCTAGTTATATTGTTATATAAGTTATTATTACTAGCCTAGTCATTGTTATCTTTCCCCTGATTCATATTTTATCTATCATTTTCATTTTTCCACAGATTTATCTATTATCTATCACTCATTATTATCTAGCTTATATTTCTTGCTTATATATTTTTGGTCATGTCTCGGTGTTGAATACTATGCATGTGTTATATTAAATTATTGACCGATATTCTAATAATTTATTTGCTCTGATAGGTAAATTTGTCCATTACGTTACATGCTTTCTTAGAATAATTTATTATTTGTTATACTATTTATTGTAAATTTGTTAAAACTCTATAGATTTATTCAGTCATTGTAGTGAATAAAAGAATTTATCTTGTGTGGTGAAGCTTATGTAAACTGTGTATGTGTCTCATCAACTCAATCTCATTTGTATGGTTTTCCGGGTACAAATAAAATGATTTATTATTATTATTACTTATATTTTAAAAATATTGCAAAAGACGTAGGACACATTTTATTAAAATAATATATATTTTTTCTGTACATTGTATAAGGACAATCGATTCTATAGGGAAACACAGCTGATACAGATCAATACATATTTTCCAATTCACTAGAACTGAGCCCCAATCAAGAGTACTTTATTAATGAGTCAGCTGATTCTCAAACTTCGTGAACGTCGCGATTTTTGACACTGCAGCTTTTCACAAATGGAAATGTGATCTTCCGCCTAAGAAAAATAGTGCCACTGGAAAACTTAAATTTTAATCTCTATATATAAAAATGAATGTCTGTCTGTATGTATGTATGTATGTATGTATGTATGTGTGTTCCCTAGACTCCAAAACTACTTGACAGATCGGCATGAAACTTTGGGAATATGTTGTGTGAATATTGGGTATGGTTTCTGACCATAAATTTCAATAGGGGAGCTAATAATTATTATTAATTAAACCATTTTATAGACCTAACCTACTGAACTTGCCAGCCAAACAGCTTAAAGGAACAGCTGATATAAGTCAACAGTTTTTAATCATATGGCAGGCCCCTTAGTGGCGTTATTTACGCTGTCTTTGAACAGCAAAAGACTTTGCACTTTGCATGTAGGCTACCGTGCAGTTGGAGCCTTGCAATATGTAGGAAACATACGACTGGGTATGATGAAATGTAATTATGCCAGGTTGATGACATCTGTTAACCAATGCAGCTAGAAATTTGAAATGCAGCCTCAGCGGGAGGTGGCGAATAGTAAAATAAAAAACCTAGCTTCTACCCTTATAGTCATAGGAGGTTTAAATTTGAAATGTTTCTTCATTCAGAGGTGGTGATTAAGAAAACAACGAAGCCTCTATGATCAGCTGGAAGAGCCCTAGGACTAACTTCTTTCCTAATTTTAAATGTAACCTCAGCGGGATGTGGCGAATAATAAAATCAAGGAGAATTTTTATGAGAATGCAACAACGCGCGTTGGGCCAGCTAGTGTTAAATAGTCATTGCCCCCAAAACATTACACTGTATTACAGTAAGGTGTTGGGTTGAAATAGGGAAAGTTTTGTAAGAAAAATTGACAAGTAACGTTTCTATATAAATACCAAATAAATACATGAATAAATAAATAAAACTACGTTTTTATAAATTTCATTTTTAAAAAATGCACTCAACTCACCATAATTATACATTTCGGCGAGATCGCACTGCACAGTGGACCCGAGCTGTTTGGGGTCCCCGGCCAGCACCAGCTGTGTGCAGAGCGAGGATCCGCCCCCTCCACTTGGGTTCCCCCACTCCCCCTCTTTTTCGTTCCTAATAATTCCGGCCACGGCCAGGATGCAGTCCGGTTCGCTGCAGTGGCCGCACTCGTCCACAAACACGTGCGAAAAGTGATTGGCTGGCACACCTTCCAGCGAAATTCTACAAGAAAACAGAATAAAATAGAATTACAAGTGTAATAATAATAATAAGTACATAGTAAAAACAGTGTATTGTATAAGTAGGATAATTTAGGGAAGTTGAAGAGGATTTGAACGGACTGGAAATAACCATAGATGATTTGAAATACAGAGCCGAAAAACTAAAGAGTAGAAAGTGGGGGAAGTGGTGGAGGAGGAGGATTAGGATGATGATGATGAGGAGGAGGAGGAGGAGGAGGATGAAAAGGAGAAGAAGATTAAGGCGATCGAGTAGGTGATGGTGGAGGTGTAGGAGGATGAGGAGGAGGAGGTGTAGGAGGATGAGGAGAAGGAGGTGATGCTAGATGGGAGGAGGAGGAGGAGGAGGAGGATGATGATGAGGAGGAGGAGGAAGAGGAGGAGGATGAGAAGGAGAAGAAGATTGAGGCGATCGAGTAGGTGATGGTGGAGGTGTAGGAGGATGAGGAGAAGGAGGAGGAGGATGATGATGAGGAGGAGGAGGAGGAGGAAGAGGAGGAGGATGAAAAGGAGAAGAAGATTAAGGCGATCGAGTAGGTGATGGTGGAGGTGTAGGAGGATGA
Source organism: Conomelus anceps (assembly GCA_948455865.1). NCBI lineage: Eukaryota > Metazoa > Arthropoda > Insecta > Hemiptera > Delphacidae > Conomelus > Conomelus anceps. The sequence continues at coordinate 35,080,223 of OX418227.1, read as the reverse complement.
GGAGGAGGAGGTGTAGGAGGATGAGGAGAAGGAGGTGATGCTAGATGGGAGGAGGAGGAGGAGGAGGAGGATGATGATGAGGAGGAGGAGGAGGAAGAGGAGGAGGATGAGAAGGAGAAGAAGATTGAGGCGATCGAGTAGGTGATGGTGGAGGTGTAGGAGGATGAGGAGAAGGAGGTGATGCTAGATGGGGAGGAGGAGGAGGAGGAGGAGGATGATGATGAGGAGGAGGAGGAGGAAGAGGAGGAGGATGAGAAGGAGAAGAAGATTAAGGCGATCGAGTAGGTGATGGTGGAGGTGTAGGAGGATGAGGAGAAGGAGGTGATGCTAGATGGGAGGAGGAGGAGGATGATGAGAAGGAGGTGATGGAAGAGGAGGAGGAGAAAAAGAAGATGTAAGTGGTCGAGTAGGTGGTGGTGGTGGTGGAGGTGTAGGAGGAGGAGGAGGAGGAGGAGAAGGAGAAGGAGGAGGAGGAGGAGGTGTAGGAGGAGGAGGAGGAGGTGTAGGAGGAGGAGGAAGAGGTGAAAGGAGGAGGAGGTGAAGGAAGGAGGAGGAGGAGGAGGTGAAGGGAATAGGAGGAGGAGGAGGAGGAGGAGGAGGTGAATAAGATGAATGTGGTGTGATAAGGAATAGAAGGAAAAGGAGAAAGAGGAGGTGGAGAAGGAGTAAAAGGAAAACGACAAGGTGCAGGTGATCGAGAAGAAGAAAGAGGAGGAGGAGCAGGCCGACAAGAAGAAAAAAGTAAAAAGTACGAGAGGAAGACAGGAGAAAGAAAAGAAAATGATGAAGAGGAGGAAGGAGAAGAGATGAGAAGGAAGAAGAAAATATGACAAAAATGCAGGAAATATATTTAAAATGATGATGCTGGCGAAAATTAGGAGACATGAAGAGAAAGAGAGGATGGAGAAGATAGACAATAGAAAACTAAGAGTGGGAGGAGGAGAGGAGGAGGAGGAAAAAGAAGTGGGTGGAGGAGGAGTTAAGAGGAAGAAGAGAATTGAATTGGATAACTGCCTTTATTCGAACCTGGATTGGCGAAGTTAAGGCGCAGTCGGCCCTCTCCACCACATACAATTGTAATTCATCAATAAATATCTTAGAAACAAAATAAAATTTCAACAAATCTTTCTATAAGAAGGAAAACAAAAACATGTGTTATCTCTCGAGAAAAGAGTAAAAAAAATACTCAAATAATATTAATAATAAAGGGAGAAAGATAAGAAAAATAAATCTGAATAAATCATTTGTAAGATTTGCAATAGGTTGCAAACTTATTCATTTTATTATGAATTTAAATCCTATTCACAACAACATTTTCAACCATTTTTTTTTTTTTTTTTTTTTAGGATGAAGCCCACATAGGTCTGAGACCTGTGCGTGGGTAATGAGTTGAATGATGGTGATTGATGAGTTGGACCTACAGTTTTAAGTGGGTTCCGAACCACCGAGAAGTGATTTTACAGCAGAGAACAGTGCCTTTTTTGCTGGCCAATCGAATCGGTCACCGTTACAAACAGGACCTACGAGAACGCAGCTTATATCTATCTGATTCCCTTAGTAGTTGCCACAATTTAGGCTAAATTACATCAACTTTACCCGGCTGGTGTGATTTAGCATGAAATAGTAGCGCGTGTCGGCGACTGTGGCGACTCTCTCTAATAAGGCATTTAAGACTCAAACTTACTCTGTCATTTCTGAACAAAAAACTGAAACTATTTACAATGTTTGTTACTATAAACAGAACTACTATCTTACTTTTATTCTATACTGCCATATTAAAGATAATATTTATCACTGATCAGCTTTGGCTGTTACGCTTTATCAGCTGAACTACAATATCTTGCAATATTTGTTCATCTAATCGTGGCCGTAGCCGAGTGGGTTAAGTGCTGGTTTGCTAGCCCAAAGGTCCCGGGTTCGATCCCAGTTCTGACCGAAAGATTTTACCTCAGGCCACTCCCGTGTTTCGGAGGACACGTTAAGCTGTCGGTCCCGGCTGCCTAAAAACAGTCGTTAAGTCACGTCAGAGGCACTGAACTTATTCAGGTGTGACCTGATAACTCTGACACCAGACCTGAGCCAGCCAGGTCACACGATATTATTATTTATTATTATGTTCATCTAATCGGTTAAAACTGTAAATTACAAACAGTGGTGGTTCTAGCCCATGATAGGGGGGGGGGGGGGCAACTGCCAAACCCCTCCCCCTAGTTTTTGAGAAGACATTAGACTTTTTTTAGGAAAATCCTGGATCAATTGAAAAATGTTGGCCAGAGATATTAAACTTACAAAGAACACTAAATAAACTACCTGAATGATTTCATTTTATTCAGTACTAAGGGTCTAAAACCTGTATTTTGAAGTTCAAAAGATTTTTGAATACATAACTGTACTTCGTGTTTTAAAACTGTGCGTTTGGCTTACAATTTTTAGCCTACACCGAAACCAACAATCTAGAAATATAGAAAGGTCTAATTGTCACTGCTGAATGTTCACCCCACGACCCTCCATAAATGAGATTTATTGTGTAAGATAAAATAGTGTATAGTAGGATGAAAACCCCAACTTGTCTTTCACGTTTCTGTTAGTCTTTCAGTCAGAAATGGGTTGAAATTAAGTTTTGGGAAGTTATTTTTTTTTTTTTAATTTTCCGGGGTTGGGCTCCCGGGCCCCCCGCCCACCTGGAGGGTATTCCATACGCCCAGACCCCCCGGAAGTTTTTCACCCCTAGAAATTAACCCCTAGAACCGCCACTGATTACAAACTGAATAAAATTATCAAAATAACTCTTACGAAACTCACTTAGCCGCCGTAGCCAGTGTACCGACAACGATGCGCGTCTCCAACACCACTGACATGGGCGGGAATTTGGCCTCGTTGCACCTGTCGAAGTTGTGAATGTCGTGCTGCAGAATGCGCTGGCTGACACTGCCGTACTCCACCGACAGAGAGTAGATGCGCAGGATGTTGCCTTTGGGCTTAAACTCCAGATAAGCGTTGCGCTTAGCCAGTTTGAGCAGTTCCTCGACTATGACATCGGCAGCTGAGTTGGAGGAGGCGCAAACTAGCTGAAATTTGCCCACTGCCCAGTTCTGAAAACAATTTCAAGTGAATTTTAAATTAATTTTTTCTTTTTTTATTTATTCCTATTTTTTTGGCAGGATGAAGGAAATTTTAAATTAATTTTTTTCTCTTTTTTCATTGATTTCTAATTTTTTTAGGAGGATGAAGCCCACATAGATCTGAGACCTGTGCGTGAGAAATGAGTTGGATGATAGTGGTTGATGAGCTGGACCTACAGTTTTAGGTGGATTCCAAAGCACCGGGAAGTGATTTTACAGCAGAGAACAGTTTCTTTTTTGCTGGCCAATCTAATCGGTCACCGTTACAAACAGGACCTATGAGAACGCAACTCATCTCTATCTGATTGAACAGATACCTGCTACGGCTCGCGGCTATCACTTCCCTATTAATTACAATACATAACTCAATAAAATATAAAAAATCAGTTACAAAATGAAAAATACAATATAGAAAATAATTACCGATTCAGATTAGAGAAATGAAAGGAATGTATCTGTTCATGAAAAGTGTAAAATATGTTTTGTTCAATTGTGATGATGTGAATCACTCTTTAAGTTAAATGAAATTGTATTTTATTTTATTCAAGATAGTTTTATTTTATTTAGAAGGATATAGTGTATTTTTGCTTATATAGATATTTAACCTAAATGTATTATTTTTTATGGAAGGCTAATCGCGTCGCAAATCGGCCGAATAGTCATCTCTGTAATTGTTTAAATTTGACTTGATGGTCAACTCAAAACAGGTACTAAACCTTTTTTACCTTAATTTTTCGTTTTTTTTTCTACTTTGAATGTCAATGTCATATGTTATAGCCTATGTAATTTTGAAAATGGTGTGCTTGTTTATTCAAATCAAATCGTTTATTGCCATATTGTTATGCATAGCCTATGATTATATGATAGTGTAAATATGCGGAATATCATTTATTTGATTTTGAATTAAGGACTACTTCCCTGACAGAGCAAGCTCGAGCTTGAGGAAGGAGCTAGTCATACTTGGCGAAATATATTCAAAGATTTATAGCTATATCCTTCTAATAACCAAGATTTCTTTACAGTATACACGTATATTTGAACAAAATGCCACAGTATCCAGAAGTGCAATATCACTAAAGAAAATATCACAAAAACACTAAAGAAAAAATATTCCAATACCATTAAATAAAAAATTTAAATTAAAAAATCAAACCAATCAAGTAGGCTACATAAAAATTCAATATAATTAATGAAGACATTATTCGATTTTTACAGCGGTATAATAATAATAATAGAAATAGATATACTGTAATAATAATAACAATAAAATAATAATAATAATAACAATAAGCGTATTCTTTTATTGGTGGGGAGATACCTATAGGTAGTTCCACCTCGCCGTTTAAGACACGTTATGGGGAACATGATGGACCTACTATTTTAGATGGGTTCCGAACCACCGGGTAAGTGATAATAAAGCTTATTGTAACATCATATAACACCTAAAATAGTATCTGGGTGAGTAGCTTGTAATCTCATGTATACAGAAGTCTGATAATTTATCAAAACCTAATCATAATGTAGTTATAGTTGCAATTACATCAGCTTGAACAGTGATTGAATGTACATTTAAAAAATTTTTATTGCGAATGATACCTACATGAACCCGGAGACTTGTGCGTGGGCAATGAGGTGAATGGTGAGTAACATCCATGGCTGAATGAGATTCGAACCCAAGACTGTAGGAAACGAGGCCAGCCAGAGCACCTTATCTTTTCACAGACAAGCTCTCCAACCAACTGCGCCACCAGATCCGCCATTTTTATTTTGATTGGTTTATATTTTTGATTGTATGTATTATTTGCTCAGAGCTCCATATTCGACAAAAAATGATTCTAAGATAGTAACTCTCACACAAGTTCCCCTTGGGGAAGCCTAATGCTACAATTTGCAAATTCTTTACCATCGAAATTATATTGAAACTAAAATTATATTTATTCTTCTTCATAAAATATTACAATTTGTTAACATAACATGATTACCTCGAAGAAATTATATAATTCACTGCCTGTAAGCATTAAAAGTCTTTCCAGCACTCAATTTAAAACTATAATCAAACTGATATTGAATGATGAGTGTTTATATAATGTATAAGAATTTTTTAATATTGATATGCTTAAGTACAGTTAAAATATGTTTTATGTGGTATTGTTGTTGTGCTGTATGTTTGTTTGTATTATACCTATTGACGTTGACGATACATTGTGTAATGATGTTTCACGTCAATAAAGAAATTTCTATCTCTATTCATTGAAGAAAGTTCCTCATATGGACACATGGCTGTGATTGAGGAACGAGTTCTTACATATAATACATCACATTTACACAAAGTCTTAAAACAAGAAGGGTTCAAAAAGAAACACAATACCAATTATTATGATAGAATACATATGTGGTATAAGTTAATTAGAATGTAATACAATAATAATACTATACTAATAAAATTGATAATATCCATTACTTATAATATATGGAAATCAATACATAATTGAACCTAATAGATCCTACGTCTACACAGGGGTGCAGAATATTCCAAAGCCCCAAAATTTCCCCAGAAAATCAATTTTAAAGACCAAAATTTCCCCAAAATAAGTGTCGTGAAACCCGATAATATAACTTGACTTTGTTTCTTCAAATTTCACTTATTACTCATAGCTTTCATTGAAATCAAATTAAAAATGTGGATTAATGGATTTAAATTACTTTTCACATTTTGAAGTCACATGTTTTATTTCAATTGATGAACCAAATTCAGTAATCACTACACTAGTACTTGAGAATAAAATGATTCAGGCTTGTAGAGTGAGAAGCGTACTAAGAAAAATAATTAAAATTAAAATTGTTGAACAGTTTTTAATTTCTTGCTCTTCCACTCAAGAGCTCTTCATCTTCTGTTTCAATACAGGGGTTTGTCGGCCGGGTCGCGCAGGCACTCTCGACATTAGACAATGACTCATCAGTCATCACTTTCCTTCTAGGTACTACTAATTAGACGGGACTGTGTTGATGCGTAATATTCTATCGTTCACAAATAACAAATTATATCCATTATATACGTGTTATTTTAAGATTTCCTCGGACTTTAAGCACTTAAGTCTGAGTAATGTTCTATCAGATCTTAAAACTAATATGCTTAATTTTTTCATTTCCCCAAAATTTCCCCAGACTCTCGGCGACTTCCCCCGAACAATGTTCGGGCGTTCGGACATATTCTGCATCCCTGCGTCTACAGAGAGAGCAATTCAGTGACTGAGACCAGAGAACCTCAAAACATCAGCCCAAACATTGTTCCTGCTCTTTAGTTAATATCATTTTTTGTATTTAATGGCAGTGTGAAACAAAGTATTACTATTATTTAATTTTTTTTTAAATCACCAATACAAAGAAGGTTTTCGACAATATTTTTGTTTGAAAAATTTATGAAAATTTCTACAAAATTCAATTTAAATTTCAAATACTTTATTCACTCAAATGAAAATATAAAATGTCAAGTGCATTCCTCATTATGCTAAGCCTGTGTGGAAGAATGGCTCGTCTCACCAGCATCAGAAATTAATCATACAACTAAGAAAAGACAATAACAATATTATAACTTATTATCACTTCCCAATAATTTGGGAAGTGATACCCGCGAGCCGTAACAGGTATCTGTTCAATCAGATAGAGATAAACTGCGTTCTCCTGGACACCCTTGACCGATTAGATTGGCCAGCAAAACAGACACTGTTCTCTGCTGTAAAATCACTTCCCGGTGGTTCGGAACCCACCTAAAACTGTTGGTCCAACTCATCAATCACTATCATCCAACCCATTACCCTCGCACAGGTCCAGTGGCGTACCGAGGTTTCAAGCGGTCTCACACTCAACAACCCGATTGGACTGTTTTTAATATAGTGATCATTTAAAGAATCCCGCCTCTAACTACGCCGTATTTGTCAGAGATGCGAATCTCCGATGAAGGATTTTTTGCCAGGCCAGATTCTACTTTAATCAATTTCCAAACATCTTGTTTTTGATTTTTTTTTTTCATTTTTCTATCAATTTATTTGCAGTTATTTTTCTAGAATTTTGTCATTCCTATAAAAATTTTCTTTTATTTTGGAAGTAGGATTCAAAAGTGAAGTATTTCAGTCCTGTTCTTGTTAATATAAAAACCATTGAACTTCTAGTGGATTTATTTTTTCAGAATAAATTCAGTCTTCATTCAATTACTTGAAATTGTTATACCTTTTGTCACCCAATATAAATTGTTTTGACTTTGCTACTTTAGACTATTTACTACTTTTGATTCAACTGTTTTGCATTCTGTCTGTTAGTAAAGCATTTACGGCTAAACTCATGACCCAATTTCTTTCATTCATTGAACCGATTTCTTTCATTCAATGAACCGATTTCATTCATTTGACATGAATGTTCCTTTTAGTAATGCGCAACGATGTATAGACTACATAAGGTTTTTTAAAATTGTGTTTCATTTTCCCCTTTTGGCCTTCATTATAGTAATACATTTTTTGTAAGTAAAATGCAATTTTCTCTCAAGAACGGTGCGCCCCTCAGAGCCTTGCGCCCTGGAGCGACTGCTCCACTCGCTCCATTATCGGTACGCCACTGCACAGGTCTCAGACCTATGTGGGCTTCCTCAAAAAAAAAAAATATATATATATATTATAAAAACAGAACTGAAGTACTGCTGCTATCAACTATTGAGAGTAATATATATTATACAAAAATATAATTTTAAAGAAAAATATTTGAAACATTAGTGAACCTGAATTATTATAGGCCTACACTTAAAATATATTGAAAAAAATAGACTACATTTGGATTATGATAGCTTGGAAAGATGAAAATTGCATCAAGTTTTTAGGAGGTGCTGCTGTAGTCTTTTGACAATTACATGACCAGAAGACTGCCTATAAACAAAATATTGTTGGAATATTTTGGAAATACTTGGAAATTACAAGATAATTATTGAAATAATTACCTGCAGTATAGCTTCAACAAGCGTTTTTGTTTTTCCAGTTCCTGGCGGTCCAAATATGATGTAGGGAAACGGAGTGCAGGATCGACTGACAATGTTGGTGATAGCCTGCGCCTGTTCAGGATTACCGGCTATGTCCTCGTTGAAAAATACTAGCTCTCTGAAAACAAAAATTAAAAAGAAAATAATACTTTACTATATAATAGGCCTACAAAAAAAAAAATAAAACTTCAAGTGAAATCTAAAAACATATTAAAACCCAAAAAAAATAAAACATTTCTATGTTTGTTATTACTAGTAGTTCAGTAAACAGTAGACCTACTAAAACATTACACAGTAGATCCCAATAGAAAATAGATTCAGGGTGCTCACACAGAGGAACATACTACATGTACTTGATTCAATTTGCGTAGTCTATTTCATGTCTGTTTTCCACAAAAGTCACTCTGTATCACATCAACAAGGCTGTGTTTTCAATTTGTGAAACCTGTCGTAGGTAATGAGTTGGATGATGGTGATTGATGAGTTTGACCTACAGTTTTAGGTGGGTTCCGAACCACCGGGAAGTGATTTTACAGCAGAGAACAGTGTCTTTTTTGCTGGCCGATCTAATCGGTCACCGTTACAAACAGGACCTACGAGAACGCAGCTTATCTCTCTGATTGAACAGATACCTGCTACGGCTCGCGGCTATCACTATGCTATAAGCTAATAGCTACTTTGCGCACTAGTTACACAAATAATAACTATTGTTTTAATATACAAAAATTGTAAGAATTGCTTTACCTTTTCTCAAAAGATTTCCTGTACTCTCCCCGAGGTAGAAGAATTGCCAGAAGACCGTCGTCCAAAATCTCGAGCGCACGATAGCACAGTCGATAGGTGAATCGGTTAACGCTGAACTGAATGTTGAATCTCATTTTGTGTTTGTAGTGTTTGGGACTGAAATAAGAATAAGATTTATTTCCCAATTAAACAAAAATACATCAATTTAAATAAAGATATTAACTAAGATTCTAGACTATTTAGTTACCAATATTTCGACCCAGCAAAGCATAGCTTGAGCGCCAGACCGTCCAAGGAAACATAAAATAGTAAAAATCACTACAGCTACAATATAAGAAATAATAAAATAAGCATAAGTAAAAAATAAGGACAGATAATTATACAAATAACACATATAAGATCAAGAAACTAGATTAAATTTCCCATTTTAAAGAAGATATTCTCTTTGACCCAATCTACAATTTTAAAAATGGATGATTTTTATAAAAAAATGATAATAGTTCAGTTGGTAAGATATTGAATAGTTTACAGCAAATATGATGTGTTTGGTGCCTGCAAATACTTTTATTCCAGTTAGGTATGAGTATGTTATTTGTTAACGGTCTTATGTTGTAAGTAAATTGTCTTATAATGAATACATCTCTATTGCAATTTATAAACAATATCAATTTTTTTATGTACAACTGCCTTAAAGTTAAGACCTGAAGTTCCTTGAAAATGAGCATTCTGGAGTAGAGTCTAGGTCTACCCAAAGCAGCTCTAATAATATGTTTCTGAATGATGAACATCTTTTTCATATGAGAGTTCATTGCACCTCCCCAAACCTCAATACAATATTGAAGCAAAATAAACCATAAAAACAAATAAGAATGTACTGTAGTTTTCATATAACTTGGCAGCAGTTGGGTTCAGATCTAGCAAGTCTTCCCATTATCTATACGCTGCCAAGTTATATGAATACTACAGTAAGTTTCTATAAAAATTTTATATAATAGACTACTATTTACTCTTTTCAGTGTTTCGTTTTGAGTGAACTTTCAAATTGGTTGTCTTCAAGTGAAGAGGAATCATTTTATTATTTTTTGAGTGGAGTATTTTGGTAAATCAAAATTTCCAGAATTAAAATAATTAACCTCAATGTTTTGGACAACTATAACATACTAGCTGGCCCGACGCGCGTTGCTGCATTCTCATAAAAATTCTCCTTGATTTTATTATTCGCCACCTCCAGCTGAGGTTACATTTCAAATTAGGAAGGAAGTTAGTCCTAGGGCTCTTCCAGCTGATCATAGAGGCTTCCTTGTTTTCTTAATCGCCACCTCTGAATGAGGACGTTATTATAATGAGGAAGTAGGAGGTATTGCCAGTACTGAATAAATTTTATTAAACTGGAATAATTCGGGAAGACGTTACAATTTTTAAACTGTCCAAAGTTGATAAACAAATTGAATATTCAAATTTCCTTATTTCGAATATTCGATTTTTATTTGATCGCAAAAAACATGTGTTAAACATTTGTTATTGGTTAAGCAGCGTCTCCACCAGCCGAACATGTCTGCCGAACAATGTTGGCTAATACAAAAAACGGGCAAACATTAAACATATGGGTCACAGAACATGTTGGTGAGTTCAATTGAAATGTTCGGTCTCTGAGCGAACAGTGACGACCAACAACAGGTTTCCGCCACTATTCCCACCACACCGATCATAATGTTCGAGAAGGCGTCCACACCGAACCAACTCCAAAAAATGTTCGGTGACATCAGCTGATTCCAGCGAACACTGTTCGCCGAGCATGTTCGGTTGGTGGAGACGCGGCTTTAAAGTCAGTATAACCCCGTATGCCCAAAAAATTACCCGAGCATTGAAAAAGCATGACCATTACAGATGATATGGCAAACATACGTTTACCGGTTTGATAGACAGACGTTGTTTTTAGAATGATGATTTGCAAAACACACAAACAGCTTGTCCATTGGAACAGCGTGTACAGCAGATTGAACAATTTCAAATTATTTTCCATATGATTAAAAGATCCCAGTAAGCTAGCTAGCCATGTACCCGTGCTTTGCATAGGCAAAACTTTAACCCCCTAAAAACACCCCTAAAATTGTGAATTTTGAAAAATCCTTTCTTATTGCACGGTGAAATCCTATAAGGATTGTTCATACGAAATTTCAAGTTCATAGGCCTAGTAGTTTTGGCTCTGCGTTGATGAGTGAGTCAGGGTATCATCCTTTTATAGATAGAGATAAAGATTACAAATTTGTGAAGAGAGCTGTTTTGGATAGTCTGTTGCGCCTTCACATTCATTGTAATTTTATTACAATAAATAAATTATAATAAATACTGTACTTAATTAAAATAGAAATAGATAGAAAAATGAACTATATTTGATTGATTAGTATGTATTAATCATAAATTCATTTATTTCAATTTTTTCCCGGAGGATGAAGCTCACCCTCACATAGGTCTAAAACCTGTGCGTGGGTTATGAGTTGGATGATGATGATTGATGAGTTGGGCCTACAGTTTTAGGAGGGTTCCGAACCAGCTAAAGGCTATATACAGTATAATACAATGTGAAGAAAATAGCGTAATACTGCTTCTATTCGGTACTAGATTATTTAATTTAAAAACTAAAGTCCAAATTTTACTACAATTTATACCTTAAATTTCTAGAAAACTTAAATTTGAAGAGAAATAAGTTCTATAAGTTATGAGACAACTCAAGTACTGAGCACTGTATAAATACTTGGCTATATACAGTATAATACAATGTGAAGAAAATAGCGTAATACTGCTTCAATTCGGTACTACATTATTTAATTTAAAAACTAAAGTCCAAATTTTACTACAATTTATACCTTCAATTTCTAGAAAACTTAAATTTGAAGAGAAATAAGTTCTATAAGTTATGAGACAACTCAAGTACTGAGCACTGTATAAATACTTGGCCTATTACTTCAACTATGAATATGATTACCATGAATATCAAATATGAATCTGTTATTACCATGACGAAATACTTGAACTATCTAATATCAAATCTGACAATGTATTTTTATTCTTCTTCCTGGTGGCAGGCTGACGAAGCTTTTCTTTAGAAGCGAAATGTATCCCTCCAGTATGAGAGCGTAAAATCATAATTTAAATAGAAATACAGTGTCAGTTTTTATATTAGATCATGAACGTTAGTTAATCATATTATAGAATAATCTGAAAACAATTTCCAAATAAATAAAGCTAATTTTCTAATTAAATAAATAAAAAAATTCTTACAGGTCTTCGCACTCGAAGACAATTTCACGCAGTCTGATTCGTTTAATAATTCCGTAAAATCCCTTTCTTTTCTTCCTTTCATTTTCTGAGAATCTTGGAAGAGTTTTATCTATCTCTTTGTGAATTGCTATGTACACTAAATCACCCGGCATGAGAGAAGGCCTGCCCTCGGTCAATCCGTCACCAACCTGTCAATAAAATCAGGAAAAATTAAGAATTTTTAGTAAAAAGATGAAAAATTAAAATGTTTTGGTGAAAATACATAAAAAAGAATACAGGAGTGTATATTCTCTGTTCGCTGAGAATGGGAACCGCATCCTGAAACGCGTCTGTTACCACTCAAATACCAGACGAATTCTTAGTTTTGAAACGATATACTGAAGTAACATAACAGTAACAGTACCAAGTAACATAACCTGAATTCGGAGAATTTCATCTGAGAAAATATCATCAGCTGAAACGGATCACCATGTTTCCATAATATTAATTATTATAATATCCATCATCAAAGTGGTATTAATACAGTAAAACTTTGTCTAAGACGGACCCCTTGTGAGACGGAAACCTGCTGAAACGGAATGTTTCATCCAGTCCCTAGGAATTTTGTATATAGTTACGTATAAAAAGATCTTTCTAAGCCGGAACCTTTCTAACGCGGAAACGGAATGCTTAAAAAGTCCCTTGCAATAATTGAAACTGTGTAAAACGTAAATTTGATAGACATTTACAGAAGCTGTTTGCTTTTGCAACGCACTGTATTCCGGATTATTATCTGTATAAATATAGAGTTCAATATTTGTTTTTAAAACAGCAGGATGTTTTTAAACGTATCAAGTACACTACGATACATTATTTCTTATTACCGGATGTCTTAGAAGGTTATTGCAAAATAAATAAGGCACAGTGTCCCACTCGATTTTATAATATGCTTCTCTCGCCCGCGTACGTATTGATGGCTAATTGTTTCCAAGAATCGGAGCGATTAGCAACCAAACATTCATTTTAAGGGGAACTGAAAGTCTGTATACATGGTGTTTTAAAGTTTTTATTATATTAGTGGAAACAAATGGATCTTCAACGTCACAGGAGGTATAATTTATAATTAATTTCATAGCTTTTTCATGAGACAAAATTAAATTACAGTAATTTTTTACCTGTCATTTGCTTTTATATGATAACCTTGTCTAACCCGGAAACCTGCCAAAACTGAAATTTTTTTCAGTCCCGTGGAGTTCCGCCTTACACAGGTTTTACTGTAATACCACTCAAAATATAAAGCCGAAGAGATTATCACTTGGTGGGTCACAATAGTAGCTTTTTGTACAAAAACCTAGTTATTTTAATAGGAAATTCTACACAAGCTACCGCAGTTTTTAAAGTTTTGAACATACAGACATATATTTTTTTCAAAATATTTATTTGATAACGCTTTTTATAGTATCTAAGAGTTCGTTTCACATCAAAATTAATCCTCACCTCAATTTTTTTTCCCCGGGAGAATGAAGCCCACATATGTCTGAGACCTATGAGTGGGTGATGAATTGGATGATGGTGATTGATGAGTTGGACCTACAGTTTTAGGTAGGTTCCGAACCACGGGGAAGTGATTTTACAGCAAAGAACAGAGTCTTCTTTGCTGGCCAATCCAATCAGTCACCTTTACAAGGATGACCCAGGAGTTTCGTAGCTTATCTCTGATTGAACAGATACCTGCTACGGCACTCGACTATCACTTCCCTTAATTGATATTGTTTTAGGATTGGCAATTGATATTGTAATTATAGTAACTAGTATATAAGATTGGTAATATTGAGTATATTATTGATCTGACTTGTCTTATATTCTTAACCGGCGTCTCAAAGACGTAATCGTCAAAAAACGTTCCATTGTTAAAGCAAGTTAATATTTAATTTACATTAAAAAATTTGAAGAGTATTAAAGATAACTTTTGAATGTTATAATAACAATAAATGGAATAATAACAATAGCACGGAATATGGATTGGAATTAATCATATTAAGCAATGTGAGGACAGTAATCGCTACCTTCCTCACTCCTCGTTTGCGTGTAGTACGCTCTTTGGACCAAAGAATAATGAGGTTTAAATAGTCACCTACAGTCGAAATCGGCTATGTTACCATATACATACATTCATATGAATATACGGAATTCTTTGAGTATGAAATACGGTATGTAAAGTATGTAAAATATGTAATAGGATAAAAAGAAGAATCTTGTATACTATTGTTAGGAAAGCAAACAAGCAGTTATTCACGCACTTGTTCTATTTATATCATTCTATTCTATTCATCCCGTGTTTCGGAGGACACGTTAAGCTGTCGGTCCCGGCTGCCTAAAAAACAGTCGTCAAGTCACGTCAGAGGCCCTGAACTTATTCAGGTGCGACCTGATAACTCTGACACCAGACCTGAGCCAGCCAGGTCACACGATATTATTATTATTATTATTGTTTTCATGGTTGGACGTGACTTCGACCGATCTTCATTCTCTTGCTCTTCACATGTCTTTGTCACTCCTATTCTTCAAGTCTGCAACTCTCTCACTCAATTGATCTTCTCGTCAAGTCTACATTCTTCTTGAACAATCGACGTCTATTCCACGCTTTCTTGAAGATTCTCGAAGTGTCTGGTGAGCTCCAATTCTTGGAATTATAAAACTACAACAGCTATATAAAGGAGTCCACGTGAACCAGTGAGTTTAGTTTTCTACAAACCCGCGTGACAGATTTTATTACAGATCTCGTGCCAGTGGAGTAAACAGTGCCTTATTCAGTCTTTAGACAGTGTCAAGTGCAGAGACAAGTGTTTACTGTTTATGCAGCTTACTAATAGTTTAAAGACGTTGTGTTAAGTGATATTATTTGGGACTGTCAAATAACGAATTGGACTGTGTTTTTGTAAGTGATTAGTTGCTCTTTTTATAATTTCTTTCTGCATTATTGTACAGTTAATAGGACTCTTGTTTCTTTTATTATTGATCAGCCTGTAATAAATTGTTCATTAATTCTTGTAATAATTACTGAAAATAGGTATTAGCTTGTCATTTGATGATCTGTTTCTATTTATTAATTGAACTTACAATTATTTGTGTGTAAATAGACTAATTTGTGTAAATAAAGATCAAGTGTGAACTTTAGTGTTGCCAGCCTTATTTTAGACATTAGAACCCGTAACACTATAAAAAGCTGTATCAACTAAATATTTTTCCAAATGTTTTAAGCAGATGTATTTTCAAAATAATGACAATTGATGGTATTAAATTTATTTTCAAGCAGTTTAATACTCTATTATACAAAATTACACTATTTTAATGGAGTTGTTTTTCATCTACTTTAATTAAAAAAATATATATATTTTTATCGACATAATATAGAGCTGAAAAGTGGAGAGAATACTGTTTGAAACCTTGAAAAATCTTCTAATATCAGTAACCACTATCATAAAAAAATATTTAAAATTTTAATGCAGTTTTAGAACAATTCCGATTGACAAATAACCTAAGATAACCTTCTGATGTCCTTTTCCTTCTTTTTTATCTGCATTTTGCAGTCGACCCCCCCCCCCCCCCCCCCCCCGAGCGGTCCACAAGTGTGCTGGACTGTATGTTCTCAAAATTTATTTCAGTAAATAATATAATTTTGTATTTTTATTTAGTTTCTGTATAGCTCACATTGAATTTATTTCTTTCGACTACTAATAGTTGTAAAAATTGTAATGTTCTTTTGTTTTAAATTTATTTATTTGAGAATAAACCATCTATTTATATTTTTTAAATTTAAATTGAGATCATTTGTTTCAATTTAATAGTTTTACTTTTAAATGTCAGAGTTTTTATGATATTTATTAGCAGTTCGATTTGTTTAAGGTGAGAAAAATTGCATCCTGAATTGTCTTATTACATTTGCACTCAATCCAAATATTTGGGTCACTGAGGTCATTAAGAATACTTCTTGTTTGGTTTGAGTTGTTTTTTTATTTTTGTTTTATTTAGTCACATTTCATTTGGACACGTTTACATTTGAACTGAATTGAATTGTATTTGCTTCTATTATTTTTCTATTTTAAATTTTCACTCCTCTGTCATGATACTGTATCCACCACAGTGTAAATAAATATTTATTGGAAATAAATAATTCCGATTGAAATGTATTAATGTCACACTCACCGTCAATCTGAACATGAAATTTACATTCCCCTGATGTAATTCAACGTTGTACATGTTGAATTTGGAGATTTCTCGCTCCTCGTGGAATTCTTCCAGATTTAGGACAGCTGCGAATTTTTCCGCATAATTCGAGGCAGTCAAGTCTCTGGATAGTACCGTTCTAAAACAAAAATATACAATAAAGAATTTAATTGATATAGAATAACGATAATCTCAACTAATACAGTAATGAACAATTTTTTTGTAGATTACGTCTTGAAGACTCCAGTTAAGGAGTATAAGACAAGTCAGATCAACAATTATACAATATTATACAACAGTTACCATAATTAATAAATCAATTAGTTGAAGAAAGGTTTAATTTTAATGTGAAAGGAACTCTTGCACACTATATAAAGCTTTATCAACTAAATATTTTTTCAATTGTTTTTTTAAATACTGCTATATTTTGAAGACTCTTTTAAAAACTGCGGTAGCTTGTTGAAGGGTTTCCTACCAATATTATAATTAATACTATTTATAATTAAATTAATTAATACAATAATTAATTAATAAATTTAAAAAATAAATAAATAATAAATTAATTAATACAATTTATAATTAAATTACTACTATAATTAATACCTACCTTTACTTGTAAAAGAACCTGAGATAACTTTCCTATAAATTCTATGAAGCTAAACAATTCTTAGTCCAAGTCATCTAAAAATGCTTTACTTTGCACTTGTAAAGTCAATATAAAATAACCGTCGGGGAAGGCTGTTATAATTCCCATTTAGAAGAACTATTCATAATTGAAAAATTAATTATCAAAACCGGTCTGAATAAACCTAGAATTTTTCCAATGATTTTTGGTGAATTTGATGTTATGACAGTTAGACAGTAATATGTAATGAATGTAATTGAATCTATAATTAAACATAAAACTAATTTTCCTCACACCAATAATACAGCCAACAGTCAAAATAAAATATTATTATTATTATTTGCGATTTCGTAAATATAAGGCGATTGTTGAAATTCTGTGGGCATAGATGCCAGTCGGAGGAACTCCATAATGACAAACCCGTTTAATTATGCAGTGACATAATTCCTGACTTGCCAACCTATTATCAAATCATCCTCTATTTGTATGTTTGTTTTTTTCTTTATTTGACTGTACCTTGAATGAATTATGTGTTTGTTTTCTTAATGATTTGAATTTGTAATTGTTTGTTTTGCTTTAGAAATAAAATTAAAACTTTTCTTGCTGGTAACTCCCAAAAAGAATTATCTCGGGAGTACCTAATTTCTCTTGTCTTAGAAGAATTAAGTTTAGTTTGAAATGTACTTCATTTTTATAAGAGAAATAAAACATTTATTTATTGTTGTGGTTATCCATTTTTCGTGAACTGCAGTAGAACTATTCATATGTATTATCTTGCTGTGCAGAACTGACCTTTTTGAGTCGCGGCGGACGCGTTTCGAACTATGTTGTTCTTCTTCGGCGCTTGGTTGCAGACTGACTAGTTGTCTGGTATGTAAGGTCTGGTGGTTGTAGGAAGGTAGTGGGAGGAGTGGATGTGGTGGGGGTAGTGGGTGTGGTGGAGGTGTTTTTAGGAGGGATTTGTGATGATGTTGAAGAGGGTATGAGATTTGAAATTAAGTTGGTCATTGAGTATGAATTAAGGATGTGAAATGGAATGTTTGTAAATTTCGAATTGTTCAAGAGTATTGAGTTTTTGACTTTTGGGGGCAATGTGAAGGATGTGGAGGTTTTGATCATTCACCAACATTGATAATACATATGAATAGTACATTTATTTATTATTTATTACTATTATGTAGCTTAAGACCTTCCTCTAATAAATATCAGATACATAATACTAACATTGAAAAAATCAGGAGACAGCTAATATACACAAGCTCTAAAATTATAAATAACATTTTTGAGCACCTTATAAACAGTGCCAAAGTAACTAAGAAAATGAAACAAAACATCAGTAGTTGGATTAAGAGGAATTATTTTGTTTCATCTATGATAATAGTACTAGAAACGGTTCTTCTGATTTGTGAGCTTGCTTACTGATTCTTCCCTCTGGTCTTTTGGACTATCCCTTCCCTCTATCTCATCCTTTTCTCTCCACATTTTCTTTTTCATGGATTGATGGCCTTCCTAGTACATGGGTAACCATAGAGGATGAAGCCCACATAGGTCTGATACCTGTGCGTGGGTAATGAATTGGATGATGGTGATTGATGAGTTGGACCTACAGTTTACGAACCACCGGGAAGTGATTTTACAGCAGAGAACAGAGTCTTTTTGCTGGCCAATCCAATCGGTCACCGTTACAAGGATGACCAGGAGTTTCGTAGCTTATCTCTGATTGAACAGATACCTGTTACGGCACTCGGCTATCACTCCCCATGGGAGACCTAATACCCTCTCTTTTCTATACCACAACTTTTTATTGTTTAGCCTTCATGTTTTTTATTGAGTGTTATACATATGTGGTATTATTGTATTATGTTTGTTTTTTTGGGTTGTGTGTGTTAATAAAATCGAAATTGAATGTAACTAGGTTTTTTTTAAACAGCTATTATTGTGACTCACCAAGTGGTAATCTCCTCGACTTCTTGTATTATAATTGTGTACGTCAAGATTTTAGTTAATTTTACACATAAAGTAGCTTCATACACATATAAGCTGGGTACAGTTAGGAGACCAAGTCTCTTGAACAACGGCCTACATGAATCTAATCTATTTACTCTTTCGATACACCTTTCTTTTGGATCTTGAAAACCCTATCAAGGTTTTGTTTTGATGAATCACTCCATACTAAGACACCATACCTAATATTATGTGACAGTGAGAGCCCATGGTAAGCTGTAATAAGTAACTTTTTGTCATTTAATCTAGCAAGCTGACACAGGACAAATACCCCATATTCACGGCTACAGTTAATTATGGTTATTTGTACTCAATGAAGTAGAGCTAATAGTTAAATTTACGGTTTTAGTTACTGTTTTTATTTTCCTGACACAGATTTACATACATATCAATTCAACTGGAGCTTTCTACAACTTTGACCCTTTAATATATCTCGAGCTTTCCTTAACTTCCACATTTCTTCACCAGTTTCATATGGGTTAAAATGTACAAAATATTAAGGAAGTAAACTAGATAATTGTCAACTTACTCATATTTCTGCAATTTTCTTTGCAAATCAGTCGGAATTAAAGTTGATTGACCCTTGACAGTTTCATGTAGTTGCCTTATGGGAAGAGGCAGACCATAACCTTTCAGCCGTTTCTTGGTCACTAGCATAACCCCATTTGTTTGCCACATCAACTTCGCCTTGTCTTTTTTGGACATGAATCTAGAAAACGAAAAGAATAATAGTTTCAAGGAATAGTATAATAATTAACTTAGCCTTATCTTTTTTGTAGGTAGATCTAGAAAATGAAAAGAAAAGAGTTTAAGAAATAATAATTATTGACCGAGCGAAGAGAGGTCTCTGTTTCAAGTCGACCGTTTTGCATTTGTCTGCCTGTCTGTTAGTACCGCATTTACGGCTGAACGCGTGGACCAAATTCAACCAAACTTTGCATGGATCTTCCTTTAAGGAATGCCAAGCGATGTATGTGTTAAGGATTTTCGAAATTTGCTCGTAACTAAAGGATATTTAAAAGGAAAAAAGTAAGCCTATTAGGCCTACTTCTATAGGAACATACGATTTTTAAAATAAGCTTCTCCATCATGTGCAATTGGAATCAGATTTAAAGGTAGCCCTCGGGCTTCCAGATTCAACTGGTTGAGCCTTATTCATATAAATTGAGTTATCATTCATAAGAGTAAGATATTGGGAAGTGATAGCCGCGAGCCGTAGCAGGTAACTGTTCAATCAGATAGATAAGCTGCGTTCTCGTAGGTCCTGTTTGTAACGGTGACCGATTAGATTGGCCATCAAAGACACAGTTCTGTGCTGAAAATCACTTCCCGGTGGTTCGGAACCCACCAAACGAATATGAATAAGGCTCAACCAGATGTTACGGCCCGGGCTATCTATAGATCTGATTCCAATTGCATATGATGGAGAAGCTCATTTTAAAAATATTCCTATAGAAGAAGGCCTGGTTGCCTTCCATTTTTTTCTTTGTAACTTACTTATCCTTTAAATGCAACAAAATTTCGAAAATCCTTACACAAACATCACTGCGCATTACTAAAAGGAACATTCATGCCAAATTTCAAAGAAGGGTTTCGGGTTCAGCTGTAAATGTGTTACAGACAGACAAATGCAAAACGGTCGACTCGATACAGAGACCTCTCTTCGTTCGGTCAATTGACTCAGTCGTGTCTTTATAGGTACATCTACAGAATGAAAAAAAAAATTGTGTTAAGGATTGAAAAAATATAAGGCCCTTATTAGACATGGCCAATAAAGTTGCCGCCGCTTGCCGCACTAAAAATTACATCAGCTGATCGTCTGATCGAGTACAACAATATTTCAAATTAAATAAAGCATACACTTTTTTTAAACACACCTTAATAATAATAATAAAAAAATCACTATCTTGGAACTCGAAATTTAGACATTATAAAACCGTTATAAAGCCAGAAGCCTTATATGCAGCAGAAACATTAGATTTAAAAAATATATAGGATTACTAGAAAGCTTAGAAAAAAGAAAGACAAATTTTAAGGAAAATAGTAGGACCAAAATTTAAGAATAATGAAGTGCATTTGATCTCAAATCAAACTCTCTACCAGAAAATCGAGCAGCTTTCAGTCTCAATGAGAAAAAGAAGATTAATTTTTTACGGCCACATATTTAGAATGAATGAAAATAGATTAACAAAACAAATATTTGACTTTTTTAAAAACAGGAAAACAAAGTGGTTTAGACAAGTTGAACTTGATTTGAATGAATTGGATATCTCAGAAAATATAATTGGAAACAAAATAATTTTGAGAAAGTTGTTAAAAGATGAGAATAAAAGATTCCAAGAAAAACCTAAAACTAGAAGAACAGTAGTCTCGGAAGGAACAGAGAAGGGGTGAGAATGCGGGAATATTGGAGGAGGCGCAAGGAAGCATCCACAAAAAATGATTAATTCCACGTACCCCAAAGTGGGTGATTCGAAAAAAAAATAATAATACTATAAATTACCATGGAATAGTATTAATAACTTCAAATTGAAGTGTAGTCACATTAATTGTCATGTTGGCTAATGAACACTAAAAAATGTCATGTTGTCATTGTCATGTTGGCTAATAAACACTAAAAAACTATCATAAACTGAATTTTATTACTCTAATGTCTGGTTTGTCAGTCGTTCATTTAATCATTCGGCAGCTATTGATTCAATATCGGTCCTAAGGCTTGTTTCACTCATACTCGGCAGTCGGGTAACCGGTGTTCTTTATCCAGCCGTACCATATGGAGCGCTACACACTTACCCGATTTTTTAAATCATAATATGTTACAATGTAATTATGCCCGGTAAACGTGACTGCCGGGTATGTGTGAAACAAACCTCAGGCCCACTATTGCACCAATAGAACCTGGAATTTTTTTTTAGAAATTAAAGAATGTGGATAAAATATATTTTCAATTTTGTTAAATTTTTAGCAGACTTACTCCTCATCTGAGCTTTCATTGTCGTCTTCTTCAAGAATAATTTTCTTAGGTTTCATGTTTTGGTTACCGAAGTACATTGGAGAAGCAACAATGAATTTCTGTTGAATAAAAATAATAGAACACATAAAATAATTAAAATAAAAGAAAGAGTTATGCTACAAAAATGACAAATAAATTACAGTAAAATGATGAAAATTGTAGAAAAAGTAAAAGATGAAAATAAAAATAAGAGAGTACTTCTAAAAAAAATGTTTGTAGAATAATAAAAATGGTATAAAATAGAAATAACAAAAAGATTATAATAAATAATAAGACGAAATTGTCACAACCACATTTATTAAAACTTCGAGAAACTAGTTTCGGTTGTTACACCATTATCAATCTCAATCAAACTGAAGAGTTTTCAGTTTGATTGAGATTGATAATGGTGTAACAACCGAAACTAGTTTCTCGAAGTTTTAATAAATGTGGTTGTGACAATTTCGTCTTATTATTCATTATGGATACCTTCCACAATATCACCTTCGCCATTACTAAGAAAGAAAAAGATTATAGCTACAAAATATGAATAAATTTCTGCAAACGCTGGGAGACAATGGCTAAAATATGAACACAATAGAGCAATAGAGACAATAAATTTCAGTTAAACGATGAAAATTATAGAAAAATAAAATAATGAAAATAATAATGATCGAAAGAGTACTGCTAGAAAAATAAATTTCTGTAAAATCTTGGGAGAATGTAAAAAATAATAACTCAATTGGAACAAAAATACTGTGTACAATAGACTGATGAATATCCAAAAAAAAAAAAAACACTTCTTGCCGTTATCTGTCGACGAAACTCTAAACGCTGTAGAAGAAAAAGGGGAAAGAGGTGGTAGCGGAGAAGGTGAAGGAGGAGGAAATAGTGGTGAAGTGAAGAAAAAGGAGAGGAGATGGTGGTGAAGGATGAGGAGAAGGTGGAGGATGAGAAGCAGGTGGTGAAGAAAGAGGAGTAGGTGGGGAAGGTTGTGGAAAAATGAAGGAGAGATATTTGATATTTATTTATTACATCTTACATTGCCAGGTCTAATAAATATAACCTAAAATATAAAATATTACATTACATTAAGTAATTATAGTTGAAATAAGGTATAAAAATTAATTAAAAGAAAAAGACAGATTTGCAAATAATAAAACATAACTCATGAAATTTATGCAGCAAAAAAAAAACAAAAAAGAAGAAAAAATAACTAAGAACTAATTGATATAATAGACTTATGAAATACAAGAGAAAAATGAGAATGATGATGAAGTTGAGATTGAAGGGGAAGGAGGGGGAAAGGATTGGAGGAGGAGCAGGCTGCACAGATGAGTGTGTATACTGTCTAGCACACCTATGAGCAACCACCAAGCAATTATTCGACAGTGACGTTTGGAAAGCATCACAATCTAAGGTCACCTTTTTTTGTATCGGAGACGAATAGAACTTGATCCAACTCAAGCCACACAATAAGGAAATTTTTTAGTATTTTTTTAATTTATCTATTTTTACTACTTACCAGAGGTACTTTAATCTCTTGTGACGCCTTAGAACCGTTTTGATAAGATACTTTTATTGGTATGCAATGTACACCAAATGGCAGTTGATTTTTATCGACTAGAAATTCCACATCACATGCATCACCTGCAGAAATAAAAGAGAGATGAAAGTTAATAGTTATTTATGTATTAAGAGCGTGAAGCGCGACTTTATCGCTCGAGCCAAAACATTTACTGCACGACGCATAGCGGAGCGCAGTAATTTTGCGAGAGCAATAAAGAAGCTTCACGCGCGAATTACATACAATATTTTTCCTAAAACTGCAGTTCTGGATTCCAACACAATAAAAGCTTGTAGTTTGTAACATCACAGACCATGCGCGGATTTGGTTAGCGTTCGCCATTGTTGAGGTTATGTGAATTTCACAGATTCCGTGATCCACCAATGAGAAGGCATCAAAATCAAAACAGAAGCATAAAGAAAACAGCTGGCGGAGCAGTAAAGAGGTATTTTACAATTAGTTGTCAGTATGTAAAGAACTATTTTACGAGCAGTTGTAGGAACAATAAATTAAAATTACTTCAAGTTAAAATAGATACGATAAAATTGGAGACCTCGCTTCACTCGCCTTCACTGTCTAGCCAGATGGAATTGAATATCCCCAAGGAAAAGTTAAATCTAGTCATAAATGAAAATAAGTTGGATTAAAGGTAATAGGAAATTAATTAACCAAATTGGAAAATAAAAATAAATTGAAAATATAAAAAATAAGTAGGCCTAACTTGAAAATAATAGGAATAATGATGTCACCTAGCCGGAAGGATCGCTTAGCTCGCATTAGCAGTCTGTCTGAACTCAGGGAAGGGAGGCAATTATTTATAAATAGAATAGAATGACTTTTTTATTTGTTGACGTGGCGAAGTTTGGACAGCAGTGTCCACTCCACCACTTGATCACGAACTTAAATAAGACATTTAATACATAAATAATTGTTATAAATGAACTTTTCTATTGAAATTTAACGCTAAGCTATTTACCTCACCGACAATTATAGCCCCAGTTTTCAAACCTAATTCAGTAGGCCTCCATCCATGCCTGAGCAAGCATGACAACAATGCGAAACGTTCATTACTCAATTAGTTGTTATAAATTTCACTAGTAGAGATCGTTTTCAAAAATTATTTGTGTTTGAATATCAAGAAAATTAGTAATATGGAATTAAAACATTTAAAAACTTTTCAATTTTTGCTTGTGTATTCATTGTTGAATTTGATTGTAATATAATGTCTTAATAAAATATCCCTCAAATAGCTTACAGCTAGAGGGATACTATTGCATTATGTAATGTTCAAATAAATAAATAAATAAATAAAATTTGGACGTATTATACTAAATCCTCAAATTAAGATGTATAAACACTCTTTTAAGGTCATGTTGTTCCTGAAAAAACTTAATTTTGGAAAATCTTTAAATTTATGCCAAAAACCGCTGAATATGAGAGAAATTAATTTAAATTCTGTAAATTGATGGAGAAGCTTATACAAAATTTGAAAAGTTATCAATGTTTTCTCCATCTATTAAGTGTCAAGAATGGACAAACTTTGTCCAAACTTCGTCATTTCATGTAGTTGCATCACTTGGATTGTCATTACCGTTGTTGATATAATTGAGATCATACAAATAACATAATTGTACGTAATTTCTAGCACTCTAAAAATAGCATTATCTGAATTTACTACAGTATCTATGTGATGTTGATTATTTTATTTTTGTTAACTCATGCAAAATCTGTAAATTTACATGAATAAAGAACGATAATCTAATCGATGGAAGAAATTTGCAGGAATTACTTGTACGGTAACTAATCTAGAGTTTTTTAAACAAACTTGGACACAACATTTTTAAGGCCGTATTTATGAACGCTCCTTCAGTGAAGCTTGACTCGAGGGTACCTTGAAATGTAATGTAATACGCATTCCAAGAGTCCCTCGAGTCAAGAGACACTGAAGGAACGATCATAAAAAACGGGCAATGAATAATCAACCTGGATATTAAACGTTTCGGTCCACATGACTCTTAAGAGACAGTTTTTAACTAAATATTAAAAAAAAAACGTCAATTTTCGACCCATATGCTAAAAAAACGCCTAAAATTGTCAGTATTGGGAGTTCCTTAGAGCCTTATTATACAGAGCTACTGCAGTTGAAGTCGCACGCCCCAATTTAGGATAAATAACACCAGCCGGGTGAATTTGATTAAAAAATCAGCTGATGACTCAAAAGACTTTTATGCCTTAAGCCGCGTCTCCACCAACCGAACATGTCTGCCGAACATTTTTGGCGAATACAAAAAACGGACAAACATTAAACATATGGGTCACCAAACATGTTCGTGAGCTCAATTGAAATGTTCGGTATGTGAGCGAACAGTGACGACCAACAACAGGTTCCCGCCACTACCTCTACAACACCGATAATAATGTGTGGGATATAATAATGCAATAATAATGTGATAATGAGTATTTTTTGGAGTGTGGTGTGGACATGTCTGGCTCTACTCAGCCTTGTAGGAGTAGACAATATCTCCATAAAACCAATAGGCAATACGGCTCGTTCAGATTTAGAGTTGTCACTGAGAGCACAGTGCGGAGGGCTATTCAAGGTTTGAAAAATACTGGTTCAAGTGGTTGGGATGAGATTTCGTCTAAGGTGGTAAAGAGGGTATGTCCCATCATCCTGCAGCCTCTCACATATGTAATTAATTTGTGTCTGAAAGAAGGTGTTTTCCCACAGAAACTGAAATATGTGATAATCAAACCCATCCACAAAAAAGAAAGCAGGAAAGATGTAAGAAATTATCGGCCAATTGCCCTTTTAACAGTGTTTTCTAAGATTTTCGAAAAGGTTGTTTTTGAGCAGATGTCTGCTTACTTCGAAAATGAAAACATTTTTTATAATAAACAATTTGGTTTTAGGAAGGGTATGTCGACTAAGTCTGCTATTTTTGATGTTGTGACTGACTTGTTGGATGTTCTGGATGGGTCGGAGAGGGCTGTGGGAATCTTCTGTGATTTGTCCAGAGCATTTGAGATGGTTGATCATGAACTCCTGTTGAATAAGCTGAAGTTTTATGGATTCAATGGTTGTGCAGAGAGGTTTTTTGGGTCTTATCTGAGGGATAGATACCAGGCGGTGAAGAATGATTGTGAAGAGTCTCAGGTGTTTTCTGCATGGAAAAAAGTTAGGCTTGGGGTACCGCAGGGCTCTGTTCTCGGACCGACTTTATTCAATATATTTATTAATGACTTGCCTTACAATGTGGATGGCAAATTGATATTGTATGCTGACGACACTACAATCTTGGTCAAGGGTATTGATGACAGAGATGTAATGGATAAGGCCAAGTTTGCTATGCAGCAAGTCAACAGGTGGTTTGATCATAATTCATTGAAGCTGAATATGAACAAGACAAATTTAATGAAATTTTCGGTGAGAGGATATGAGAGTGATCCATTGGAGATGGGATGGGAGTGCCCTGCTTCTGATGTAACCAGGTTTCTAGGAGTAGTATTGCAGCAAAATATGAAGTGGGACAGTCACTTGGAAAAACTCCAAAAAAGATTATATCATGCTCTGTTCGCCCTAAGGACTGTTAAGTCAAATTCAAATATTCAGACAGCTTTAAAGGTATATCATGGGTATTTTCTCTCACTGATTAGGTTTAGTATTCTGTTTTGGGGGGCAGGAAAAAATTACATGAACATAAGCTTCAGAATGCAGAAGAAAGCTGTCAGGGTTCTTGAGGACGTGGGTCCTACTTCTTCTTGTAAGCCCATATTTAGGAAGCTCCAACTTCTTACAGTTCCAGCTATTTATTTCCTTGAAGTTGTGAGTTTTGTGTTCAAGAATATAGAAATGTTTAACGTTAACCGCATTAGTCATTCATACAAAACTCGAGGTAAGGATTCAGCTTTGTTCCAGTACCCAGTTCACAGGCTGACTCTTCTTGAAAGGGGACCATATTATTCGGGGCTTAAGTGTTTCAATTGTCTTCCAGAGGGGATCAGATTGTGTGGTAGTTATAGGCTATTTTTATCAGTGGTTACCAAGACGCTGGTAGAGGTATGTCCTTATACCATTGAGGAGTGTTACAATGCATTTACAGGACGCCAGTTTTGAACATAATAATTGACATGTTACATGCCACTTGAGCTCTGCTCAAATTGTGTGGCTCTATGTAACAAATAATAATAATAATAATAATAATAATAATAATAAAGCAAGGGAAGTGATAGCCGCGAGCCGTAGCAGGTATCTGTTCAATCAGAGAAATAAGCTGCGTTCTCGTAGGTCCTGTTCGTAACGATGACCGATTAGATTGACCAGCAAAAAATACACTGTTCTCTGCTGTAAAATCGGAACCCACCTAAAACTGTAGGTCCAACTCATTACCCACGGACAGGACTCAAACCTATGTGGGCTTCATCCTCAAAAAAAAAAATATGTTAGAGAAGGCGTCCACACCAAACCAACACCAAACAATGATCGGCGACATCAGATAATTCCAGCGAACACTGATCGCCGAGCGAGGTTGGTGGAGACGCGGCTTTAGTGTACTTTGAAATTGTTGAGCTCGTTTTTTTGCTCAGCTGGTGTAGTTTAGCCTAGAATGCGGCGCGCGACCGCGACAGCAGTGGTTTTTTATAATATGGCTCTTAGGGGATATTTTAGGCCCCAGCGTTGAAAACAGCTGAATATTATTCAGCATGTTGTTATAATATTAAAATGCATGTTGTATAAATATAGTACCATATTGTGACTTGAGGTGAATTGAGTTTTATTCATCTCAGATACAAAAAAGACTACATCAATGGCCGTTTTCACACACACCGACACGGCGCCGGCACGACACCGGCAAGATGTCGTCCCGGTGTCGTGGGGGTTGAGATACAATGCTGCCAAATGGAACAGCTTTCACATTCACCGACACGGCACCGGCAGCCGGCTGCCGGCGCCGGCATGTCGTTGGCAGCATCGCTCCCGCCGGTGCCGGCGCCGACTTATGTGTCGTCCATAGTTTTGAACAGAATTTGGTCATTTTGTCAACAGTTTGAGGTTAGGTACTGAAAAAAAACGTCTGGTACAGTACGATGGCTGATAGGTATGATGTTGTCACCCTAATTGAATTAGTTGAATCCGAGCCCTGTTTATGGGACAAAACTATAGAAGAAAATAAGAACAAAATCTTTAGAGACAGGAGCCAATCTCATCCAAGTGTCTTGTTTTTTGATTTCATCACTTAAATTCACTAATATATAGTCGAAAGTTTCCTTACAGTACTCATACGATAAAAATTAAAAAATTTTGTTGGGTTTGTCACTAGCTTATCAAATAAGGTGTAATACAAGCCATCCAAATAGCGAACTTTTATTATTGGGTCAATCCAAAGTTGTCTATTACGACTGCGCCTTTTACGTCGTAGATATAATAAATATAACAAATGCAACCTCCTGTTGTAATCAGCCATCGTACCGTTTTGAACTGTGCCGCTCACTGCAAAATAAGGTTAGTTCTTCACCGACAGCCAGATGCCGTGTCGGTAAGTGTGAAATGCTTCAACGATGTTGTGACGATATCGGCGCCCGGTGCCGGTGTCGTGCCGGCGCCGTGTCGGTGTGTGTGAAAACGCCCAATTGCGTTTCTTTCCAAACATCTCTACCAAATGATAGCTTGGACGCAGGAAGTAGCTCAGAGGTGTACCAGACAGTACACACACTCATCTGTGCAGACAGAACCGGTGTAAAGGTGGTAGTGGAATGTTAAGCATAGAGCTTCATAATTTGTTTCGGTGAGAATCACATACTGATACAGTTTTGTTAGCTCAGTGAGGAAATCAATCACAGACTACCTCACTCCTCGTTTGTGTAGTACGCTCTTTAGAGTAAACGTTGAGGTCTGAAGAGTCACCTTCAGTCGAAATCGGCCTTGGTACTATATACATAATATATGGCAGTGGGTGAATCCTCAGCCTCAATGTTGTGTTGTAGTTCAAAGAGCGTACTACGTAAACGAGGAGTGATTTACATTGTGATTGCTTTCCTCACTGATCTTATAGTTTTATATCAGTATGCCAAGACAACCTGAAAAGGTTTGAAGCTCCATGCTTAATAGTCCACTCTAAAAAGGGTCGGCTGCACAGGTGATTGTGCATACTATCCAGCACACCTCTGAGCTACTTTCTGCGTCCAATCGATAGAGACATTCGGAAATCACAACTGATGTACTGTAGTTTTCATATATCTTGGCAGAAGTATGTTGGGTTCAAATGTAGCATGTCCCATCTGCTACACGCTGCCAAGTTATATGAATACTACAGTAGCCTTTTTTGTATTTGAGGTTAACAAAACTCAGTTTACCTCGAACTACAATAGGTCAAGAATATTAAATAAAAAAGTTGTGGATGAACTTACCAGCTAGCAAAAACTTACTGCTGTATTTATTGATTTTGATAAATTTTTTGAACTCTTCAAAGACTTCAATTTTGTGCACAGAAACAGGAAGTCGGGGGTTCACATTTCTCAGGACCAATTTTATTGGTGCCTGACCAGATTTCTTATTATCTACTGCGTCAGCATTTTTTTTACTTGGACGTACAAGTAGTTGCCCTGGCCGGTTGATTATATGTACACCGGGCTGCCTAAAAACGAAACAAAAATAAACTGTCGTAGATTAAACGTAGAACATAGAAAAACAAAACCAAGAAAGAAAGGCAGAAAATGTTGGAAAATTTAAAAGTAAAATATTATAAGAGGTATTTCAAGTATTGCAAAACTGGCTACATATTAATATTATTTCGAAGGTGAATTATTGATAAATGATATTTTCACTGTATTAGAATTAAGATACAACAGGTGCACCAACAAGAAGTATTAGTATATTATGAATGATTGAGATTGACTTAAATTCTGCAGTGAAGGCTAAGGGAGGTACTTGAAAGCAGAATATTTCCACTGTATTGGAGCCTATTGGAACTGAATAGACAGGTGGAATTTGCTTAAATCTTATACAGTGTGTAATGTAACAGCATAATTAATTTATTTGCCATGAATTTTCACAAAAGGAGAGAGCCATTATTAGCTTTCAGAAGAAAAATGATGAGGTTAGTAGAATGGGGCGGGTCATCTGCCGTAGATGCAGCCAGATCCCTTACTCGATACCGACTGCCCCGAGCCACTCTGTTTTTCAGCACAATTTTACTTGTCATGAATTTTCAAAATATTGAAAATAATGAAGATCTTCAAGATGGATCTCATAGATTCGAAAGTACTCGGCCAGATTAAGTGAGTTATTATACTTATTCTTAACAAATATTTGACTGCAAGTCGTTAAATTTCACATGAAAAGTTAATATTAACAACGCAGTTCGTCATGGAACAAGAAATCCAGGTTTTAATCTTTCACAAATTGTATTTTCACAACGTTATTAGAGGTAGTTGAGTGTATTATTAGATATTTTTATAAATATCAAATGGAATTATTAAATTAATTCTGTTGTAGAAGTCCTATTGAAGCTGAATAAATAGGTGAAATGGGCTTAAATCTTATATAGCTTAGGCAGGAGAAATATGGTATTTTTTACAACATTTTTATAGATAGCTTAGTGTGTTAGAAAGATTATAACATCTTCATTTGAATATCAAGGCCAATCATTAAATAAATAGCATTTTCGCTGTTTTAGAACTGGCTGGAACTGAATATACAGATGGAATGTGCTTAAATCTTATATAGTGCAGGCCGGAGAAATATCATATTTTTACAACATAATTTAAGGTAACTGAATGTGTTGCAAGGGTTATAACATCTTAATTAAAATATCAAGGCGAATTACTAAATAAATAGAACTAAAAAATCTAACTAAATAAAACATTTTCAATGTATTAGACCCTACTGGAAATGAATAAACAGGTAGAATGGACTCAAATCTTAAATAGCGCAGGTAAGAGTAATATTTTATTTTTTGCAACATTATTATTAGAGGTAGCTGAGTAAGTTTCAAAAGGTCTTAGAGTATCTCATGTAAATCAGGGCGAGTTATTAAATAAATGGCATTTCCAATGTATTAGAGCCTACTGGAACTAAATATAGAGGTGAAATGGGCTTGAATCTTATATGGCGCAGGCAAGGGATATATTGTATTTTTTACAACATTATTGGAGGTAGGTGAGTGAGTTTCAAAGGGTTTTAGAGCACCTCATGTATATCAGGGCGAGTTATTAAATAAATGGCATTTATAATGTTTAGAGCCTACTGGAAATGAATTATCAGGTGGAATGGGCTTAAATCTTATAATTATAGCGCAGGCAAGGGAAATATTGTATTTATTACAACATTATTAGAGGTAGCTGAAGGTGTAAGAATGGTTATTATATCTTATTTTGAATAGGCTATCAAGGCAATTTTAAACTAAATACCATTTTCACTGTATTAGAGCCTACTGGAACTGGATAAACAGGTGGAATGGGCGTAAATCTTAAATAGCACAGGTGGGAGAAATATTGTATTTTTCACAACATTATTACTGGTAGCTGATTGGCTATTACATCTTCCTACATATAGCAAGTCCAATTATTAAATAAATGGCATTTCCAATGTATTGGAGCCTACTGGAACTGAATAAACAGGTGGAATGGGCTTAAATCTTGAATAACGAAAATAGAGCTAATATTGCATTTTTTACAAAATTATTATTTCTTTTTTTTTTAGAATGAAGCCCACATAGGTCTGAGACCTGTGCGTGGGTAATGAGTAGGATGATAATGATTGATGAGTTGGACCTATAGTTTTAGGTGGGTTCCGAACCACCGGGAAGTGATTTTACAGCAGAGAACAGTGTCTTTTTTGCTGGCCAATCTAATCGGTCACCGTTACAAACAGGACCTACGAGAACGCAGCTTATCTCTATCTGATTGAACAGATACCTGCTACGGCTCGCTGCTATCACTTCCCAAAGAAGTAGAGGTATTAGAAGTAGCTGAAAGTGTTTCAAAGGTTATTACATGTTCTTATAAATAGCAAAGTGAATTATTGAAAATATTGCATTTCCAATGTATATTAGCCTACTGGAAGTGAATAAGCAGGTGGAATGAATGGGCTCAAGTCCTAAATAGATGGGGCAGGAGAAATATTGTAATTTTACAGCAAAAATAGAAGTAATTGAGTGCGTTTAAAAGGTTTTTAAATCTAATATCAAATAAATTGAATTTCCATTGTATTAGAGCCTAATTGAATTCAATAAAAAGATGGAATGGGCTTAAATCTTGAATATCGAAGGTAGGGCTAATATTGTATTTTTTACAAAATTATTAGAGGCAGCTAAGAGTGTTTAAATGGTTATTACATGTTATTATAAATAGCAAAGTGAATTATAAAATAAATGGCATCTTCACTGTACAGAATTTATTGATACTGAATAAACAGGTGGAAAGCACTCAAATCTTATATAGCGCAGGCAAATGAAATATTGTATTATTCACAACATTATTAGAGGTAGTTGAGTGTTTTAAAAGAGTTATAATATGAGAGGTAAGTGTTTTAAGTTGTTCTGGGAGGAGAGTTGTAAGTGTTTCTTATCACATAGAGGAGGAGAGTGCTCTACTGCAGTGACTCATTTTTGACGGAAATCCAATAAAAAATTAAACTCCTCAAAACAAAATTACGATATGTCGCAACTTTTGTTTCTCTATAGCTAATACCAGCTTTGTAGCAGGTTTTCTAGTAGCTTATAAGTAACCTTGAGCGTTCTAATATTCTATTGATATATCATTAATTCTGCTATCAACAAATAAATCTTAGGAATGCGTCTTTTTTTAAATTTTAGAATTTATTGGTCAAATCTTGTTAATTACCCCCAAAAATCACGCAAATTCTGAAATTTCTCAACAAGTGTAACTGACGAATTCATATTGACGAGTAATAAAATAATATTATAATTTATCATTCCAACATCAGTACAGATTTATAAAGTTGGAGCGCTCATCTTTGATATGATCTTGACTGACTGCTACTCTTGCGGTTACAGTTTCGATTCCCGTTCTGGCTTATTTTGAGTCATCATTCACTTTATTACCCATGTACAAGTCTCAGACTCATGTGGGCATCAAAACGAAAAATAAAATATCGGCGTTAAAAATGATTATAAGTATGCATTTACAACAGCACTCTTTTTTTTATTAGTATTGGACGCGTTTCGGAGCCTGGGTCCCAACCTCAGCGAACAGAGAATACATATATACAGTAAAAGTATGTATTCTCTGTTCGCTGAGGATGGGACTCCCGTCCTGAAACACGTCCGATACTACTTACAGAAGTGCTGTTGTAAATGCAAGTTCATTATCGTTATTAACAACGATAATAGCCAATAGTATTTTCTCGAATGATGAAGCTAACATAAATCTGAGACCTGTGCGTGGGTAATGAATTGCATAATGGTAATTGATAACTTGGACATACAGTTTCAGGTGGGTTCCGAAGCATAGGGAAGTGATTTTACAGCAGAGAACAGAGTATTTTATGCTGTCCAATCCAATCGGTCACCCTTACAAAGAGAGCCCAGGAGTTCGTAGCTTATCTGATTGAACAGATATCTGCTACGACTTACGTTTAAAACTTCTCTAATTGCATCAATATACAATGATTACTATTATTAAGTTGATGTAAGGATGAAACCCAAAGAAGAAATTTAAATTAAATAAACAATTGAATGTAAAGAGACTAACTTTAGCTTAAAACTGCTTCCTTCTTGATATTCCATCTTTAAGAATTAATAATAACGAACTCCAAAATGTATTAAATTCTATGATCTACATCAATTACTTGAGATATCGATGCAACAACTAATTACAATAATTACTAAAGATATCAATGATATTTTTCTTTAAGTGGCGAAGGAGATATTGTGGAAGGTATCCATAATGAATAATAAGAAGAAATTGTCACAACCATATTTATTAAAAAATATTGAGAAACTAGATTGATAATGGTATAACAACCGAAACTAGTTTCTCAATATTTTTTAATAAATGTGGAGTTTGATTGAGATTGATAATGGTATAACAACCGAAACTAGTTTCTCAATATTTTTTAATAAATGTGGAGTTTGATTGAGATTGATAATGGTATAACAACCGAAACTAGTTTCTCAATATTTTTTAATAAATGGAGGTGTGACAATTTCGTCTTATTATTCATTATCAATGATATAATTGAAAATTTGAAAAACTCAAAAATGTATTGCTCAACGAGTGCATGCAAGAGAATGAGCCAAACATTTGGAGCTGTTTGAGTTCAAAACAATAAAGAAAATTCTAAAATAATCTGATTTAAACAAATTTCAATTCAATTCCTATTTAAAAAATAAAATAGAGAAAAATAATTTAAAAAATTATTACCTTTCTCGCTGATCCCTATTCTGCCAGGCAATACTGCAGAAGACACAGTGCTTTTTGGCTTGGAGACTTTCCTTAGTGACAGCCCATTTTATGTAAGCTGAAATACAAAATAACAGAAGATAATTATTATAAGTGATAAAACAGTTTTTTGTCAGAAACAAGTTCGATGAAGATAGCAGGTAGTGTAGAATAGCATGAAAGAGCTTCATTATAATATTGTAAATACAGAAAGTTGATCATTGTTCAAATCATGAAGGAAAAAATTTCTCAAATTTTTGTTGAACAGTTCACGGTTGACAATGATAATATTTTTGGCTTTGTATGTATTGCTAGGTAATTGCTGTTTACACCATGAATGATTCAAGGTTGTGTTTGATTATGATTTGAACTTGAATGGAATGGTGTCTTGATAAAAAGTTTTTTTTGTAGATTACGTCTTGGAGACTCCGTTTACGGAGTATAAGACAAGTCAGACCAAAATATGCATACAAAAGGCTATTCATTTGAAAGTTCACTCGAAATGGACACTAAAAACAGTTAAAAATAGTTAAATATTTTTAATTAGTTTTTTAGTTTAAATAGTTTTAATAATATTACATTTTGATAACATTTTGAGCCTAAAAATACATTCTGTATATTTATGAAATAATATAAATGGAGTATCAATAAAATGAGATTTTGACAAAAAAAACAAGTGATATAAGACAAAAATACTCACGAAATCGAAGTTGTTCCGTCTTATCGCCAGTACTGAGACATAAGTTGTCAACGAATAGATCATTGTTGTCTTTCTGGTAAACATTGGCCACAAAATACCTGAATGCTTTAACAACGATTCCATAGTCATGTTTACTACTTTTCTTTTTACAATTGCCAGGTTGCTGGAGAGCGAATACTTTTTCACCTGCTCTACCTCGTCTGTGATATTTTCGTTTCTCCTTTCCACTCATTTCTATAAAAATAGAAAAAATAAAATTAGAAAAGTAAATTTTTGAGGGTGGAGCTCACATAGGTGTGAGACCTGTGCGTGGGTAATGAATGGGATGATAGTGATTGATGGTGATTCGAAATAATTGAATAAAAATATTGTCTGGACCGATACAACTCAAATTATTATTAATAAGCTATAAAATAGAAAATACAGCCCAAAAAGTATCCAAGGTCAATTACTCAATCAAGGTCAAGCTACCGGAAAAACGTATAAACCTCAAAACTGATAAACTTTAAACGTCTTCATGCTGTTCTCTGTTGACAAAACTCAATCAAGGTCCAGCTATCGGAAAACAATCATATATAAACGTCTTCATGCTGTCCTCTGTTGACGAAACTCTAGCGTTGGAGAGTAAGGGATTGGAAAAGGAGGAGGAGGTGAACAAATAAGAGTAATAGGAGGAGGAGGAGGAGGAGAAGGATTAGGAGGAAGAGTAGGAGGATGACAAGATGGAGGAGGAGGAGAATGATGATAAAGCAAGAGAAGGAGGAGGAAGAAGAGGTTTGTGAGAAGAAATCCTCCTCTTTCTCTCCTCTTTTGGAGGAGCAGAAGAGGAGAAGAAATAGGATGAGAAGGAGGAGGAAGAAGAGGTTTGTGAGAAGAAAGAGGAGGAGGAGGAGCAGAAGAAAGAGGAGTAGAAATAGGATGAGAAGGAGGGGAAGGAGAAGGATTAGGAGGAAGAGTAGGAGGAGGAGAATGATGATGAAGTAGGAGAAGGAGAAGGAAGAGGAGGAGGAGGATGGGGAGAAGAAAGAGGATGGGGGAAGAAAGAGGATGGGGAGAAGAAAAAGGATGGGGAGAAGAAAAAGGAGGAGGAGCAGAAGAAAGAGGAGAAGAAATAGGATGAGGAGGGAAAGGAGAAGAAGGAGGGAGAAGGATAAGAGGAGGAGGTGCAGCAGTACAGGCAGAAGTGCAAGTGTGTGATAATATGATAATATATTATATTAAATATAAAAACAGTGTCAGTTTTGATATTAGATTGTTCATCAAGAATTTCGTCATGGAAAACATCACAGACCACAATAAGGCATACGAATTTTACACAAACTGATAACAAAGAAGAAAAATATTTTCCATCACGGTTCAAAAGCCTATGATGTCAAGTTCGAATTAATTTACTTGAAATAAAAAAAAATATTTAAAACCCAAGCAGTACTAAAACTGTGACATTAATTCAAACATGAGTAATCATTACTTATGTTTAGTCTACAAATAGCAATTACTTTTCGATAAGTGACCTCTTGAAAATGTCATTGCGAACAAGTGATTCTTGTATTTATTGAATGACTGAAGTATTATACATTGTCATTAAAAATAAATTAAATAAAACGTAATTATGAATCATTTAGACTCAATTTTTTACGATGACATAGCACAACACTTCAAATAATTTTTTTTCGGATGAAGCCCACATAGGATAGGTCTGAAACCTGTACGTGGATAATGAGTTGGATGATCGTGATTGATAAGATGATAAGTGAAACTACAGTTTTAGGTGGGTTCCGGACCACGGGAAAGTTGATTTTACAGCAGAAAATAGTATTTTTCTGGCCAATACCATGGGTCACCCTAAACATATTTATAATTTTATAATAATATCAGCATTGGGAGTCATTCAAATAAAATGTTACAGCTTTTTTATAATAGAATAGAATAGCAAAGCGCTTCAAATAATAGCTAATAACATTATTGTAAAATAATAATTAATATAAATGATAAGTAAAGTGGGGAAACCCTTACGGGTAGTTCCATCTCCCCATTTGAGCCATGTTATTGAAAACAAGGTGGACTTACAATTTTAGGTGGGTTCCGAACCACCGGGAAGTGATTTTACAGCAGAGAACAGAGTATTTTTTGTCGGCCAATCCAATCGGTCATCCTTCCATTGAAGGCCCAAGAGAGCGTGGCTTATCAATCCAATCAATTCGGCCAATCGATTCGGCCGAATGAACAGATATACCTGCTACGGCTCACGGCTATCGCTTCCCTAATTTAAATGATAATACTTGTGCATGATAGTAATAGTTAGTGAAAAAATATTAAATAGAATCAAATAATTCGCCCCTATTAACATTAATTTATAACAAATAATTTTCACAAATTCATATAATATTAATATTTATTATTAAATTCTTCATTATGTTTCCATTATTATTATTGGAGAGAAAATGCGTACAATATTTAAAAAAATAATAATAATTTTACATTTTTTTCTTCAATTAAAAAATAATACATATATATTAGAAAATAATCATTAGAGTTTCATTTTATTTATTATAATATTTATTTTATATTTATTATACTTATATTCATTATATAATTTTATAATTACTATATCTTTATTATTACAAATAAATAAGTACAGATGGTTCCACCTCGCCGTTTGAGCTTGAGCCATGTTACAAAGAACACGTTGGACTTCCTATTTTAGGTGGGTTCCGAACCACCAAGTAAGTGATGTAATCATTATATTGATGCAAATAAAGAGTGAAATAAATAGGCATAAATAGCATTAATTGATGGGGAAGCAAACAAGGGCAGTACCCCATCTTATCGAGTCGTGCTATGGGAAACATGGAAGATCTACAATTCCAAGTGCAATCCGAACCACTATGATGATATCGATTCAAAGAAAGAATTAAACTAATGTATAAATAAACATGCTTGGCTTTTATTGGTGGGGAGAACCTCTGTTGAAACTCTCAATTGAAACATTTAAGATTGAAGAATTTCTAAAAATAATAAAAATTTCTGATTTATACCATCTTGATAATATAGTATTTAAATTAGTATTTACTTGTAAAATCAATATATGGCACCTCCTGAAAAACCTACTGGTTTAGGAGGACCTTTGTTGTAATGATACTGTAAATATATAAATTGATTGATTGATAGGTAACCTAGAAAAATAGTGTAAGCTCTTTGCACAAAGAACAGTAACAGCGTATCGTCAAAGGTATAAAATAAAGTGACGGTAAACAAAATTCCAATTTTACCAGTTTGTTTATCCACTTGTTCCATCCTAGAGTTCTCCACTGGTACAAAATATTAAAATAAATAAACTTTAATAAATTTAAAGTCATAGATTTACTTGAATAATTAATCAATTCAGTTCAAAATTCAATAAACCACGATTGCACAATGACTTTCAAAAGATCATCTACTTGGTCCACCCTACAACCTCTGGTACAAAATATTAAAATAAACTTTAAAAATTTCAGGTAACTAATTCACTTTAATAAATAAATTCAATGTTTAGATTCTAAGTCTGAAATTTATACGAGATAAAATTAACTTATGAAAATGTATCACCCGCGATAGCACAATAACTATTGAAAGAGTTCAAAATCAGCGTCGAAATTTATCAACAAAAACGAGCAGAAATATTGATAAAGAATAATAATAATAATAAAACAGAGATAAGAAAACGATTGAAACTAGCCTCTTGAGTGAAAAGTACGAGTACCTCTTTCCTCTATTATGGTATGAGTTATTTCCTCAAGTATTATGAGTATCAATATTAATTCCTCGTGAGTATGCAAGCTAACTAAACTAAAACTAGACTCACAAAGAGACTGAAACGTTATTTAATTATACTGATAATAGAAAGGTATTTCTAAAATCAACAATTCTGAAACATCCTGTCCGTAGCTATGATTCATGCTCGTTTAAGCGAATGTAGGTGTGTGCGCGTCCAAGAGGATAAACACACTCACACATGCACACACATGTAGAAGTTTTGACAAAAGGCGTTCATTTTGGACAAGCTTTTGTAAACACAAAGCTAGGCTGTAATCTTTTAATTTACTTCTTATGGAGGAGATAAACTATTTTTATATTTTCTAAAAGTTTGATTTTCTCACGCTATTATTTAAAGTTAATTCTCATTTATCATTTTAGAATTTTAGTTTTTTTTTTAAGGATGAAGCCCACATAGGTCTGAGACCTGTGCGTGGGTAATGAATTGGTTGATGGTGATTGATGAGTTGGACCTACAGTTTTAGGTGGGTTCCGAACCACCGGGAAGTGATTTTACAGCAGAGAAGTTTTTTTTTGCTGGTCAATCCAATCGGTCACCCTTATAAAGAGCGCCCAGGAGATTCGTAGCTTATCTCTGATTGAACAGTTATGTTCACTTAATTAATTTTTCGTTGACTTCTTTCCCAGGAGTAGAGGAAACTGATTTTTTTTAAAGTTTGCAATCAACTATTTTATTACGCTGGTTTTTATTTATCATTTTAAAACTTTATATTATTTATTACTCTAAATATTTTTTTAATGCCTTCTTTCCCAAGAGATGTTTGCTGTATTAATTTTCTAAAAGTTTGCAATCATTATCACACTATTTTATTCAGTTAATTCTCATTTATCTTTTTAAAATGTTATATAAGGTAATAATTATTATTATTTATAATCCCACAATTAATTTTTCAATTGACTTCTTTGACTTCTTTTCAATTGATTTTTATTCATCATTTTACAACATTTTATATTATTTATTCATAATCTCTTTATTAATCGTTTAATCGACTTCTTTGGTATGTCTTAGAAAAATAAAGATTTGAAATAGAAATTTCATTCTAATTCATAAATTATACAAATTTAATGTACAATACTCCATAAAATGTGTTTTACTTGCATCCCAAACAATAAATTCACCAGTTAATTCTTGCGGCAAACTAAAACATTTTTTATCAAATCGAATCAAATTTTAATTTTTTTATTAGTAGCCTAATTAATTTTAAATTCAATTAATTTCATTTTAAATACAGCAATAACTTTGTAAATGTTTCACAAGTAATTTTTTGCAGAAAATTCATTATGAAAACGAAAACTCATTCTATCAAATTTTAAACACAGTAATTACTCTTGCAATTAAATTAATAGATAATTACTTTAGCTCTTGACATTCCAAAAGAAATCAAAAATAATGTTACTTCAAGCAATCATCTAGAACAGGAGTATTAAGAATGGTTAATACAGTAATAACTTTGTAAATCTATCTTTTGATGGAAATAAAATTTGAAT
Source organism: Conomelus anceps (assembly GCA_948455865.1). Lineage (NCBI taxonomy): Eukaryota > Metazoa > Arthropoda > Insecta > Hemiptera > Delphacidae > Conomelus > Conomelus anceps. Next base: position 35,039,254 of record OX418227.1, on the reverse strand, counting down.
ATTCCCTTAAATGTTCCTTAGTTGATCAGCTAGCATTACAAACAAAAGTTTACAACCTATTTTTTGCAACAAGCCAGAAAAGTGATTTAATCAAATCGAAACATAATTCCTTCAAATTTCAAACACAGTAATTACTTCAACAATTTAGATAATTATTTAGTAATTGCTTAGCTCTTGATATTCCAAAAACAAGAAAATCAGAAATAACGTTTTCAGCAACCTACTTGAAAAGGAATAATACTCGTTCTATAAAATTATTTTAAAACAGTAATAACTTTATAAATAAATGTATGTGTCTTTTAATGGGAATCTTTTAATGTTGTGGGCTATGCCTGTTGTATCTTTACTTCATTGTGTTAAGTGTTATAAATAAATTAAAAAAAATTTGCTTTACAATAATTATTTAAACAGAATTTATTAATTTCGAATTCCTTTAATTGCTATTAGTTTATACTGAAGACTTCCGCAATGGCGGATATTGACAACAGTATTCAACAGCTGATGGAAATCGATGAATGCTACTGTACAAAAATATTAGTCACCACCGGGAATCGAACCACGGACTATAATTAATAAATTCTGTTTAAGTAAATTTGTCAGTTTGTTCAATTGTCAGTAACTTCGAACTAACTTGTATTAATTATTTCTTACTTGATCCCTTAGCATTCCAAACAAGAAGGTAATTTTTCCAGCAAACCAGAAAGTTATCAAATTGAAAACTCATTCTATCAAATTTCATCAGTAATTAATTTTACAATTTAATTAATTATAATTATACAGTAGGCTAATAACTTTGTAAATGTATCTTACTTGAGCTATGTGCATTCCAAAAACAAGAAGATCGGAAATAATATTTTCAGCAACGGACTTGGACAGGATTAATGAAGAGGTGACAAACCGAACTGATTACAATCGCTGCACTGAACTGACTGGCAAAATTATTGATAATCTTTTGCCAGTGTACTCTTCCCTCTACCCGCCCCCACCCAAACACCACCAACCACAGGACTGGTTTCAAGGAGTGACAGGGTAGGAGAGGAGGGGGAGAGGGGAATATTTTGACAAACAAAGAGCCCAGCAGAGTGGCGACATGCTAGAATTCCACGCATAGCAAAAATTCACCATTTTATAATATTATTGACGACTCAGGTCAACTCACATTTATTATTCTCGGCTACCTCGTTAGGGACGAAAGCAATAAAACAGAACTAAGAAAAAAAACTTAGGAAATCCCTAGCTACTTGAAAGTATGAGAAAAAACTGAAGAATCTTTTTTTTTCAAAAACTAACAAAGGGGCACTTAAATGGTAGAAAAGGATACTTTTAAACGCACGTACAGAAAGCATAAAAAAAAAGATTTTTTCTGAGAATGAAGCCCACATGGTCTGAGGCCTGTAAGTGCGTAATGAATTGGATGATGGTGATTGATGAGTTGGACCTACAGTTTTAGGTGGGTTCCGAACCAACGGGAAGTGATTATACAGCAGATAAGCTAAAGTTATGGGAACAGATTTTTAATAATAATAGGGTGGGAAACAGTTATTTTATTGAACCAGATAGGGCCTTATTGAAATCTTGCCGTTGTCCTTGCTCTAGCTCTTGAAAGGTAGATTCTAGCCTCTTGAAACGTAGTTTTTTCAACTATTTTCACCGTTCCATTACGTGAAAACTTTCAAATTAATAGCATTTTTATAACCATTTTTTTTAGTAAATTTCCAAGTTTTAGGGTGGTGATTGGTCATGCGATAGTGATATTCAGTCACGACCGCTCAAGACTGCGTTCGGATGGGTGATCGTGCTTCTATGACTTGGTGTTAAAAGCATTATTTTCACCTACCCGGTGGTTCGGAACCCACCTAAAATAGTAGGTCCATCATGTTATTCATAACAAGGCTCAAACGGCGAGATGAAACTACCCGTATAAGGTGGAAATTGTTTTTGTTTTTTGTAGATTACGTCTCATAGACTCCAAGTATAAAACACAAGTGAAAGACAAGTATAAGACAAGTCAGATTAAAAAATAATTATACAATCTTATACACTAGTTACTATAATTAATTACTATACAATTAGTTGAGGTAGGCTTCATTTTGATGTTAGCTACCCCCATAAGGTGGAACTACCTGCATAAGGGTCTCCCCACCAATAAAAGCCGTACTTTTATTACTCTATTTTATTGAACATCTAAATTTTTAGTGAAAATTACCATCAATGTTTTGGCTAATGTAGCTACTGTAGGTCCAACTGATCAATCACCATCATCCAACTCATTACCCACGCACAGGTCTCAGACCCATGTGGGCTTCATCCTCAAAAAAAAAAAAAAAAAAAAAAAAAAAAAATTGTGAAAAAATCAGTTTCGGACTTTGCCTGTTGCATCTTCACTTCATTGTTATCCTGTCTATAAATAAATTTTTTACAGCTTCTTCGTAGTCCAAATAAGGTCCCTATTGATTTTGGTTTTTCTATGTTAAATATAAATACAAAAATGGTAGATCTAAATTTGTAGTGTGTATTAACTTCAATGTTTTGGAAAATGTAGCGTATATTCGAAATCTGTGAAGAGAGCAATTTTGGAATTGTGCCATAAAATAAATTAATATTAGAAAATTAATAAACAGATAAATATTATTTTCTACATGTATAATATTGAATTATATAGAAAATAATACAGTTTTATTTACCCCATAAAAACCCCCAGTGGGTGGGGGTAGTAGAATTGCAACCACAGTATCCCTGCTTGTCGTAAGAGGCGACTAAAAGGGCAACTGTCCGTTGACCTCATTATCCTAGAAACCTATCCTTTATCCTGCTCTTCATCCCAGCCCCTCCCTCCACCCTTTCCTCTATCTAACGGTGCCTGCAGGACACCAGGTGACCTCCTGCAGTATGTAGCCTTGCCCGGGCATGCGGGGCTCTGTCCGGGTTGACTCCACTTCCCTAGCTGCTCGTGGGAACCACATGAATTTCCAAATACGTACCAGAACCAAACCTCAAGGTAACTCCAGAAGTTGCCTTGCCCTCAAACCTATCAGGTTCCACCCCATCAGGGCAGGTTCCTCGATTTGAATCAACAGTCAAGGACAATGCCCAGGGTCCTTCAGATCAATTTACATCACAGTAAAGCAGCCTCGGCTGCTTTCTGCCAGTTCTTCCTCAGAGAGGGATTTAACCTAGCAAAAGGCTGCTAGCAGACACAAGCTCCTACTTCACCAACTGGCTGGTGAGGCTGGGTAGAGGTCAGGTCAAGCAGTTGATTGCTCTGATAACTGGACATGGCCACTCCAGGAAACATCTCCACACAATTGGACTCAGAAATGAAAGTCAGATGTGTAGGCTTTGCAATCAGTCTGAAGAGACTGCCAAGCACATCATACTGGATTGCGAGAGACTCGGGGCAAGGAGAAGGGCTCTGTTTGGCTGCAAACAACCAGGTGATGAATGGGACGTTAGCATAGGGAAAAAACTCCTGGATCTTGTAAAGGGCACAGGTATTGGTTTGCCCAACTAACGTACTAGGGACACACAATAAGCTTCGGTTGACGTGTGAGGATCTTTGAATCTTTGGATCTTTGAATCCGTCCCTTCATAACATAATAATAATAATAATACCCTATAAAAGAGAGCATCTGAACATTTTTATAACTGTTGTTTTTAAAAATAGATATGTTGTATTGTTCTAAGAGTATCCCATCTCCTGTTATATTTTAGTATTTTTTACTTTATTTCTTTTCTGTATCCCTGTATTTGAGAAAAAACGGGTGTGTGAAAAAAACCTGCTCCAGGGCGTAACAAATCTACAAATAAAATAAATTAAATTATATTTATTACACTGCTATCTATTGAAGAACTTGAGAACAATAATCTTGACTAACGCCCCAACTCCAACGCCCCATATATATTTAGCACCCTCCCCTCCTTAATCGGAAGTTGTGTAAGAGATGGGAAGGGGGAAAATCTCTTAAATTATTGAAATCTTTATTGGCCATCAAATACATTATAAGTACATTAGGCTTCGTCATTTATATAATACAAAACATACATAAAATTACAAAAGTACATAAACTTAAAAATAACTATTTATCAAACAGGCAGGCAGCACAAAAAATTCCTGAACAGAGTACAATGGATTTTTCAGGAGCATTATCCTCACATTCATTTTAAACTCTGATGCAGATTGGCTACGAGCAACAAGTGGCAATCTATTAAATGCCCTTATGGATAAGATTTTATAATGACATTGATGCTTTTTCAGTCTTACAAAAGGTACATTTAGATTATGGCATTGTCTAGTATAGTGTTCATGCAGCTCAGACCTACATTTTAGAGCATCAAGGTCACTCTTCACTCTAAACAAAAGAAGCATAACATACAAGCTATGTACAGTCAAAATTTTTTGTGATATGAATAGGGGACGACAATGCTCAAAGTATTCGGCATTAGCCATAAGCCTCACCACCTTTTTCTGAAGCAGAAGTACCCTATTCACATTAGCTGCTCCACCCCAAAGAATGAGCCCATACATAATGACACTCTGAAAAAACCCAAAATAAGACGTTCTCAGATAGTGTTGTGGAACAAGAGTTTTGAGTTTTCTTATGAGAAAAATAACTCTACTGAGTCGACCACATACCCAGTCAATGTGACACGTCCAAGTTAATTTGGTATCAAGAATAATACCAAGAAGTTTTGCTGAGTCTACATTATTGGTCACATTTCTCAAGTTGAATATAATTTTCTGAGTCTTCTCTCTATTCAATGACAGATAATTTGCTTGAAACCAAGATGATACCTCCTCATGAGCCTTAGTCATTTTCTCCTTCAATAATATGTAAAAGGGGGGAAAGGTCAGAAAAATCTCCAAATTGGGACCCCTTTACTTGGTCTGAATGCATGGTTTTTGAAAGCTAATAAAGGTATAAAGCGCACATAAAGCTAAAAGGCAATGCAATTTTTGGGGGGAAAATTAAGCCCACATAGGTCTGACACCTGTGTGAGGGTGATGAGTTGGATGATGGCGATTGACGAGATGGCCATACAGTTTTAGGTGCATGGGCGCCACCACATAGGGGCAAGGGGGGGGGCCGCGGCTCCCCCCTGGCCCATTGAGAATTGTGTTAGGAAAAAATAATATGTTAGGAAAAAATAACATAACATTCATCACGTATTTCAAAGTTGTAGTTTCATAGAAAAAATCTTTCAGTGAAAAGTATTTAAAATGATTGAAAACTGTTTTACATGTAGGCCTACCTACTTATTTCTGTACGACTTGTATTAGTATCATACTTCATACAATATTATTTTGCGGGAAGTTCAGAGTTCGCTAAGGGCTAGAAATAAAACAGTCAACGAAAGACTTAGTGGGCTTTGCATGATGTCTGCACAGACAATTTTTGAAAGTAAAAAAGAAGAATTTGTAACAAATTAAATCAATTTGTTTGTCACTGATAGAGTTGATGCAAATTGAAAAATATTAATGAATAAAGCTAATTTTTACAGATTGATAAATTTGGGATTTTTTTGCTGTTGTCCGCATTTTTTCTATTGCAGGAGATTAGGTGTAAAAATCATAAAACAAGCTTCTAAACTCACCAATTTTACTCTGATTTCGGGGGAAATTTTCCATACCCCTAAAACGGACTGGCACCCCCCTGAAAAATTTCCTGGTGGCGCCCTTGTTTAGGTGGGTTCCGAACCACCGGGAAGTGTTTTTACAGCAGAGAAAAATCTTTTTTGATGACTGATCCAATCGATAACACTTATAAAGGGGGTCCAGGATTTCGTAGCTTATCTTTATCTGACTGAACAGACACCTGCTACGGCTCTCACGTCCCTTCTGCTCTAGCATCTTGTCTAGCTGGACTCTACACTCGTCCACACTGCCCTAGACACTCAATAAATACCACTCTAGCTCTAATCGTTTGGACGTTCTTCTAGATTTTTCTGTTACAAACACAATTTTCGCCATAAATTCTTGACTACAATCAATTCCTCAGCTATGCATTGAGCAATCAGTAATTCATCAATCTTCCAATAAAAAGGTAATAATTTTTTATAGACTGCACGTAGTTCAGCTATTACGTAAACAATTTACGACTTCTTTGAACTTCTACTTCCAACTTACAATAATAGTAAAATCATGATTAGGTCACTTACTAGATTCATTCCACGCGTTGTGTACAAAACAAAACAAAGATATCGCTGGGAATTCCAAAAATATTATTTGGATGTAAACTTTACACAGTACATATTACAGTACTTGTTTCTCTCTGGGTTTTCCCCACTTTCTTAATTTTTTTTACTTCATTACAAGTTCTTGCGGGGCCATTATGATAAATAGATAGATTGGTAGACCTTCAACCGTGCCTGAGGAAGCATTACAACAATGAGAAATAGCTATGACACGATTAAGTAAGTGTTAAATTCACCAGTAAAATATTTTCAAGAATCTTTTGGTTTAAATAACCAATGAAAAAGTAATATGAAACTACAACATAGGAAAATAAATAAAATAACAAATAATAAAAAATAAATACAAGAAATAAATAGTTCTTGATACAAACCAGAGGCGAATGCAAAAACTTTTCCAGGGGATATTAACCGAAAACATTGAGGGAGATCCCACCTATAAAAAAAGGGATCCCACCTCTATTGTTAGATCATTGTAAGAAAGAGACATACAATATTGACCATTATTACATACATATGACAATATTGACATACATATTACAATACAATACCGCTATTAACAAATAGATACAACATACAGTATACAAGATTGACAGTATGTAAGCGTCAGTTCACCAATTATTGCATGGTGCTAATAAACAAGATTCCTGCACACTTTTTAACACAAAGGTTTACACAAACTCTATTGAGAAATGTAGAGGAATGGGTCAAAAGTAACATATATTTTAAGTTATAGTAACGTTTAGGTTGAGTAATAGTTGCCTATTTATTGTATTTGATAAGTTTTCTTTTTCGTTCTACTGTTGTTTTGCTAAAGATAGTGATGATAGATTTTCTTTTTTGTTCTACTGTTTTTTTTGTTTTGGACTATTTTTTTTATTGGTTGGATGCTTGATTTAGTGAATTATTGATGAACATTCCAGTGTAATTTTGGGTAGTAAAGAGGAAAAATTTTCATTTGTAATAAAGGAGAACTCGTCGTTAGCGAACAAGCTATGCTTTGCTGATGGCGCCAAAAAAAAATGTAGTAATTGTGTGTGATTGTTATTTACAAGAGTTTGGCAATAAAGAATTTTTTAATTAAAAAAAAATATACAATTTTTAAATTAATATTGAATAAAATCACTCACATAAAATATAATGTGCAAGACTGGTGAAAGTAACGTACCCTGAAATGAGCCAGTTTTTTAATGCTTTGATCTTTGTGGTTAATTTGATATCTTCCTTCTAAATAACTCTATAAATTTCATGTTATGACCTCTGATGCCTTATTTATCCCAGTATGTGGTACAGTACAGTATCAAATGCTCTTGATAAATCCATAGATACTACTAATGGTTTTTTTTAGCATTTATAATTTCTGTCACACTATTCATGAAGTAGCAAGTAGGGCAGAGCATCCTCTGTATTTTTAATTCGAACGGAAACAATATTGATTAGCTTTAAAATAATATTCATATCCTGTATGAATTCCGTTTTGTTCCTTGAATCATTTTTCCAAATATTTATTTAGCCTACCGGTATAGCTTCCACTGGTGAGGAGGCCCGCAAGGGCAGTTCCACCTCGCCTACTCGGCCATGTTACAAGAAACATGGCAAACCTACATTTCTACCAAGATAATTGTAAAGATAATTTTCCCAATATATTACTAATGTTGCTAATCAGTCTGTTGTTAGCCGGATCATTACTATTACCTTTCTTAATATTGGTTTAATGTTAGCTATCATACATGTAATGAGGAACATTGTTTATTTCAAAGCTGTCATTTACAATGTGAGAAAAGGGATCTCTTATTTCCAATGCTATTTCTTTTAGAATATTATTGTCAATATCATCATTTCCTGGACAAGATTTATTGTTTAGTGTTTTAATGGTTACTATCACATCCCTTGGACTTACAGGGTACATTTCTCTTGTCATTATTATTTTCATATGTTTCGTTTGGTATGCATATTTTGTAGTTTTGATCAATATGAGCAGCCAAGTTTTCCCAAATTTTTGGAAAAAAAATATTTATCCAACTCAAATGCATTTATTACCGGATATTTATTTTTATGCTTATTTTTATCGTCATGTGTAGGCCTTTAGTTTCATTGATATGATTCCATAGTTTGCGTTTATAGTTTTGCTTTGCCAATACTATTACTTGCTAGACTTTGCTAGTATATTCCTGGATTTCTTGTTCCATGACGAACTGCGTTGTTAATATTAACTTTTCAAGTGTATTAAACGACTTGCAGTCAAATTTTATTAAAAATAAGTAGTATTTCACTTACTTTTGAAGGCCAAACGTTTTCGAGTTGTTGAAACCCATCTTCAAGGCATCCTAGATATCGATGTTGGTTTGTTGGTTAGAAGAGCTGTGGTTTCTGTATAATGTGGTCAAAAAGTTTGTGTGATTTAAAATTTAACTGTTCGTTGAGGATGTTTTGTGTGTGGTGTGTTTGTAAATTTCAAATTGTTCCAAGGTGTTGAGTTCGTGTCCTTTAGATTTTATATATAGAATGTGTAAGTTGGTAGTGATGTCAGTAAAAGTGTGTCCAGTTTGAATGATGTGGTCTGCAAAAGTCGATTCTGTTTTTGTATGTAAAGCTTGTAAATGTTCCTTGTAGCGTTGTTTGAATGCACGGCCTGTTTGTCCTATGTAAAATTTGTTACAGTCAGAGCAGTTCAGTTTGTAGATCCCTGGGAGATCGTATTTGTTCATGTTCATTGTGGTTCTTGGTGCAAGTGCATTTTTTATTTTGTTTTTTGTTCTGAATGCGATGGTGTGGCCAGCTTTTTTGAAGATTTTAGCAAGTCTGTTTGATTGTGGATTAATGTATGTCATTGTGATGTATTTTTTGTTGGTGTTTTGTTTTTTGTTTGTTATTTTATGGTAGAGTTTGTCAATTAGGTATTTTATTGCGCTTAGTTCAGTGTTTCCTAGACCTCTCAATTACAAAGAACAAAAACCAAAAACACAGCTTCAACATTTACAGAAAACCGACAATGACAGATACCCTAATACACAGCACCTCCAATCATCCAACACAACACAAACACTCAGCATTCAGATCTATGCTACACAGACTGAACAACACACCACTATCCACTGAAAATTACAACACTGAACTAAATACAATAAAATACCTAGCACAAGAAAACGGCTACAAACACGACCTAATTGACAAACTCAACCATAAAATAACAAACAAAAATCAAAACACCAACAAAAAATACATCACAATGACATACATTAATCCACAATCAGACTTGCCAAAATCTTCAAAAAAGCTGGCCACACCATCTAGGATGCCTTGAAGATGGGTTTCAACAGCTCGAAAACGTTTGGCCTTCAAAAGTAAGTGAAATACTACTTATTTTTTAATAAAATTTGACTGCAAGTCGTTTAATTCACTTGGAAAGTTAATATTTGCTAGTGTACTTGCAAACTACTCTACTTGCAAAGGGGTACATACTGTTAAGAATTTGATAATAAGTAAATTGACTTGTCATCACCTGCACCCGACCTGTACTTGCAAGGTCTACTTTCAAAAAATGTGAACCAAGCTTTACTGCGTTGTTATAATGATTGTCTTAAGATAAATAAAAATGCGACTTCCGCATGCAAAGAAAAATCGTTACCTTTGTCCTATTTCGTGGTGTTTTGAAATCTTTTCTTAGCACCTACGCGTCTAGGGCCTCAAAAGGTCAAGATAGCAAATTTCACTTTTTTAAATAAACTTTTAATGGAAAATTTTGAAATTCTTGCTTATCACGCATCTAGGGTTTTATCAAACCTGAATACCAAATTTCACTTGGTCTTATTTTTTGGTGTTGTGATTCTAGACTTGAGAAATTGTGATCCAACTAAATTTTCAAAACATGTTAGTTTTGGGGTAGATTTTGAAGTTATTTCTTGGGACTCGGGCGCCGGACTCAAAGACCACTCCCCCACCTTAAATACGCTCCTGTTACCAAGCAATGCTGTTCACTCTGTACACTTTGCCGCAGAACTGTGAGCACTCGTCTATAGAATGCCTAGGCATTATATTCAATGTCTAGACGTCCTACGCTGTGCATGTGAAGAACTAGCCAACTCATTTTATTTCATACTTTGCCTAAAATGTTTAGGCATTCTATAGCCGGTAACATATAAATCAATTTTTTGCTGACTCAAATGTATAATATTAATATGTATTCCATAGAGGAGACTTGAATGATTATAATAAACTCATTGGTGGTGTCAGACACAAAGACCTCTTGCCATAATATATTATTTATTCTCTCTGACACAAAATTCGTAATTATAAAACCGCAAAAACTAGTACTGGTATTTAATATCAATTTTATTGATGGACTATTTATAGAATAAAACATTTAGTCTATGTTCAACTGTATTGCCATATTTTCATTGTTTGTATTATAACTTTTACTAAATTTATTTCAACCAACTTGTTGATTTGAACTGGTTTACCTTAGTTAAAGTGATGTTAGTTACCTTAGTTAGTTCAATGTTACAATGGGTTTTGTAGTTATTTTTAAGTTGAATATTGAAGGGGTCTTTCATTATTTCTCATTTATCTATTAATGTATGTTATCATATTATGATTAAAAATCTGTTAAATACATTTATTTTGTTTTTTATTTGTGACTACCCTTTACCGTGTGATCTTGTACGGCAATGACAAAGTATACCACAAGCTGTTATTAGAGAGTAGAGCATGCGAAGAACGGCTTAAATCACCAGTAACGTCGTGATACTGTAAAGCCATCTGAGCGCTATGCAAAACTCTCTATCAATTAATTAGAACAGCCTTACAAAGAACACAAACACATATTATGTGTTGAAACTTTTCTTGCGTACGTAAATGCAGCATGATGATTTTAACTTGATGCACGAGATTATAACATTCATTACATTTATATAATTCAAGTTTTGATACAATATTGTAAGTAGACCACTCCTTTCTGGATAATAAAATGCGACACTTAAGAGGAACATTTTTTTCTTGGTCATCATTTTTGTCAGAGAAGCCCGGAAGCTATTTCTATCAGAATGATAATTCTAAACTTTTGTGTACAAGGCCGGTATTCCACTATAACATAGTAAATTATGTTGTAAAATATCTTCCATTATAAAGGCTCTTACAAGAATATCTTTGACAGTAATAAGCCTAAGGTCGCCATCACAGCGAAATCTAACCCCATAGAGGCCAGGGATCGTAGGTCTTCCCAGATCTAACCCCATATTCAGTAATTTTTCAATTTACTTCATAAAATATAATCACAAATTATTAAATTTCATAAAATGAATTACCGTACTTGTATTGAATAAATAAAATACTCAAAAAAAAATTGCAAAACAATAAATATAAGACGAGACCAATTTATAATACTAGACCCTTTTATAATTGTGTGATGGTGACCTTGGGATTATATTCCACTATAAAATATTTGATAAAATATATAAACACATCTAAACTCAAAGTTCTTCAGTATACTTCATGTAATGCCAAACTATTAAATGTCATGGATTAGAATACTTTGAAGAAGTAAATAGGTACTTTATAAAATATGGCATTTTACACTTTATAAGTATATGTGTATGGCCTTTTAAAAACGGCAATTTACAGTCAAAGAACTAAAAGAACCTTTATAAGATATTTTATGGTTGAATACCGGCCATAGGATACTCTCATTATTCAGTGCACACAATAAAACTAGGCCTAACTGGACAATTATATTACAGTAGAGTCTACAATAAGCTATTTTTCAATACACAACTTCCTATCTATATAAATAAAATTAGAGTTTTGTCTGTACATTTATCAGAATTGTATATTTTTTGGTTATTTTTACGTTTTATACATTAAATAAGCCGAAAATAGTCTTATCTCACTTTCTGTCTGTCTGTCTGTCACGGCCCCAAAGGCATTTCACGCGGCCTTCTCAAAAACGAGAGCATCGATCGGGATTTTAGTTATTGAACACTTTATTGACAATGTCTTTAGCTATAAAAAACTAAATTAGGCCTAACTTTTTTTTAACAGAATAATAAACGTTTAAAAACCAAGTATTGTGCGATTTTGGATACATTTCTTCTAAGTTTTATTACCACAAGAACAAATCACGTAATTTATCAATCAGCTGTTCTCAAATATAATCTGAATGGTGGGCCCTTCGCGGCGTTATTTACGCTGTCTGCAGACTTGTGTAGTCGGAGCATTGCAGTCTTTTAGGAAACATATGACTGGTGAATCAAAGCTCATCTTATGTTTCATCAATTATTTCTTTGTTGAAAAAAAAAATTTCTTATTTAAATTTATCAAAACAAAAATTAACATTTTAGGAAGGTGCGGTTTGTGCTAGGCTCTTGGGAATTCGCCAGGTAGCACTATTATTACCACATAAGAACAAATCATCACATAAGAACAATTTATCATGATATATCAATCAGCTGTTCTCAAATACTCTCTCTGATAACTGTCACTGAATTGTTTAGGTTCAAAGTTGTTTACTAAGCTGCTAACAACTTCATGATCGTTGCTATCAAAAAAGCCGAAACATATTTAGTCATATTTCTAAACATAATCCGTACGAAGGACGGGTAGCTGCTAGTAGTTCCTATAATAACCAATTTCATAATAATTATGTGCGAAAGCTCCTTGCTGCCAAATGAAAAAGTAATATGAAACTACAACATACAACAAATAAATAAAAAATAAATACAAGATATAACTAGTTCTTGATACAAACCAGACGGGAATGATAGATAGATAGATTTTATTCTCAAAAGAAAAATAGCAATATACAGTATTTTTTCTTATCTACAGAAAAGCTATGTTCAATCCAAAAATATAATTTATTAAAAAAAAAACAATAAACAATGAAAAAATTTTCCAGGGGATATTAACCGAAAAAAATTAAGGGAGATACCACCTATAAAAAAGGCCTCCATCGCATAAAAGACACAAATAAAGCTTTTTTTTTGAGTCGGTTGAAAATTTGAGGGTATACGTCCTCTTTATCCTTCTCCTGGAATTGTCCTTGATACAAACTCCCAATAGGAGTTTGGGAAGTGATAGCCGTGAGCCGTAGCAGGTATCTGTTCAATCAGGTAGAGATAAGCTGCGTTCTCCTGGGCACTCTTTGTAAGGGTGACTGATTAGATTGGCCAGCAAAAGGACACTGTTTTCTGCTGCAAAATCACTTTCCGGTGGTTCGGGACCCCCCTAAAACTGTAGGTCCAGCTCATCAATCACTATCATCCAACTCATTACCCACACACAGGTCTCAGACCTCAAAAAAACAAATAGTTTCCTATCTTAAAACCTTTTGGCCTAATGAATGTAGCCTCTACATTTTTTCCTAATTTATTATGGAGATACAAATTCACAGAAATGAGTATGTAGCTGAAGTATGTACAGTGCCTTTGCCGATTCCGATTGTAGGTGACTCTTCAGACCTCAAACGTATTTTTTTATCTAAGAAGCGTACTACGCAAACGAGGAGTGAGCTAGGATGCGATTGCTTTCCTCACTGAGCTGACAGTAGAGTTGTAATTTATGTCGTAAAGTAGCAAGTAGTTTGCACAGAAAGTTATAATTTTTGTTCTGAACAACAAATTTTGAAGCTCTGTGCTGTGGAGGCACAATTGGGTAATGCTTCCATTGGAAGTTTGTAAAATAAATCTGACTACACAAACGAGGAGTGAGGTAGGTTGCGATTACTTTCCTCGGTGAGCTAACAGAGTTGTATCTATGCCAAGTTCACCAAAACAAATGATGAAGCACTTTGCTCAACAGTCCACTCCCACCTTTACACAGAGACTGGCTGCACAGGTGAGTGTGTATACTATCTAGCACACCTCTGAGCTACTTCCTGCGTTCTAGCAAAGACAATATAATGTAATGTAAGACAATTACATTGTCTTTGGTCCTAACCATCATTCAACAGAGACGTTCGGAAAGCAACACAATTTATGTTGCGTTTTTTTTTATCTAAGATGAATGAAACTTAATTCACCTAAGCCACAACAAGATAATCAATTTATTAATTTATCACGACCAAAATACAATTAATATGAAAACAAACTGGCAGTTGCCCAAAACTGCTTTCTCCATAAATGTTCAACTTGAATCCAAATCTTAGGTTAGGTCTGTATCACGCGAAATGCCAATGTGGAGTACAAAATTAATGATTCCACTCAAATAAAGAATATTAATTTGGGTACGCTTTTCCAACAAAACACTAAAACAGTCCAAAGAAGATGTTTTGATTTTGAATTTTGCTCAAGACTATTAACACAATATTATTTAGGCAATTAAATTATCAACACAATTAGTCATTGAATTAATTGATTAATAATCGCTTTGCCTTGAACTTTTGTAATTATGATATCAACATTTTTATTATAACCTTAAAACCGTATATTGGAATTTAAAGTAGGGATTGTTTCTTAGAGTAGAGTAGAGTAACCATTATAATGACTATCAAGGTAGCAGTGATACTGTGCATACGTTGTCAGAAGAGGCTCTGCGAATTTTGAAGCAAAGAATATTAATTCGAACGGATAAGTAGTATTTTTGTTTATTATTATTAGTATTTATAATATCTTAATAATTTACATCATTAACTTGTCTAATATAAGTTAAAGTATTTAAATAAAAAGTCAAATTCTATTTTCGAGGTTAGGTGTACCGATATTGATAAATTTTCTTGTAATTAAATAGTCTCAAGTTGACAATTGTAATAAATTAAGTAATATTTCATTAAACATTTAACTAAAATCAATTGAAAACAATTTTTAGCTAGGAAAATGAGTCCAAACAAGGCATCTAAATCTAATTGTTTAACTAAAACTCAGGTAGCTACGCGATCTCAGCAATTATTAACAAAACAATCTCCAACAGCTCTTAAAGCTACTGTAGATGTAGAAGAAAAGGTTGCTAAACTATTGAGTGATCACACCAAATTGAAAACAAAATTAGAAACATCACTAAAAAATTCTGAGGAAGAACGAATAGGGTTAGTGGATCACATAAAATCTCTGGAAGTTATTGTAAAATTGCAGCAGGAAGACCATAAAACTGAAATACTAAATCTCACGAGTCAATGTAGGTCTATGTCAGAGGAAATCGAAATATTAAAATCAAAAATAAACTTGGCTAATGTAAGATCTGAACCTCTGATCGATACAAAAAAAGTAGAACCTAAATCAAATGGGGAAAAAATAAATAGAAATGGTCAAACAAAAACGTATAGTCAGGTTTTGCAAACAGCAACCAAAACTAAAGTAAGGGCAAATAACGATAGGAAAGGTAGAGTACTGCTCTTGACATCCAGTCATGGACGAGACTGTAGTGACCTACTAAATAAAAGATTAAAAAATAAGTATGAAGTTCAGAGCTTTTTCAAACCAAGTGCCCCTATAAACGCAATCGTAGAGTCAGCACAGGAACAAACTAAAGATTTTGGAAAAAACGATTTTCTAATAGTACTGGGTGGCTCAAACAATATAAATGAACCTAATCTAAAACATCTTCCTGAAATAAATGAAAAAATTAAAGAGATTGTGCCACTCAGCCAAAAAACTAATGTAATAATAAGTACAATTCCGTATAGGTTTGATAGGCCAGAGCTAAATGAAGCCATTAAGTCAACAAATAAATCAATTCATAATACAATCAACAGCCTAAAAAATAAGAATTCTAAGCAGTTGGGGATTTGTTTTCTAAATGAAAGGCTGAAAAAACAAAACTTCACTAATCATGGTCTACATCTAAATCAATCTGGCAAAGTAATATTTTGTAATAGGCTGGCAGAGCTGATTGAAAGTCGTTTGCAATCTACTGTCAATAATTCTCCTAAACAATCATCTAACGAACCTTTTTTAGTAAAGTGGCTCAAAACCGGGAAGGGAAACTAGTTTCAGATGATAAATTCATATCTTCAATTGTATTAAAAGACGTTAATCGAACAAAAAATCAGGATAGCATTAGTGGAAGGAACTCTTGTAGCAATCTGATAGGCTCTCAAGATTCTAAGAGATTAAGTAAATCTACTTCAATATGCAAAAGCAATGATAAAGTAATAAGGGATGATAGGGAAGTACCGGTACTCACTGTGTTCCATCAGAATATTCAATACATTCGTAACAAAATAGATAGAATCGAAGTATTTTTTAAAGAAGAGGCTCCTGATATAGCTATTTTCACAGAGCATGGTTTAAAAGAAGATGAATTGTCACAACTTAATATTCCAAACTATTCATTGAAAACGTCGTATTGCAGGACATCTCATCGAAGTGGGGGAGTAGCTATCTTCACTAAAAATGCTAAGAATATGCAAATATTTAATTTAGAATATGTAGAGAAATTTGCTGTGGAAATGGATTTAGAAGTTACTGGTTTGAGAGTAAAAATCGACAAAAATTTCGAAGTAGCGGTGTTAGGTATTTACAGGTCACCAAATGGGGAATGGAACAATTTTTGTGAACTATTCAATAGGCTTTTAGAGATTACTACTACTCGTTCTACAAACGTTATTGTAGCGGGAGATTTCAATACAGACTTTGCAACACAGAATAAAATGACAGAAGATTTAAAGGATATTATATGCATGAATAACTTGGAAATAAAAGTTCATGAATATACCAGAGTTACAAGAACATCACAAACAATAATTGATAACATCCTTACTAATATAAATTACTCTAAAACAAGATTAGGCGGCTCGGAACTATCTGATCATGACTATCAAATCTTAGAGGTGGGGTTGCAAGGTCATAAATTAATTAAAAAGAGTAGAGTAATGAAAGAAATTCAACAATGTGAACAGGGGAATATCGATTGTTTGAAGCAGAATCTGCTACAAGAAAACTGGAGTAGGGTTTACAATAGCAATAGTTTAAATGACAAATATGATAGTTTCATTAATATTTTAAGGTTTCATATTACTATGAGTTGTCCAGTTAAAAAAGTCCCTGTAAAGAACAAATTAGACAAGATTGAAGAGTGGATAACTGATGATATCCTTGCAGAAAGAAATAGGGTTAAAGATGCATATGATGAAATCAAACTATCTAGAAATATGTTAAGTGAAGATAATTACAAAGCTCTAAAGAAAAATTATACTAGAAAAGTGAAAAGAGCGAAATGTAAGAAAACAGCTGAAATTTTGAATAATAGTGTGTACTTTAACACAGCAGTGTGGGATGTAATAAACAAAAATAGGCAAGTAGCTCATGTAGATGCTTATACTAGTGTCCCCAGAATAATTAACGAAAATAACAAATATATTGATGATTGTGTAGACATTTGTAATTTCTTTAACAGATATTATCAACTGGTTGCTAAGGATCTTCAAAAATCTCTTAATACAGGTATTAGTGATGCAAACATGAGGAATACTGAGGGGATTCAGAACGAATTAAAATTCCACCCAGTATGCCAAGACGAGTTGTCAAATATCATTGATAGTTTAAATAATAAAAAAACTGTAGGAATGGATGGGGTATCCAGTAAAATTCTGAAAGAATGTAAAGATCAATTGTTAGACCCTTTGATGCATCTGATCAATCATTCATTAGAACAAGGTGTTTTTCCAGATAACTTAAAAGAGGGGAAGATCTTGCCAATCTTCAAAAGTGGTGATAGAGAAAAGGTAGAAAACTATAGGCTCATTAGTATTTTAAATGTAATAAGTAAAATTTTTGAAAGAGTAGTTCTAAATAGGTTGCTTCTGCAACTTCAAGAAGCTGACTTTATCTGTGATGAACAGCATGGCTTTCAGAAAGGGAGATCATCAAAGACAGCCATAGTTTCTCTAGTTGAAAAACTAATAGATATAATAGATTCAGGTGATAAAGCTACTGCAATCTTCTTAGATCTGTCCAAGGCATTTGATTGTGTTAATCATAGAACTTTATTGGAAATACTGCAAAATGTAGGTGTAAATGGGGTTGAACTGAAATGGTTTGAATCATATCTTATTGGGAGAAAACAATGTGTAGAACTAACTACAGTAGTTGGTAATAGTATAGTAAAGAATAAATCTAATAAATTAGAGGTGCAAGCTGGAGTGCCTCAGGGGTCAATACTAGGTCCATTGCTTTTTTTTGTTATATGTCAACCGTTTACCTAAAGAATTAATTAGTGGTAGAGCCCTCTTATTTGCTGATGATACATCACTCATTTTCAGCAATTCCATTCTAGATAATTTAGAAATAAGTGCTCATATAGGTGTGCAGTCCATTGTCCAATTTTTAAATCAGTTGAAATTAACTATAAATAGTAAAAAATGCCAATACCTTCAATTCAAAAACAAACATAATTTAAATGAAGATAGGGCTATAAACGTGTTTGTAAACGATAATCAATTAGACCAGGAAGAACAAATTGTATTTCTAGGAGTTATGTTGGATAGACGATTGACCTGGACTCCATACATTGAGAAAATATGTAGTAAAATTTCATCTGGGGTATTTGTCCTGCGACAGCTCGCTAGATTGAATGACAAAAAGTTACTTTTTACAGCTTACCATGGGCTCTTACTGTCACATATTAGGTATGCTATCTTAGTATGGGGTAATTCATCAAAACAAAATCTTGATAGGGTGTTTAAGATCCAAAAGAAAGCGGTTAGGTGTATAGAAAGAGTAAATAGATTAGATTCATGTAGGCCGTTGTTCAAGAGACTTGGTCTCCTAACTGTACCCTGCTTATATGTGTATGAAGCTACTTTATATGTAAAAACGTATGATATTGACCAAAATCTTGATGTACATGATTATAATACAAGAAGCCGAGGAGATTATCACTTGGTGAGTCACAATAGTAGCTTATTCAAACAAAAACCTAGTTATATTGGTAGGAAATTTTACAACAAGCTACCGCAGTTTTTGAAGAGTCTTGAAAATATAGAAATATTTAAAAAACAATTGAAGAAATATTTAGTTGATAAAGCTTTTTATAGTGTACAAGAGTTCCTTTCACATCAAAATTAAGCCTCACCTCAACTAATTGAAGTAATTATGGTATCTAGTGTATAATATTGTTGATCTGACTTGTCTTATACTCCTTAACTGGAGTCTCCAAGACGTAATCTACAAAAAAAAAAAAAAAAAATAATAATAATATAATATACTATATTATAGTACAGTTTTGAATTATAATGAAAAATAAGACATGAAGTTGTCACAACCATATTTATTAAAAATAGTGAGATACTAGTTTCGGTTGTTACACCATTATCAATCTCAAAAAATTTATTTTTAAAATAAAGAAATAATATGAACTTTTCAAGTGAATTAAACGAATTGCAGTCAAATTTTTATCAAGGCCTTGAAGATGGGTTTTAACAACTCGAAAACGTTCGGCCTACAGAAGTAAGTGAAATACTACTTATTTTGATAAAAATTTGACTGCAAGTCGTTTAATTCACTTGAAAAGTTAATATTAACAACGCAGTTCGTCATGGAACAAGAAATCCAGAAATAATAAGATTTGATTTCAATATATTATTAGCATTGAGTAGATTTATGAATTTGTTAGTAAATTATTTACAGTGCTTGTAGGATCGATCTCTCAATTTATCTTCAATTTAATTCCCTAAATTTTGACGCAAATTCAAACAACCTTTGATGGTGAAATAAATAATAAGTATCGATATTTCGATATTATCGATAATTCTGATCAAATTAGTTATTCTGAAACATACTATCCAGCCTGAGTGAACTTTTATGATATATTTCAATTCAATCAACGTTAAATGGAGAAATGACTAATAAATAATTGATGATAACTATATTATAGCTTGCATGATACATTCCAATTTAAAGCAAATTTCAACAATGTTGAATTGAATAATTTATAACTGATAACTCTGATAAATGAACCAATTATTTATTCAGAAACTGATTATCTAATCTAATGATTCAATATTAGTTCACGGAAATATCTGTGGTTTCCCAACTGTTAAAATAACTCGTCTATAAATAATGATGTTTATAGGACTACTCGAATAAGATTAGAGTGTATCATGTAATAGAAATCTATATAAATAAAATTAGAGTTTTGTATGTACATTTATCAGAATTATATATTTTTTGGTTATTTATACGTTTTATCCATTAGGTAAAGAAGCCGAAACAAGTCTTATCTCAATTTCTGTCTGTCTGTCACGGCCCCGAAGGCATTTTACGCGGCCTTCTCCTGAAAAACGAGAGCATCGATCGTGATTTAAGTTATTTATCAGTATTGAAAACATTTTTGACAATGTCTTTAGCTATAAAAAACTAAATTAACTTTTTTTAACAGAATAATAAACGTTTAAAAACCAAGTATTGTGCGATTTTGGATACATTCACGTGATTTATCATTTAGTTATCTCTTACATATTATACTAGCAGGCCCGACGCGCGTTGCTGCGTTCTCATAAAAATTCTCCTTGATTTTAATAACAAAGAGTAAGATGAATCTCCATGAGATAGAAAAACTGTCTGAATCGTTTTTCAGGTTCAACTTCATATCACCTGTTATCTTGAACACATTTTTTTTGTTAGGAGGTTTGGAGGTATTGCCAGCAGTACTCAATAATTTTTATTAAACTGGAATAATTCGGGAAGACGTTAACATTTTTAAACTGTCTAAAGTTGATAAATTGAATATTCGAATTTCCTTATTTCGAATATTCAATTTTTATTTGATCACAAAAAAACATGTGTTAAACATTTGTTATTGGTTAAAGTCAGTATAATCCCGTATGCCCAAAAAATTACCTGAGCACTGAAAAAGCATGACCATTACAGATGATTGGCAAACATACGTTTACCGGTTTGATAGACAGACGTTGTTTTTAGAATGATGATTTGCAAAACACACAAACAGCTTGTCCATCGAAACAGCGTGTACAGCAGATCGAAAAATTTCAAATTATTTTCCATATGATTAAAAGATCCCAGTAAGCTAGCTAGTCATGTACCCGTGCTTTGCATAGGCAAAACTTTAACCCCCTAAAATTGCGAATTTTGAAAAATCCTTTCTTATTGCACGGTGAAATCCTATAGGCCTAAGGATTGTTCATACGAAATTTCAAGTTCATAGGCCTAGTAGTTTTGGCTCTGCGTTGATGAGTGAGTCAGGGTATCATCCTTTTATAGATAGAGATTAAAAGGCGATGTGTGAACCGATTTTTATGAAATGTTCAGGCACAATGCAGAATAGTCCCGAGATGGTTCCTGTGAAGTTTTAAAAAGTCCTCGCTGAAGGACACAAAAAGGATAAATCTATCCTTGAAGGAACAGCTGATAGGAGTCAACAGTTTTTAATCATATGTTGAGCCCGTATAGGCGTTATTTACGCTGTATGAAAACTTACGGGCGTACCGTCTAGTCTGAGCATTGCAGTCATGTAGGAAACATATGACTGGAAAATCAAAGCTCAGCTTATGTTTCATCCATTATTTATTTCGTGAAATTTTTTTAATTTATTGCAATTCAACCAAACAAAAAATAACTGTTTAGGAAAGCTAGGAAGATGCGGTTTGTGCCAGGCTGTTTGGAATTAAAATTAAAACACGCTATTATAACTAAAATCCCGTTGCAACGCACGGGTGAACCGCTAGTGGGAAATATAAATACAATGAATAGAATGTCCGAAAACCAGTAAATATGAAAAATAAAATAAAAAGGAAAATATTGAGGTTCCTCAAAAATATTAGGTTTTGTCATAGGATACTCAAGGTATTTTTTTTATTACCTTTTGGAGACTTGGAGTATAAGACAAGTCAGATCAAGAATGATACAATCTTATACACCAACTACCATAATAATAACTACATCAAATGATTGAGGTGAGACTTAATTTTGATGTGAAACGTACACTATAAAAAGCTTCAACTAAATATTCGTTCAATTGTATGATTGCCCGGCCACCAAAAGCTATGATGAGCTGTGCTGTGCTGGGACAGCTGTTCAAATTGAATTAATAGTTTTCAACTACTGACATAGCACAGCTCAGTAGGCTACAGCAATTAGAGGACGGGAGGATTTCGTTTAATCTTCTATGCATTAAATATTGAAATGTATTTATTTACATTCAATATTTGAAATATTTTCCGATTAGATTTGTTTAAAATTTTATGAAGAGAGAGATAATAATGAGAAAAATACGGTACTAAGAAAATCTATGTTTCGTTATTTAAGAAATATTCGAAATTTTGAGCAAAACTATGTTAGCAACAACGCTAGCCTGACCGCTCTATGTCTCTGCTTGCTCTAAATAAGAAAGAGGCTGACTCAGTGTAATCATGTCTCACAGAAGAGGGAAGTGATAGCCGCGAGCCATGGCAGGTATCTGTTTAATCAGATAAGATGAGCTACAAACTCCCGGGCCCTCTTTGTGAGGGTGACCGATTAGATTGGACAGCGAAAACGACTCTTTTCTCTGCTGTAAAATCACTTCCCGGTGGTTAGGATACCACCGAAATCCGTACGTCCATTTAAAAATGGGTTGAGTGATAGAGAGGACCAAGAGTCCTAACTCCACCCTTAATAAAAGCTATCAATCAATTATTATCATCCAACAGTGCGGTCGACATAAAGCGAATATAGGTAGATCTCACTATTTTCTCCTAATATATTGTGGTAATTCATGATCAATAATACAAGGTCGATCATGTAATAAGAATATAAAAATCACACGCCTCTGAAGATGGATCTCATAGATTCGAAAGCGCTCGGCCAGATTAAGTGAGTTATTATACTTATTCTTAACAAATATTTGACTGCAAGTCGTTAAATTTCACATGAAAAGTTAATATTAACAACGCAGTTCGTCATGGAACAATAAATCCAGGAATATAAAAAGAATAATTTCTCGATATCCTACTTCAAACTGACACTCACAATACTAAGGTTTTAACGTAGGCTACACTAAACAATAGGTAATTAACATATTCAGCTGTGAATGATGATTGAAAGTTGAAACTAGATACGGTAACGATCTTATTTTTATGTCAAAAGTTGAGTACCGGTAGGTGGGGAGAAGTGCGGTGAAGTGGGGAGGAGAATTGACGTGCGGTGGGAATGGAAGGGCCAAGATTGTGAAATCCCCGAAATCTATCAACATCTGGATGCTCTATTATTTACTATTTAGACATTGTGTGCGTACTGCGTTCTGTAAACCTGCACCGTCTACCGATGCACCGGAAACTAAACATTTATTGATCATTGAAAATCTATGAATTGAATAGACCAATTAGACGCCTTATCGGTGTACTGGGACGCGGTGCAGGCTCCCAGAAGAACAGAACGTCTAAATAATAGAGCATCCAGATTGCAACGTTAGAGTATTTGTGCAGGATGTCTCTAGCTCTATCTAGCATTACACTAGACTTAGACTAGTGCACACTAGACTACACTAAGTTCTACACTAGAACTTAGACTGCTTAACTAGAGCGCTATATTGCAATAAGTATCTCCGTGTGGACGAGCTGAAACTGAAGTTTCCTATTGGTTGAAATCTAGAAGTCTTAAAACTTGATGATGCACAAAAAACTCAAGCTTGATACTTAAATTTAAGCTTCAAAACATAACGACACACCGTAAACCCGTTTGATTGGCTGGACCAATCACACGCCTAGTTTCCGGGGCACCGATAAGTGGTGCAGCCTCCCAGAACGCACACTGGTTGTGACAACATTAAAGTCTATTGAGAATTGATAACCCGTCCAAACAGGGGACACTAATTTCGAAGAGTAAAAGCAAATTTCGAAGAGTGAATTTTGGATATCTACCACAAACACAAAGAGTTTCCGAGTAATGGTTCATAACTATAACCACATAACCTCAGTTTCAACAAGCGACCTTGAAAACACTCAAAATTATTACAAATATTTGTGAATGAACTCCCAAAATATCATTAAACTTTCATCAAAATTCATTTATATCTTAGTTTCGGATGGAAACAAGGTATGTCAGTCGAAATTAAAATTTTTCTTAGAACATAAACAAAATTCTGGTGTAAGCAATGTTATCATTCCCGCCCTCAGTGCAATTAACACATGTTTGAGTCTTCTAGAAGACAAATAAATGAGATAATTGAGTTATTCAGTGTGTATTCGAGTATAATTTGGTATAAATTCACGTTAAAAGTCAAATAAAGAGGAAAAATTACCTGGAAATCACAGAGAATGTGTAGAAATCGTGAGGAAAGCCGAATATTTTATCAGAGCACCAACGAACTGCGTCTGTTCTATGTTCTCTCTCGGAAGTCCAGCTTTCAACTAACAAAAAACAACTTTCTGCGCATGAGTGAGTCTTGCAAATGAAACGGTTTTTGAGGGTAGCTCACGTGGCACGGTGGCAGGCTTCAGCTACACAGTCGTCGAAATCGTTCGTAGATTAAGGTGTGGAACGTTTCAAATTCCATCTGTTTACCATCAATCTTGTGTTTCTTTTTCTCATTCCCCCTTTGTATCTGCTGAACGCGAGAAGATAAAGAAGAAAAAAGAAGTAGATGAAAATGAAGAGAAAGAAGAGAATATTGTACTCTTCACAATTATTATTATCAACGGATCACCAGAATTTGACACGTAAGCAAACCTGACGAACTCATTCACCACTGATTCTATCGGAGCCCACTTAATAGTAGGTTAGGACGTAGGTTAATTTATTATTAATAGTAAGTTTTTAATAGTCGTAAAAATATATTACCCGGTGGTTCGGAACCCACCTAAGGATAAAAGGTCCTCCATGTTCCCCATAATATGACTCGAAAAGCGAGGTGAAACTATCCGTAAGGTCTTCCCTCCAACAAAAGTAATATTATTATTATTTAGCCACTCGGCTAAAAACGTTGAAATTTGGTACACATGTTCAGTTGAGACCCTAGACACGTGCTAAGAACGGACTTTAAAGAGTTCCCATGAATACACCCCAAAGTTGGCGTTTTTTTTAGGGGTTTCAAGAACTACTCGATCAAAAAAGTAAATACAGAACACCAATACTAAATACGGTAGGCGAACTGTAGAATGAATTTTCGTAAAAGCGAATTTTCAAGAAAATGAAAATTGTGGTGATCTGTTGATAATATTCAGAAGAGTTCAATTTTCTTCTTTTTTCTTCTCTTTCTTCTTCCACTTCTTTCGTCTCGACCATCTCCTCTTCCTTATCCTCCTCCTCCTTAACCGCGACCTCCTCCTCTTCCTCCGCCACCGACTCCTCCATCTCATCTTTCTACTCCTCCTCCTTCACCTCCTTTTTCAATATTAACATCATCTAAGTTTACTGCAGAGTCTATGAAATTTGGTTCGTTTTGTTTTTAACAACTCGTATGCAAAATTTGTTAATTGACATGAATAAAGAAAGATAACTCCTCTTCATCCTCCTCCACCTCCGTCTCCTCTTTCTCCTCCTACTCCTCCTTTAAATAAATTTACTGCAATATCTATTAGATGTAATAGTTTTGAAATAATTTAGATGAAAGATAAACTAATCTTCTGCTCCTCCTACTCCTCTTCCTACTCCTCCTCCTCCACTTTTTCCTTCTCCAACTTCTTCACCTCCTCTTCTTTTTTCTCCTCCTCCTCCTCCTCCTACTTCTCCTCCTCCTCCTCCTCCTCCTCCTCCTCCTTCTTTTCCTCCTCTTTTAATAATAACATCATCCAAATTTACTGCAGTATCTATGAGATGTTGATAGTTTTGTTTTTAACAACTCGTGTGCAAAATTTGTAGATTGATATGAATAAAGAAAGATAAACTACCCTTATTCTCCTCCTCCAACTCCTCATCTTCCTCTTCCTCCTCCTCCTCCTCCTCCTCCAACTCCTCATCATCTTTCTCCTACTTGTCCTCCTCCTTCTCCGCCTCCTCATATTCTTCCATTACCTACGATTTGCTTTTTGAATTGTATGGCTAATGTTATTAAATGAAATAAATAAACTACTCTTTCCCAATAGTTTTAATAATATTTTTCTTCAATAATGTGGTAGTTAAATTTTTAATGTTGAATTTTAGTGTCAAACTAGATTTTTAATCCGCCAAAAATGGTATTACATTAAAAAGTTAATAAAAACTGTAAAGATTAAGATTGAAACTTAATTGAAAAAGTAGCGTACACTTCTGGAAATGATAGTCAGCGTGGAAAAAATCAAATCAACGTTGATGTCAATTCAATCATGGATGATGGATGAAAGCGTATTCAATGGCCAATAAATATTCTTGAGGTTTCAATTTTGTTATTTGGAGTTTATGTATTGTTGTGGAAATGTGTAGTCTATAAATTGTTATCTTTTTTATTGATATATTGTTGTTGTTGCCTGGTTCTCTGTGTATTGATGAAATTTGAAATTGTTTCGGACTGAATGTGAATCTAGTATTAGTAGTGTTACAGACGTCGTGCGCTCAACAGTTTAAAAAAATGAAAGAACTGAACTAAAAAAAAAAATATATATATATATATAACTTTAACAATGAACTGTAGTAATAATGTAGAATAATTTGTTAACACCTACTAACAATGGCCACACTACTTGGAAAAGTGGTCAGTTACTTTCCAAAATTAAAAAAACTATATCATGGTAATTTATTGATGGAAATAAACATTTATTTATTTATTTATTTCACGTCGCGGTCTTGGATTGAAATTACCAATTTCAATTTGAAATTTATTATTGGTTGAGTTCCTGGGAGCCTTACCGGTTTCCAGTAAATGTAGCTAATAGCATCTGTTTGGTTTATTTCAATTCATAGAGTTTAAAAAATTTGAATAGACCAATCAGACGCCACCGGTAACATTTGCCGGTTACCCGTTAAGCTGGCCATTCACGTTCCGATTTGCAGTACCACTTGCAGTCCAACCTTCAAGGTTGGATCCGAAAACGGAACGTGAATGGGCTTGTTGGATGGTTGGAATTGTAGATGGACGACTAGATGGACCACTAGAAGGACCACTAGAGGGACGACTTACGAATGTCGACGGTGTTGGAGCGTGTGTGGGGCAGTCGGATCAAAGTCGTCCATCTTATCTCAGTCAGTGCATGACCTTCGGGTAAGTTCGGGCAACATCGGGCAACTTCGGTTACATTTTTCGGCTCAAGAGCGACGTTCACAGCTGATTAGGAATAAAGTTGGATTGTAAGTAGGAGCGTGAGTGGAGTCGACTATCCATCTAGCAGTACTACTAGCAGTACTGCAAGTGGTACTGCAAGTTGGAGGAACGTGAATGCCCAGCTTAAGGCTGCCATGAACTCAAAAATTTATTTATGCGGTTATTTGAAAAAAAAACATCCAAATCAACTGGATCCATTGAATGATCGAATCGCAAGTAATAATCTATTTTCACTTTCGTTTTATCTATTCTACTGTTTTATTGTAAATGAATTTTCGTTTTTGAGCACATACATCGTCAGTGTGCGATGCGATAGTCAAGTAAAGAAATGGCGAATCAGCTCTATTTCGTGGGATTGTGCAATCTTCTAATATTTTTCCCTCAAAAACAAGTGGACTGTTTGTAGAAAATAACATAACCAAAGAGGAATTTGAATCGCTGGTTCCACACGTGAGCTTATTGGTTGACACAGAGTCGGGATTATTGTATGGAAGGTTGATGAAGTATGGAAACCAATTTTTCCAGCGTGCCTTATATGCGCTTCCAGTCGACGAGGACATGAGATACAAGGTAACATTGAGATTTACCACAAACCTCCACTTCTAGGTCCATTGCTTTTTTTATTATGTGTCAACCTAAGGAATTAATTAGTGGTAGAGCCCTCTTATTTGCAGACGATACATCATTCATTTTTAGCAATTCCGTTCGAGATAATTTAGAAATGAGTTCATACACATAGTGTGTATTCCAGTAAAATATGCCGATATTCGAAATCAAACATAATCGAAATGAAGATAGGGCCATAAACGTGTTTGTAAAAGATTATCAATTTTTTTTTTGAGGATGAAGCCCACATAGGTCTGAGACCTGTGCGTGGGTAATGACTTGGATGATGGTGATTGATGAGTTGGACCTACAGTTTTAGGTGGGCTCCGAACCACCAGGAAGTAATTTTACAGCAGAGAGAACAATGTATTTTTTCCTGGCCAATCTAATCGGCCACCCTTACACAGATGGCCCAGGAGAACGCAGCTTACAGTATCTCTATCTGATTGAACAGACAGCCGCTACGGCTCACGGCTATCACTTCCCCACAAGACCATGAAGAGGACATTGAATTTCTATAAAGGAGTTTTGCAGTTTATTGGAGTTTAATAGTTATAAAGGAGTTTATAGGAGTTTTGTTGGATAGACGATTGACCTGGGGTCCTGGGCTCCATACCAGCGAACACATAAGACCAATTGGCCATATGGGTTCGTTGCTCCATACATTGAGAAAATATATTCTAAAATTTCATCTGGGGTCTTTGTCTTGCGACAGCT
The DNA here is from genome assembly GCA_948455865.1 of Conomelus anceps. NCBI lineage: Eukaryota > Metazoa > Arthropoda > Insecta > Hemiptera > Delphacidae > Conomelus > Conomelus anceps. The sequence continues at coordinate 35,010,646 of OX418227.1, read as the reverse complement.
CGCTAGATTGAATGGCAAAAAGTTACTTTTTACAGCTTACCATGAGCTCTTACTCTTACTGTCTTATAATGATTAGGTATGCTATCTTAGTATGGGGTAACTCATCAAAAAAAAAGCTTGATATGTTGTTTAAGATCCAAAAGAAATAAGCGGTTAGGTGTATGGAAAGAGTAGATAGATTAGATTCATGTAGGACGTTGTTCACTTATATGTGTATGAAGCTACTTTGTATGTAGATAACCAAAATCTTTATGTACAGGATTATAATACAAGACGCCTAGGAGATTATCACTTGGTAAGTCACAATATAGTAGCTTATTCCAACAAAAACCTACTTATATTGGAAGGAAACTCTACAACAAGCTACCGCAGTTTTTAAAGAGTCTTCAAAATACAGAAATATTTAAAAACCAATTGAAAAATATTTAGTTGATAAAATTGTTGTTACAGAAACCTGAACCACCGACTCGTCTACCTTCAATACTTGGCAATAAAAATTTGGGAAAAGATGATATCAAATTGCAGTGTAAACAGCTGATGAAATGTGGTATCAGAAACAAAACTGGTACCGTGGTAGGAAGTGAATCCAACTGTCTCACACTCTCTGTTGTCAGGCCTGCTGTGAGTCACATCATTTTATTATATCTATTCACTTCTTATCAATCTTATCAGTTTTAGTGATTACAAAACGATCAATCTAAGGTAATTATATCTTATTCTATTAAACGAGCAAGGAATTGTATGCACATTATGTATGTACGTATTTCCAGTCACTATCTCAAAAACGACTCTACCAATTTTGATGAAATTACGAATATAGGGGCTTTTTGGTGCAAAAATACAATTGCGCTAGGTCTCATTCCTGTAAAAACTCGCTGAAGGACACAAAAAGGAGAAATCTATCCTTAAAGGAACAGCTGATGGAAAAAATCATTACAATCATATGTTAGGCACCTTAGCGGCGTTATTTACGCTGCCTGGAACGTGAAATTTAGACGGGTACCATGTAGCCTTGCAGTTATGTAGGAAACATAATTATGACTGGAGAATCAAAGCTCAGCAAATGATTTTTCCATTTCTTTGGTGATTACAAAACTAAACCTTTCTACTCTAGTTTTCATATAACTTGGCAGCAGTATGCTGGGTTCAGATGTAGCATGTCCCATCATGCTGCACGCTGCCAAGTTATATGAATACTACAGTAATTACTTTGGTTCATCATGTGAAAAGACACTCCTGGCCGTTTTCCTCTATAATTTATCAAGGACTTACAATGAATTTATTTTATTATTCTCTGCATGGATAAGAAGCAATAGTATGTTACAACCACGCTTCAATATGCGCTCCTTACTGCAAACTATAGTAGACAGTGAGTTGACACCGTATGAATGTGTCGTTATTTTACTGAATTCTTGGAATTGTTTTCTATTGACAGGGAACCATGCAGGTTTTTGTAGAAACAGTGATGGATTGTATTAAAAAAGAAATAGAAATCATAAAACTTTCAGGCACATGAAACATTAACCCCATAGCGGAGCTCGGTACCCTGATGTTAGAAGACATTATCAAGGTAGTGTTCACCAGCATGATGCGCAGTAGCAAGCTAGTCAGCTGATGCCGTGGCGTCATCCGGGTCTCTTTTCACGATATCGCCTGTCTTTTACAACATAATGAGTAATAAGACATGAAGATGTCAGCCACATTTATTGAAATTAGTGAGATACTAGTTTCGGTTGTCACACCAATATATTCAATATTCGAATTCAAAAGAAAATTGATTGGAGAAATAGATATGCAATTCCGGTAAGCACATTTTTTTCGTTAAAGGTCAATTATTTGACTAAGGTTGATCAAATATATTTTTCTCCAATCAATCTCAATTAAAGAAAATTTATTATTCAATCTTAAACAGCACTTAGAAATTAGTTGAAGTAAATGTGTAGAGGAATAATATAACTCAAATACCCGAAAAGTGCTATCTTTGATGTGATGTGCATGCTACAACATTATCAAGTGCTTTGAATTAAATAATTGTATGATCGTATCAAAAATGTTGTCGATTAATAGTCACCATGATCTAAGACCAAGTCTCTTGATAGGGTGTTTAAGATCCAAAAGAAAGAGGTTAGATGTATGGAAAGAGTAAATAGATTAGATTCATGTAGGCCGTTGTTCAAGAGACTTGGTCTCCTAACTGTACCCTGCTTATATGTATGAAGCTACTTTACAGTGGCGGTCCCAGGGGGGGATGGGAGGGATATATCCCCCCACCCCGAAATATCAATATGGATCTGATGATATTCCTATTATAATAATAAAAAAGGTTTTCCCTGCAATTTTAAAACCACTAACACATATTATAAATTCATCCTTAATATCAGGTTATTTTCCCAGTATTTTGAAGTTAGCGAAAGTAATCCCACTGTTTAAGAAAGGTGATTTAAAGGATCCTGCATGTTACAGACCAATATCAGTGTTGTCAGCTTTTTCAAAAATTATTGAACGAGTTGTTTATATACAGTTGATCGATTATTTGGAAGTCAATAATTTAATTGACTGTAGACAGCATGGGTTTTCGCTCAACAAAATCTACTATAACAGCAGGTGTAGAGTTTGTAAATAAAATAATTGATGCTATAGATAAGGGTGAAAAAGTAGTAGGAACATTTTTAGACCTTACCCGTGCTTTTGATAGTGTCTGTCATGATAAACTGTTGAAAAAACTTGAGAGACTAGGAGTACAAGGCAAGGAAAGGCTTTGGTTCTCATCCTACCTGGAGGGTAGGCAGCAGTTTGTCGAAATCGAGCATGTTGAGGAGAGTTGTTCTAGAATGTACAAAAATAAGTATCGCTCTCAGCCCCTGACTCTTAGGTTTGGAGTTCCTCAGGGATCTATACTGGGCCCTTTATTATTTCTTTGTTACATGAACGAATTGCCTGGAGTTGTGCAGGAGCATGGTGATGTTTGTTTGTATGCAGATGATACAAATATGGTGTTTTCGGGTAGAACTATTCAAGATGTTGAATCGACATCGGCTGTCGCTTTGTCGATTGTCAATAAATTTCTAAATGACCAAAACCTTCTACTTAATTCCAGTAAATCAAAGGTAATATCATTTCATACGAGGCAATCAAGAACTACATTAGCCCCAAATATTTCTATAAATGATAGCCGTTTGGAGATGGTGAACACCACAAAGTTTCTTGGACTGTACATTGATGAAAATCTGTCATGGGATGAACATGTTTGCCATATTAATAAAAAAATATCTTCTTCCCTGTTTGCTTTGCGCAAAATTTCAAATTTTTGTAGTTTTCGAGTAATGAAAACAATTTACCATGCTCTTGTGCACTCTCATTTGGAGTATGGGCTTTGTATATATGGAGGGACAACAAAAGCAAACTTAGACAAAATACTGTTGAATCAAAAAAGGGCATTGCGGATTATAATGAATCTAAGAAGAACAGATTCGGTTAAGCATGTTTTTTCTGAGCTTTGTATTCTAACTGTCTATGGCCAATACATTTTTGATGTGATAATGCTAATTAAAAAAAATTCTGAATATAAGAAAACTCACCACTACAATACCCGTAATCAAATTACAGTTGAAAAACATAATTTAGAATTTTTCAAGAAAAAAGCAAGATATATGGGATTGAAATTTTTTAACCTATTGCCGCAATCTCTGCAATTGGAAAATAATACTGCCAAATTTAGAGCACATTTGAAAGAATATTTGGTTAAGCTGTCTCTCTATTCTTTACAAGAATTTTATGAAAAAGAATGATGTTATGATATTTCCTCTTGCTGATTTTCTATATGTGTATTTTAATTGATTGTTATCCATGCTGGATTTCTTGTGTCTGTGTTTACTTTTGTTGTTTGTAATTTTAGTTTATGACACTATTCTATGTATATTATGTACATTTAATGAATAAAGGTTTTTCAATCAATCAATCAATCAAAGATGGATCCCCCCCCCTGAAAAAGAATTTATTCATAATTATGTATGTATAAGTTTTGCGAGAAATAAATTTAATCTGTGTCATTGTCACTTGTTAGCTAGAAGAATAAACAAGAAGGATGTGTACATCCTTACATCCATTACATTGTTGTGTAACAATCTGAGTATGTTTTGGCTATTCCTTCGTAACTTACATGTTAAAAATAGGGCCTAGCCATAAAGAAAAAAGTCGCAGTGAACACTTGATTTATTTTTTATTTCATTATACGTTTATTTAATTGAACTTTGTCATCATGCTCATTAGCTCATTAATCACATTGACTTTTAATCAATTTTCTTTGTGTAGCTAAAGGAAATCATAGGAAAATCACATACTGTACTATGGTTGGGTCCTATTTCACCCAAGTACAATAAACTTTAAATGAAAAACTATTTTATTAGCTAGCATAAATACTATTAGCTTGAGCATATTTTAGAGCTCAAATACGTATAAAAATACGTTTTTAGGCTTTAAATTCAAAAAAATTTCAAGGGGGACCCAAACCCCCCGGTGGTCACCCCCCCCCCCAAAATCAAATCCTGGGACCACCACTGCTACTTTATATGTAAAAACAAATGATACTAACCAAAATCTTGACGTACATGAAAAAAAAGAAGCCGAGGAGATTATCACTTGGTGAGTCACAATAGTAGCTTATTCAAACAAAAACCTAGTTATATTGGTAGGAAACTCTACAACAAGCTACCGTAGTTTTTAAAGAGTCTTGAAAATATAGAAATATTTAAAAAACAATTGTAAAAATATTTAGTTGATAAAGCTTTTCATAGTGTACAAGAGTTCCTTTAACATCAAAATTGAGCCTCACCTCAACTAATTGATATAGTAATTATGGTAACTAGTGTATAATATTGTTGATCTGACTTGTCTTATACTCCTTAACTGGAGTCTCCAAGACGTAATCTACAAAAAAATAAATAAATCGTGCGAGTTATCCAAGTTTCTTGACAATCATATATATTTTCAAGAAAAAATTAAATGCGATTTATCATGTAAATAATAGACAAAATCATGAAAAGAGAACCGGATAACGTCACTGCATCAGCTGACAGCTTGACAGATGAGCTGTGATGGACTTTAACACTTGTCTTCTAATTACCTTGGCTAAATTTAAATTAAACTAGTGGTTGTAACAATATCTGATGTTGCTACAACCACTAAATTAACTTACATTCAAAGTATGATAGCCTACTACAGTGACGTCATTATCAACCTTAATCAGAAAAAACTCAAATAAATGTAGGAACTCTCCTATTGGTTCATTTATAGCCTGGTTGCCTCTCATTGGTATATATTTATATATATTGGTCGCACTCCACGTTGGAGGCCTGCCATTGGTTGATAAGAGTAGGCTCAACCTAATCATCTAGAGAAATGAATAACTACACCAGCCTGTAAAGTAAATTCGTATGGCTTTTCGTGGTGGGGAGACCCTTACGGGTAGTTCCACCTCGCCGCTTTTTTAACGACTGCTTTTTTTTTTATATGCAACCGGGACCGACGGCTTAACGTGTCCTCCGAAACACGGACCAGCCTGTAACAGAGTGATTGATGGAAATGTAAATTTGAATTATCTAATATCGAAACTAACAATATTTCTATTTACAAATACAAGTTGAAATTCAGTGTCAGTTTTGATATTAGATTGTTCATCAAGTATTTCGTCATAGAAAACATCGCAGGAATTGAATTACATAAATAAATGTCTCTATCAGATAATAGAAAGATACGCATTAATTAATTTGCTATTATTTGATTTTCAACGAAATATTGACCATTAATTAATTTACATGGTCATAATAGTTTTCATTTACCAAACAGTACAATAATTCATTCCAACATAATGAATAATAAGACTTGAAGTTGGTACAACCACATTTATTGCAAACCGTGAGAAACTAGTTGATTGATAATGGTGTAACAACCGAAACTAGTTTCTCACTATTTTTAATAAAATGTGGTTGTGATAACTTCAAGTGGTATTATTCATTATGAATATCTTCCACAATCACCTTCGCCACTACAAAGAAAGTATTCCAACATGTTTTGCTCCTATAAAACTTATTTCGTCATGTAAAACATCACAGATTATAAAACTTATCTTCCAAATCTTACAATAGAATTATAAAGTTGTTTTCATGGTGATATAAATATTTTTGGATTATAGGGTGAATCAATTGAAGTTACTGAGCAAGGTGAAACAAAAGAAATCATCATTAAACGCTTTTTAACTAGATGAAACATAAATTGATACGCTCCGCTTCAACACTGTATCTAGATTTCTAATAAAAGTTGAGATTGGCCTTCCAAATAACATTGGAAGGATAGGGACAATAGCCGACGAGTACACAGAGTGCTGCTCAATTGCAACGAACAGAACTGCTCCGTGACACGGAATGCTTGCATTGCATACACGGCTACGATTGCGGCTTTATTAAATTTAGTAATTATTTCAATTTGATATTGTTATCATTTTTTATTAATTGTTATAATTTATTATCGTTCATTCTTCCAAAATTCACATGAATTACTTTACAAATATATTGAAGGCACGACTACACAGGCTGCAAGTTTTGAAGAGAACCTAAAGTTCCGACTACACAGTTTCTACATTTTGTTTATTTTGGGAATTCTTCATTTTGGTATATAAAATTCAGTTTAAATTGTTTCCTTAGTGTAAAAACAGAGTTTGATTCAAATTTCAATTTTTATTGTATTATTGTAAGCAGCGATTGTATTTTTTTTTTTTTTTTTTTTTTGTAGATTTTGCCTATAAGCCACTCGTGAGATGTAACTCGTTTCACTCGTGTCCTAACTTGGATCTCACTTACGGCTGAAAGGCATTCATAATACAATCGTAATAGCTTGAAATACTATTAAAGAATTTTATTGCATGTTTTAAGACTGCTTTATTGTGACTTGAGGTGAATTAAGTTTTGACCATCTCAGATACAAAAAAAAAACAACGCAAAATCAACTGTCCGGGCCCTCCTGCTATTAAAACCTCATTAAGTGCTCTCTAACCAAACCAGAGTGGTCTCCCGCCATTTTTGATCGCCTTATTTATATAAAATCAAGTGCCATGGTTTGAGCATAAATACATTAACCCATTTTGTACTACAGTATTGAGAAAACATGAATATTCAACTTTTATGCTTTCTAAATTGATTACCTTAGGTCTAGTCTACAGGAATAAACAACCAAAAATTAGTTCAAAAAGCAATACATTTTCTTCTTACTTCAATGTAGCGCAAAATCTATAGCAATTATAGCACAATGTTTAGTCAAAAAAAATTTAAAGCAATAAAAATCTGTTCCCATTGAAACCTGATAGTTTTTGTTGTATAAAAAGATTTAATAAGCTGCTAACATTTCCAAGTAAAAATAATAAAACAAACTTTACCACAAAACAGTAAATGGAAAAAGGCAATGTTATTATAGCAACAACCAACCACAAGGAAATTGTCAAAAGGAGGATTTTGTATAAAATATTTACAAATTTAATTAGTATATTATTATTATTATTATTATTATTATTATTCAATAAGACAATTTTTCGTTTTTCGGCTCAAAACTTTTTATAAAAATGTAATGTTATAAACTATTTTTAACTGTTTTTAGCGTTTCCTTTCAAGTGAACTTTTAAATTAATAGTGGTTAAGTGAAAAGATTCATTTTATTATTTTTCGATTGAAGGTTTTCAACATATCTTAAATTTTTAGTCTGTTTTGGACAATGTAACATATTCAAAATTTGTGAAGGGAGCAGTTTTAAACTTGAGTCTGTTGCACCTTCACATTCGTTGTAAATTTGTCACAATAAATAAATAAATAAAGACAATCAATGAATTCTGTGACCTCAAAAAACCTTATGGATATTGCCATTAAGTTATAGTTTTAATCGTTTCCATAAAAATATTTTAAAACCCCTACACATTGTAATTTTATTGTAAATTGTACTGCACTAAAATAGTAGTTTGTATAAGATAATTTAAATTTTATAATTAGTTAGAAAACGTAAGCTGTAATATGTTTTATAGGTAGTTAGTTTGAGATATAGAAATAAATAAATAATAATTTTATTTCCATTTTTCAATATACAATACAAAGAATTTTAACCAAGTGGTTCAATATTCATATTAAAGGTAATAATAAGATATATATAATAAATACAACATATATTTAGGAAATCATCCTACCCCACTATGGCTTGCCATGTTCTAGAGTAGGTGTTAGTAAGTAGAGGAAAAGGGAGGTTTAGTTAAAAATATGATATAGGATTAAGGATTGATAAGTTTTCAAAATTACAAGTTTCCATCATAATAATTGTATGAAAAAATCCTCTCTATATGCTGTCTGTCAATATTTATTAGCCAGTTATGAAGCTGTTGCTTGAATGTTTTTGATATGTCCTAAAGCTTTAATGTTTTCAGGAATTAAGTTGTAGATTTTTGGTGCTAAAATATTATAAATTTGGTTACCTTAAAAAAGGGTTGCAGTTTAGTTAGCCCGGTGCAATGTCTTCTTCCTAGGTTTCCTAGCACTGAAATCGTCAATGGCATCATTCACGTTTATAGACTTGGCTAGTTGAGTCTCTACTGCCAGAAGATGAAGGCTTGTCAGTAGTGTTGAGTCATTGTTGACCGCAGCACATTCTTCACTCTTTTCAACGTTGAAAACGACCTCTCTGAACTGGCAACTGTTGCAGGTATGGTAAGAAAAAGGCATAGTGCGATGCAACGGTTTGAAAAGGTGTTGGAAAGTTGCAGGGTGTGAATACGATTCGACAGCTCTAAAAGGTTTAGTTTTTTTCAAAATTAGTCGAACACACTATTCTTTCTCATCATCTTTTTATGAACCAATTCTTCAAAAATTTCCATTTCTTTTAGCTGAAATATAATCTTTACTACTTCACTTGCATTTTCCGGGACCTGGGCAAATGGCCCGAGAAACCCGGTCTGACTACGGCCCTGCTCAGAGGTATGCAAGATAGTGTATACACTCACCTTGATCGGTTGCACCATCTATATCTAGTTCTCTACTTTAATCTAGTTCTCATCTTTTTTTTTTTTTTTTTTTTTTGAGGATGAAGCCCACAGGTCTGAGACCTGTGCGTGGGTAATGAGTTGGATGATGGTGATTGATGAGTTGGACCTACAGTTTTAGGTGGGTTCCGAACCACCGGGAAGTGATTTTACAGCAGAGAACAGTGTCTTTTTTGCTGGCCAATCTAATCGGTCACCGTTACGAACAGGATCTACGAGAACGCAGCTTATCTATATCTACTACTAATCTACCGATTAGATTGGTCCAACCCATCATTCACCATTACCCAACTCATTACAAACGCACAGGTCTCACACCTATTTGGGCTCCATCCTCCAAAAAAATCACCCTCTGTATGGGTGACCGATTAGATTGGCCAGCAAAGACGACTCTGTTCCCAGCTGTGAAATCACTTCCCGGTGGTTCGGAACCCATCTTAAACTATCAATCACCATTATCTAACTCATTACCCACGCACAGGTCTCAGACCTATGTGTCCTCCAAAAAATAAATAAATAAACAGAATCTAATGCTAGACTTTTTTATTAGTGGCGAAGGTGATATTGTGGAAGGTATCCGTAATGAATAATGAGAAGAAATTGTCACAACCACATTTATTAAAAAAATATTGAGAAACTAGTTTCGGTTGTTATACCATTATCAATCTCAAACAAAACAAGAGTTTGTTTGAGATTGGTAATGGTATAACAACCGAAACTAGTATCTCACTATTTTCAATAAATATGGTTGTGATAACTTCATGTCTTATTATGAATAATAGACATTGATGCTAGAAATTTATTGTGAGAAGTCAAAACATGTTTTATGAAAACTTTGTTTGCTTTGGGAGCGTCATTGAATAAAAGATTGGATTGAACATCTTTTCATATTACACTAATTTTCCATTCCATTAACATAATTATTGTCACTGTTTCACTCATGACTTTTTTATTCAAGAGTCTATTTAATAATTTCTCTGGTTGTGAGTATAGCACCACCAGAAGAGTTTATTCACAATAAATTTAAAAAATCAACATTTCAGAAAATAAATTAAAAGTTAGTTTGAAGTGACTGACAATTGAACAAACTGACAAATATACGTAAACAGAATTTATTAATTTCGAATTCCTCCAAGTGCTATTAGTTTATACTGAAGACTTCCGCAATGGCGGATATTGACAACAGCATTGAATAGCTGATGGAAATCGATGAAAGAAATGTCTCCATGGTCTAGTGGTTAAGGCGCCCGACCGGCAATTGGGAGGTCCGTGGTTCGATTCCCGGTGGTGACTGATATTTTTGTACAGTAGCATTCATCGATTTCCATCAGCTATTCAATACTGTTGTCAATATCCGCCATTGCGGAAGTTTTCAGTATAAACTAATAGCACTTAGAGGAATTCGAAATTAATAAATTCTGTTCAAATAAACTAAAGTCTAAAATCTAAAGTATTGTAGTTTTGAATTTTGTGGTTCCCACTATATAAATATGTTTATTATATATAGTGGGTTCCATCCTTAAAAAACTGTTCCTAATTTTTGAATAACTATCTTCATTTATTCTATTTTTTGTTAAATTTCACATGTAAAGTTAATATTAACAACGCAGTTCGTCATGGAACAAGAAATCCAGGAATCTATTTTTTGTGTCACCCACTTTGAGATATCAGTAATCAATTATTCTTCTTTTGTGGCTGCTCCTTGTGCTTTCTCTCATTCTCTCCGATCTTATCTTTCTCCTCTCCTCTCCACTCCTCGGACACTGCAGTTCCCCTTCTAGATTTAGGCTTTTCTTGAAATTTTCTATTTTCATCCATCATCAACTTTCTCTATTGTGCATTATTCTTGATTACAAGTTAAGAGTTGTACTAGTTTAAACCAGTCACATTTTGCCTTCTTATTCTGAAGAAGTCAAATATTTAGGGAAGTGATAGCTGCGAGCCGTAGCAGGTATCTGTTCAATCAGAGAGATAAGCTGCGTTCTCGTAAGTCCTGTTCGTAACGGTGACCGATTAGATTGACCAGCAAAAAAGACACTGTTCTCTGCTGTAAAATCACTCCCCGGTGGTTCGGAACCCACCTAAAACTGTAGGTCCAACTCATCAATCACCATCATCCAACTCATTACCCATGCACAGGTCTCAGACCTATGTGGGCTTCATCCTCAAAAAAAAAAATTTGCAAGTACGATGATTTTCATTCATTCTGAAAATGTGAAAACTTAATGCTTTTGTAAATTTTCCAGCTGAGCTGAACCGTGCCGAGTTTTCGTTTAGGCCTACTTCCGTTAATAATACAAATAAAAATGAGAGTATTACTCATAATGGAACTAACGAATATGAATCACCAGAGGACAATGAACGGGCGAAGTGGCTAGCCATTGCACTGCAGTCATTATGGACAACTTTCATTGCAAAAGGGTAAAGTATCATAGATAATATTTTTTTTAATGAGAAAAAAATAATTCCTCCTCCGTCTCCTCAAAGGGAGAGGTGAGATATGGTGGAGGAGGAGGAGGAGTAGGAGAAGATGATGGAAAGAAGAAGAAAAAGCATTTAGGTGAAATATAAATATTTGACTAGCAAGTTGCCCGATCTATTGAATGTGGATTTTTAAAATGTAACAACCTTTACAAAAATTCAATCTATTAGTCTCTGATTTTTTATCCTTTCTCTACTTTCAATCTTCTTCTCCATCTTCTCTTCTTTTCATCCTTTCTCCTCTTCTTTTCATCCTTTCTCCTCTTCTTTTTCCCCCTTTCTTCCTATCCTTCCTCATTGTCCTTCTCATTCTCCTTCCTCCTCTTCTTCTATCTGGATTTTCTACTGTTTATTTCATTGAAAATTCTCTGTCTGTCTTTTTTCAATTCAATTCAATTTTTATTTGCCAGACAAAAATCAACATGATAATTCACAAATAAACTTACGCTGCTAGGAAGATATAATCTTATTTCTAGTGACAGAAAAACTATTTTGGCGACACAGAATATCCTTAATTAAAATAGTTGTCTATTTCGATTCATTCTAAATACATGGGCGTAAAATGCTATTCTACTTTTTCTAATAGTTTATCTGTATTTTTTCGGTATGCCTATAGATTTCTTTGTTGCTGCATGTAAAAATATGATTTTCATTGTGCTTGCCAAAAACCTTTCTTTCTTGTACCTGCAATATTTGGCGGTCACCAATTATTGATAGTTAGACACTCTGCAGCATACAAAGCGTAGGTCTAACGACTGAAAAATAATGCCTGAGCGTTGCGTTTTTTGAGATGAGCCTCTTGTTGTAGATATTCTTTGCCAGTTTAAATGTAAGTATTTTGTTCATTGCACTTTGTCTATGGATGATTCATGTTCAAATAATGAATCCTATGCTGCATACTTATGTGTAACTTCTATAGTGTACTTATTTTATGCTTGTCTCACCGTCTGCTTGTATTTTTTTTTCAAATCAATTTTATTATTTTTAATTATCATCAACATTTCTCTAGTAAGAAAATATTTTTTTCTTCTCAAAATAAATAAATACTTAATCTAACACCAGATCACTCGCAAACACAGGCTTCAGCCTACATGCGGGGATCTCACACTGTTTTGATTATTCAAACTCATATCTAGATTGTATAATATGAATGTTTGTTTAAGTATATTATGAGTGGGTTCTATTTTTTTTGTATTTGTGAGAAATAAATTCGAATTTGAATTTAAATTTGAATCATTCAGTGAATCTTGATAATTTTTCATCAATTATTTAACCCAAATTTAGACCGTCATATTTAGTTTGTATTTAAAAGTCTGGGGCAGTTTTACTATGAGTGTTTTCACAAAAGATATTTGCAGCCCGATTTTCTGTGCTCCTTTCCTTGAGAACGCTTAACTGGTGCTCTGCTGTTTGTAATTTGAAATTAATATTTACAGCAATACTTCTTTCTGGAGAAAAACTGAGAAAAGCATAGTTGTTACATTGCCCAATGTAACCGAATTCAGTGAGGAACCTTTGGAAGTGACTATTTCAAGAATATCACCCGGTCCGTCGGGATTTTTATCTTATGCAAGTGATAATTTGGGTGAAATGAAATTTTGGCGCACGCTCCCGCTGCAATACTACGAGGAGTTTGATGATCGTAGGGATGACATTTCTATAAACGATCCAGACTTGTAAAGAGTGAATTAGGTAAAATATACAAAAGAGAAAAGAGAAAAATAGACGGATTTGAGGGTGCATAAAACAAATTATTAACAGCGGAGAAAAAACGAAAATTTTGAATAAGATTTTCACAAACAAATATTGTACTATATCAATGAAATTGTAAAAAAATAAGTATAAAATTTTGAACATTAAATTACATCTATGTAATAGAATCATGCATGAAATTTTGATATAAAAACATATATATATGAAATGGTAACATGCTAAAAATGTTTAAAATTGAATTATATTTATGTAATGGAGTCATGCATGAAATTTTTAAATACAAGCATTGAATATTATAAATTTGCAATGGAAACATGTATATCATCAGAATATTAATAAAATAACTTCTATTTTTTTCTACTTCTAGTTTTAAACTATCCTTATATTTTTTAATTCTTATTAATATAATTATTTCTGATGAAGCCCACTTGAGTCTGAGACTTGAGCGTGGGGAACAAGAAGTGGTACAATGAGTGATGATACAACGATGTTATAGAAGAAGTCATACAAACAGATTTTTTATTTTCTTATGTTATTGTTCTATTTATATCTATTTTATTGTATTTTCATTTCCTTTTTAAAAACATTCAGTAGTTTTTGGGAAGTGATAGCCGTGAGCCGTAGCAGGACTGGTATCTGTTCAGTCAGAAAAAAGGTACGAACTTCTGGGCCGTTTCTGTAAGGGTGACCGATTGGATTGGCCAACAAAAACAGACTCTTTCCTCTGCTGTAAAATGACTTCCCGGTGGTTCGGAACCCACCTACAACTGTAGGTCCTACTCATCAATGCAACTCATTACCCACGCACAGGTCTCAGAACTATGTGGGCTACATCATCCGAAAAAAGTGAAAGTAATAATATTATTATAATACAGAATAATCAATAAATAACTATAGTTTGATTAAAAATAATTCCAGTTTATATTAATTTATTTTAGCTGACTAGAAGTATTTTAATAAAAAAGGTTGAGTTCATGGGAGCTTTTTCATTTACCGGTAAATGTTGCCACCGGTTAGAATAGACCAATCAGAAGCCTCAGGTAACATTTACCAGTTACCGGTAAAGCTAGGTTTAACCATTTTATGATAAAATAGACCGGTAATTTTTTCTTGACTAATCAACTTTATTAATTTAAACAGTTCCAAGTTTTATTTTAATGTTTTGTATTTCATTCATTGAGTTTCTCTTTATTAACCAGTTACTCACGATTAGTTCCAGTGTTATCTAGTAGTTGAACATTCCAAGTTTTTTATTTATGTACTGCATCTTATTTATTGTTTTATTTCTTTCTTTTATTCTCATATTCTCTTCATTATCCAAATATTTATCGCTAGGACCAGTAATGTAGAGCTCCTTGTCCAAACTCAATATAAAAACCCCAAATCAACCATTAATTCCATATTTTTAAAATATTTTTTTTGCATAGTTTGTACATTTTGTTGTACATTATTTCGTATTTCGTATACTTGTACATAAATATATTCTCTTTATTATTCATATATTTATCATTAGATCCAGAAATCTAGGAGTCGTTGCTCAAAATTGACATGAAAAAAGCAAATCAACAATAATTTCAATATTTTTAATACATATTTTGTTGTACATTTTTTCTAATCATCTAGTATATTTTGCCCTTTAAACTTCCATATCTTGTATTTATTTTCTATGAATATTTTGGGCATTTTGTACTTTATCTTGTATGTATTTTTCCTTTGCATAAGCCTACTAAGGACGACATTCATTCATCATTCAAGTCATGTTGGTCCATTTTTTCTCCTCCAATACTCCTTCATCCTAATGCTTTGACTACCGGTACGTCTTTCTTCAGACCGAGTTTCAATTTTTGGTTCGTCTGGGAGAAAACATCATTTTTCAGTTTATTTCTAACACCTACTCTATTTTGTAAATCTGTCATTTTTGTATTCAACTTGTGTTTTAAACTTTCATAACTTGCATTTCAATTCATCTGAAAAAACATTATCTTTCAATTTATTTCTGACCCCTACTCTATTTTGCAAATCTGTCATTGTTGCATCCAACTTGTAGTTTTGAACTTTCATAACTTGCATTTCAATTCATCTGAAAAAACATTATCTTTCAGTTTATTTCTGACCCCTACTCTATTTTGCAAGTTTGCCATTGTTATATCCAACTTGAAGTTTTGAACTGTTATTTCTTGTATTTCTATTCCCTTGCCTATTCATTTATCAAGGCTCTAACGTTTTACATCTAGCTTCGTCGATACATTGCATAAATTCTCGTACAAGATCTGAACAAACAAGACTTTCCGTTTTATTTTTTTGATAGCATTTCATGACTTTCTCCTTGAATTCCTTACAAGGTACCACACCACTCTTCTTGCGTTCCTTTGGACTATTCTCCTTCACATAGATCAAAGCCTTCTGAAATTCCTCAGTATAAATTCTGTTTATTTTCTCGTGTTTTTCTATCAAATCCTGAATTTTCTGCTTCCATTTATCCTCATTTTCTTTTAAAGTTTCTTTGTTCGATAAGTTTTGGGACTCTTGTTTCTTTTTGTCAGCATATTCTTCTTCAGATTCCGTGTTAGAGACAGGGTTTTTGATTATGTGAATTTCTAAGGGGCTGTCGGGTTGGCATACGTCGTTTTCTATGGTTACTTTGCGAGGTTTGCTTTCTTGCGAACCCATTTTGAAAAGATATTGGGATAGTTTCACTGTAATTGAAGATATGTTGGTGATATTAGATGCGTTGATGTGAATTAAGTTTTATAAAATTAATAATAAAAGTTTTTATGGGGAGACCCTTACGGGAAGTTCCACCTCGCCGTCTGAGCCATGTTATGGGAAAAATAGTGGACCTAATATTTTACTAGGGCTCCGAACCACCGGTTAAGTGATAATAATAACCATCAAGTCATAGGAGCACGGTCACCCATCCAGACGCAGTGTTGAGCGGTCGTGACTAAACATCAAGATCGAATGAACACCACGTGACTATAAAGTTTTCTTCATCTCAGATATAAAGAAAGCTACATCAATAATTATTGTATTCTTGGATTTCTTGTTCCATGTCGATTTGCGTTGTTAATATTAACATTTTATTGTAAATTTAACGACTTGCAGACAATTTTAATTGTGAATAAGTGATATATGTACTCACTTTGGAAAGGTTGAGTCTCCATGACTCGAAAACGTTTGGCCAAAAGTGAGTAAAAATATTATTTATTCACAATTAAAACTGACTGCAAGTTGTTAAATTTACAATAAAAAATTCAATTATTGTGTTGCTTTCTAAACGTCACTGTCAAATGATTGATTTTTTTTAGAGGATGAAGCCCACATAGGTCTGAGACCTGTCCGTCAGTAATGAGTTGGATGATTGTGATTGATGAGCTGGACCTACAGTTTTAGGTCGGTTCCGAACGGATTAGACGTAGGAAGGTATGCTAGATAGTTTGTACACACACTAACGCACCCAGACACTGTGTAGTGGTGAGAGTGGATTATTAAGCATGGAGCGTGAGACTTTGTTTTGGTGGACTTGGCATACTGATATAAAACTGTAAGCTCAGTGAGGAAAGCAATCACAAACTACCACACTCCTCGTTTGTGTAGTACGCTCTTAGGACTAGGCTTGGCAATGATGACTCTTTTCAATGAGTCGTTCAATCGCCCTCACTCTTATAAGTGAGTCGTTCATTTAAACTAGTTGTTCCTGTCAGAATCTGAGTAATCAGTTTAATATTCCAGAGCACAGAGCGTATTCTATTTTTCAGAAGTAGTCAGCCAGGTTATGGAGCTGAGAGAGGTGAGTGAGTGAGCAAGCTGTTATTGTTCACTTCACAGTTCGAAATGCTCGTGGAGTGGGGAGGTGAGTGCTCTTGTCCAGCAGGCCGCTGCACTGCTCTGCTAATTCAAAGAGCGCTCACAAGATGAAAACACAAACGCAGCTCAAAAATGAACTAACTACTTTCTGAATTTGAACTACTAGTTTGTAGTTCATTTTAAAGAGTCAGTTACTTTGAAAGGCTCGCTCATTCTGGGCACATCTCTACTTAGGACTAAGCCTTAACATTGAGGTCTGAAGAGTCATTTAAAGTCGAAATCAGCTAAGGTACTATACATACCTACATTATAATATGATAATTGCAAATAGAAATAATTTGATTGTCTATGCTTAACAGTCCACTCCCACCTTTACACAGGGTCTGGCTGAACAGGTGAGTGTGTATACTATCTAGCACACCTTAAAGCTATTTCCTGCGTCCAAGCCATCATTCGACAGAGACGTTTGGAAAGCAACACAGATTTGATGTAGTGTTTTTGTATCTGAGATGAACATAACTAAATTCACCTCAAGCCACAATAAGGCATTAACATAATCATAACATTGCATTCTTTAAACATAAGTTCATAACAGTTATAGAGTAATTTAGAATATACATTTAAAATTATTCTTCCAACAATTATTACAAAGTATAATATCAAAGTAGTACATTGAGAAAATAAGTTTGCAAAATTTCATCTGGGGTATTTGTCCTGCGACAGCTTGCTAGATTAAATGACAAAAAAGTTACCTATTACAGATTACCATGGACTATTTCTGTCACATATTAGGTATGGTATGCTATCTTAGTTTGGGGTAATTATCAAAACAAAACCTTGATAGGGTGTTTCAGATCCGAAAGAAAGCTGTAAGGTGTATGGAAAGAGTAAATAGATTAGATTCATGTAGGCCGTTGTTCAAAAGACTTGGTCTCCTTACTGTACCCTCCTTATATATGTGTGTGAAGCTACTTATTTATATGCTAAAAAGAAGATATTAACAAAAATCTTGACGTAGACGATTATAACACAAGAGGCCGAGGAGATGAGTCACAATAGAAGATTATTCAAACAAAAACCTTGTTATATTGGTGGGAAACTACAACAAGCTGCTGCAGAGTCTTCAAAATATAGAAATATCATAGAAAAGTATTTAGTTGATAAAGCTTCTTATAGTGTACAAGAGTTCCTTTCACATCAAAATTAAACCTCACCTCAACTGATTGGTATATTAATTATGGTAACTAGTGTATAAGATTGTATAATTCTTGATCTGACTTGTCTTATACTCCTTAACTGGAGTCTCTCCAAGACGTAACCTTCAAAAAAATATCACAGCCTTCTTAAAAAATAAGTTAAACAAAGTATAACATCAACCTTGGAGTTCATGCTTATCTCTCGTCATAAGTATCGTTTATGTCATTCTTATGCCTCTCATGTCCAATACCAAGACTTGGAGAAAGGACATGGACTAAATTCAGTCCAGAATGAATGGATTGATGAATCAATTAATTAATGAATGGATGAATGAAATAATCTATCAATCACACTATAAACTAGAACTCACCGGTTCAACAAATTCATCACACAATATTCAATTCACTGTTCACTTTTTCTGTTCATTTTCATTCATTATCTACTCGATCCCTATCCACATCTTTTCATCGCTGGCTTTTCACTACTAGGATTCACTTGGAAATTATCATGGTTATCTAAATCCAACATGAAATAATACACAATTCTGTGTTGTTTTCTTGTAATAATTTAGAGGTGAAAATGTTCGATTTTGTGTGAAATTGTTGAGTTAATGTGTGTATGTGGTGAGGTGTGTTGATGTAAACTTTGAGATATGGTGAATGGTGGTAATGTTAGTATGTGTATTGATGTAAACATTGAGAAACAACACATGATTAGAACATTTCATTTTTCAAAAATATTAAAAGCTGATAGTGCACTTTAGTTGGTGACTAGATAAATGGCATTTACACATGGAGATGAATATCAATGAATGAATTAACGGATAAATAAATGATTGATTGAATTAATGTATCTATATAAATAAAATTAGAGTTTTGTCTGTACATTTATCAGAATTATATATTTTTTGGTCATTTTCACGTTTTATACATTAAAGAAGCCGAAACAAGTCTTATCTCAATTTCTGTCTGTCTGTCAGGGCCCCGAAGCATTTTACGCGGCCTTCTCCTGAAAAACGAGAGCATCGATTGGGATTTTAGGAATTTAACAGTATTGAAAACTATTTTGACAATGTCTTTAGATATAAAAAACTAAATTAACTTTTTTTTAACAGAATAATAAACGTTTAAAAACCAAGTATTGTGCGATTTTTATTACCACGTTTTATTACCGAGAGCATCGATCGGGATTTAAGTTATTTAACAGTATTGAAATTTTCAGGCATAATGTAGAATAGTCCCGAGATGGTTCCTGTAAAGGTTGGGAGTTTAAAAGTCCTCGCTGAAGGACACAAAAAGGAGAAATCTATCCTAATAGGAACAGCTGATAGAAATCAACTGTTTTAAATCATATGGTAGGCCCTTAAAGGCATTATTTAGCTGTCTGCAGACTTGTGTAGTCGGAGCATTGCAGTCATGTAGGAAACATATGACTGGTGAATTAAAGCTCAGCTTATGTTCCATGCATTATTTCTTTGGTGAAAAAAAAACAAAATTTTTTTATTTCAATTTATCCAAACAAAAATTAACATTTTAGGAAGGTGCGGTTTGTGCTAGGCTCTTGGGAATTCACCAGGTAGCACTAGTATAACTAAAATACCGCTGCAACGCACGGGTGAACCGCTAGTCAATAAATAAATGCATAAATGACCTTGAAAACTGCACTTCGATATCCCATCCAGTGTAATAGACGTAGGAGTTTCGATACTTGACAATTTCGATACTACATACCATCGATTCAATTGTGTATCAAAGATCGATACAGTGTCAATGCGGTATCGAAACTTTTGCGACTATTTCACTGGATGGGATACCGAACTGCAACTGATTATGCTCAGACGTTACTTATAATAAAAGTTATTAGAAAAAAAAAAATTTTTAAATAGGTTACCATAATTTTGGAATAGCTGAACAAACTAGAAGTTTGGGGAATTTAAATTTTGATGAATTTGATGTTGATTATTGGGATTAATTTGTTCAATATCAAACTAAAACAGGATAGATGAAGTAGATTAAATTCCATTTATAATAATTTTATAAAGAGTGTTTCGCATAGATGAGTCACCTATACTTTGTGAGCTTCTTGCAGTCACTATAATAATGAAAAAAGTCAATATAAACATGGATCCGGAAATGGTTTGTTGCAGAGTTAAAAATAGCGGAAGTTAGCAACTAGCACACCAACTTACTTACTAAGAAATTAGTTCCTTCAATTACAAAATAAAAAATCACATTTTATTTGTAATTTGGTCAGGTTATATGTAAAATAAGCAGAAAACTTTTTCCAATATTTTATTGTCAATAACATGTGTAATTTAATGATTGAAATTGTAACAAAATAAATCAATCAACAATCGAAATTGATTAAAAAATATTTACATCCTACATAGTGTAGGAATCAATGACGAATAAATTAATAGATGAATAAAGAGATAAATTATGTTACATTAGAATTAATTGGACTGCACAAACATAATCGACGGTTGAACTCCAATTTATTCATGTGTTTTAAAAAAGTCACTTCACGTTATTTTAAAAATAGGAACGCATGTTTTTAAATTACTACACAATTTTAATACACTTATCTATTAAAGCATAGCTTTTAATTACAAGACCATTAAGGTCATTATGCATAATAATAGTTCCGAAATAAAAGAGCTCCAAATAAGTTGATTATGATTGGAAGAGTACTGCTTCCCACTAGGCTGCATCCACCTAAAAATACAAAAAATATTAATTTATTTATTATATATTCATCAGAGAGTTTAAAGTTTCTCATGCTATTTAAAAAAAAAAAAATAATATATTTCAGGATCTTCTTGCATTTGAAAAAAATGTACACCCAGGTTACTGTAGCTGTGATTTGTAAAGCATGACTTAATAAAAACTCACTTATGGTGACTTTTTATGCAACGCAGAAATGAATTAGACTGCCCAAATAGAATCGATGATAGAAGTCCCATTCAATTATGTGTTGCAAAAAGTCACAATACATATGGTGACTTTTTATGCATCACAGAAATGAATTAGACTGCCCAAATGGAATCGATGATAGAAGTCCCTTTCAATTATGTGTTGCAAAAGTCACTATACACCAGGAAGTGTTTCTTACAGCAGAGATCAGAGTCTTTTTGCTGGCTAAACCAAAGCGGTCACCATTCCGTTTTTGGTGTGAGCTCTCGTGTCCAAAATTATCTGACTGAACAGAACATATTATTTACAATTATTTTTATTTGAACCAAAACCTAGTTATATTATAACTGGTAGGAAATTATTATTAGTAGGAAATTTCTATAACAAGGTAACGCAGTTTCTGGAGAGTCTTTGAAATATTGAAGTATTTTTAAAACAATTGAGAAAGTATTTAGTTGATAAAGCTTTTGATAGTGAGCAAGAGCTCATTTCAGATCAAAATTGAGTCTCATCTCAACTAATTTAAATTGTAATAATTGTGGTAACTAGAGAATAAGAATGCTAATATTGCCTTTTCAAGTGAATTCAACGACTTGCAGTCAAATTTTTATTAAAAATAAGTTGTTGAATTCACTTGAAAAGTTAATATTAACAACGCAGTTCGTCATGGAACAAGAAATTCAGGAAGCTAATATTGCATAATGTACATATATCATTGTAGATCTGACCTGACTTAAAGTGTGCAAGAGTTCCTTACAGATCAAAATTGAGCCTCACCTCAAGTATTTTAAATTGTAGTTGTGGTAACTAGTCGATAAGAATGGTAATGTTGTATATGATTGATGATCGGACTTGAAATGCCTTACACTCCAAAACTGGAGTCTTCAAAATTTAATATTAAAATAATAGCCTATACAATAATATAATACAATATTGTATAATATAATATTATACAATAATATAAACGTAATATTAAAATAATAAAATTGAATGGCACAGCTCGTGGCTATCATTAGTAGCCACAGTACAAGTTACACAGTATTTGATTAAAATACACAGTATTTGATTAAAATACACAGTATTTGATTCAATTGTCGTTTACACAGCGTACAAAATTACAAAATAAATGATTTTTGATAAAAATATAGCTATTTAAAAAATAAAAACAAATTTTCTTACCTGTTGATGGCAGTTTCATGTAGACAGATTTTTCTTCCATCATAAAAGGCCGCCAGAATAGCATATTGGACATATTGTTAGTACTAGCCTCATAGACCCTGCTTGGTGATTCAATTTCCAAGTATTTCAGCATGGGCAATGATACTCGAGTATCTGGCATCAGAAGCTGGCGGTCTAGCTCGGGTACTCTGGAAGGTAATAAAGAATAACATGAAATAAAATAAATTAAAATGGCGAATAAAAGACGATAAAATAGAAAATAAATTGAAATGGTTGAATGAGAAGTGATGAAACAATATTCCATTCATTCTATTACTGATTATATTCATTATATATATATATATATATATATATATATATATATATATATATCTTCTTATTACCTGTAATATAAATAATATTGAACCAGACTTGGTTAAAATACTTTGTACTGTATATCTGATAAGGGAAATAAATTATTTATTTATTTAATTTAGTTGTTTCATACGTGCATTACGTGCACTGAAATACGTGCATTACTCGCCCTGTATGACAGCTAGCTGCGCCAAATTTGGTGTGTATATTCTTCGGGCCAAGCCCTATCTGTGTACCAAATATCAACCAAATCTGAGAGAATTTTATGTTTTATCTAATATTAAAACTGACAATGTATTTCACTTTTATATAATGTATTACTCACATACATTGCAGATGCTTGAGGAATGCATTTCACTTCTGAAAAGAAGCTTCTTCAGCCTTGTCCATGAAGTGTTTCGTCAAGGAAAACATCACAAATTTAATGTTTTGTTTAAAAAAACGCCCTATGATTCAAAGTTCATGATTTTTTGCAAAAATCTTCAAATATTGAAAAATGCTAATACTCTGTGGTGGTTGATATAACATGAAGAGGCCTTCAAAAATATGTAACCAAATTGAAGAAATTCGTTCCCCTTCAGGAGTTATGAGCATTTCTATATATGTAATAATTTCTTTCCAGTTTTTAAATTATTTTTTTTGTAGATTACGTCTTGTAGACTCCAGTTATAAGGAGTATAAAACAAGTCAGATCAACAATATTATACACTAGATACCATAATTACTATATCAATAATTAGTTGATGTGAGGCTTAATTTTGATGTGAAATTACTCGCTCTGTATGATAGCTAGGTGCACCAAATTTAGTGCGGACACTCCTCGGGCCAAGCCCTATCTGTGTACCAAATATCAACATTTTGGAATCTAATATCAACATTGCAATCTAATATCAACATTGGAATTCACTGTATTTACACTGTATTTATATTTAAAGGTATTTCTATTTTTGGCCGAACGTTTTCGAGTCTTGGAAACTCATGTTCAAGGCATCCTAGATCGGCGATGTTGGTTTTTTGGTTAGAAGAATTGTGGTTTTTGTATAATGTGATCAAAAAGTTTGTGTGATTTAAAATGTAATTGTTTATTGAGAATGTTTTGTTTATTGTTTGTAGTGTGTTTGTCAATTTCAAATTGTTCCAAGGTGTTGAGTTAATGTCCTTTAGATTTTATATCAAGAAGGTGTAGGTTTGTAGTGATGTCAGTAAAAGTGTGTCATTTAAACTTTAAACCTTGTATCTTGTGACAGAGGAATAATTTATTTGTTTTCAATGTAAGTCTTATTGGGGGTGGTAGAGAAATGGAGGTGGTGCGCGCACTTTTAAATCTAAGTAACCTAACCTAACTAGCCTAACCCAACCCAACCTAACCTAACCCAACCTAACTAACATAATTAATGGGTGAGGAAAGGTTTGGGAGCCCCTGCTCTATGCTCTAGTACCAAATCTTCACTGTAAATAATTGTCTGCAAGGTGCAGAGCACCCTTACTTGTTAGAAGCGAAGGATTCCCACATATTCAGCAGCATTCTCGACATATTAAGATCATTTTCCGACTGCAATTCGTGTCTCCTAGAATCGAAAACGTAGAGTAGACAGTCCTCGCCATGCGATACTCCTAAACAGACAGACAAATGTTAGCAAAATAACTCAAATACAGCTAGCTAACTTTATAGTAGAAATTGAACAGGAATTACTCAAATACAGCTTACTGAAGAGTAGAAAATAATTAAAATTACTCAAATATATAGAAAAATAGCAGGTTGCTCGAATCAATTGAATCCTCCTCCTCCTCTTTCTCCTTCACTCTCTCCTCATCCTCCTTTTTCTCCTCCTCTTCATTATCATCCTCATTCCCTCCCTCTCCTTCTCTTCCACATACTCATAATCCTCCACCTTCACATCCTCCGAGTTCTCCTCCTCCTCCTCATCGTAATCATCCTCAACCTCTCCTTCTTTTCTTTCTCACAGTCTTACTTCTGCTCCTACTACTACTATTCCTCCTCCTCTTCCTCCCCTTCTTCCTACTCCTACTACTACTACTACTACTATTCCTCCTCTTCTTCCTACCCCTCTTCCTACTTCTCCTCTTCCTCCTCCTCATTCTATTCTTTCTCACAGTCCTACTGCTTGTCCGACTACTCCTCCTCCTCCACAACCTACTGCTTCTCCTACTACTACTCCTCCTACTCCTTCTTGCCCATCTCCTAGTCCTTCTCATCATCCTTCACCTCCTCCTCCAATAACCTATTTTTTTTTTCGCCTCCTCCTCCTCACCTTCTCTTCTTCCTCTCAGTCCTACTGCTTGTCCTAAAACTACTCCTCCTCCTTCTCCGCCGCACCCTCTTCCTCATCACTCCACCTCCTCCTCTCCTTCCTCCTCCTCCTCCTTTTCTTCCTTCCCGTCATCCTCACCTTCTCTTTTACCTCTCAGTCTTACTGCTCCTTCTCCTCCTTCTACTTCTCCTCTTTCTCCTTATCCTCATCCATCTCCTCATGCTCCTCTACCACATTAGCCTCAACACCACCTTTCCTCTTATAAAAATAGCGTTATCTAAGATTATTCTATTCTCAAAATTAGCACTACAATATTAAACTGAATTTTTAGTGCATAGTTATGCATCTACAAATATAATTCAATAATCTTTTTTTTCTCCATCTTCTTCACCATATTTTTTTCTTCGCCTTCTTCCTCTACTCCTCCTCCTCCTCCTCCTCCTCCTCCTCCTCCATATATATTACCACATATATAAAACTATTACTGTATAATATATAATATAAACTTAATAAAACAACTTTTGAATGGAAATTAACTCACGTTATGGCGTGACGGCCGTTTCGCTCTGTTGTCTAGAGCATCGTCAGACGACCCACAGTACACTGACTTAAGGTATGAGTTTGAGGGTTATGTATGTTTGAATGGAGATGGGGTGGGGGGATGAGTAGGCGGGAGGTTTGAAATTGGGATTATTTTGTCAAATAGAGTATGTGAGAAGAAGTTAAGTTGATCATTTAAAATGTTGTCAGGTTGCTGCTTTGCATGTTTGTAAATCTCATATTGTTCTAAAACATTGAGTTTCTGGCTTTTGTGAGTGAAGTGTAGTGTGTCTAAATTAGTGTCAATGTCTGTATAACTGTGGCCTGTTGAAATGATGTGTTCAGCAAAAGTGGAATGTGTGTTTGGGTGTGAGATGGCTCTTTTGTGTGTTCTTCACACTTGTGTGTGTTCTTGTGTGTGTATAATATATTCTACATTTATAACATATTTTGTTCTACAGCTTTGAAGATTACGTATGTTTTATTACAGAGATTTAATCCTTGAACAAAATTTGGAAACAGAATTCATTGAAAAATGTTGATTAAATACAAGAAAATATATCCAATTAAAAAAAAATTGACGACTTTTTACTTACCATACTTATTGTTATTTTTATCTAGACTAACATCCCCATTATAGCCAAACCTATACATGTATACTGGCTGGTCTGAGACGGCTGCATACATAAGTGCGCCTTCAGCTATTCCAGACCCAAATAAGCGATCTCCAACCATCTGTAACAAAAAATATACATGAACAAATGAAAAAGTTGATTAATAGATGAATAAAATAGAAAATAAATGAACAAATTATAGGAACCAATCATTAGAATCAACTTATTAGCCTACCCACGCCCAGGTCTCAGACCTATGTGGGCTTCATTGTACGAAAAAAAGGAACTGAATAATACAAGAGATTAATTATCTAATTCCTGGATTTCTTGTTCCATGACGAACTGCGTTGTTAATATTAACTTTTCATGTGAAATTTAACGACTTGCAGTCAAATATTTGTTAAGAATAAGTATAACTCACTTAATCTGGCCTCTGAAGATGGATCTCATAGATTCGAAAGCGCTCGGCCAGATTAAGTGAGTTATACTTATTCTTAACAAATATTTGACTGCAAGTCGTTAAATTTCACGTGAAAAGTTAATTATCTAATATTGAAACTGACACTGTATTTCACTTTTATATATTGTTTTACTCACTTATATTGGAGATGTCAGTCTCAGTGAAATGCATACCTCAAGCATCTCCAACAATATAAATAAGTAGCCTAAAACAATATATAATAGTGAAATACAGTGTGATTGTATTCAAATACAGTAGATTGTTCATTAGGAATTTCGCCATGGAAAACATCACAGAAGAGATTAATTTAAAAAAAAAGCAGAAACAGAAGAATTGAATTGAATTGAATAACTGCCTTTATTTAAACCTGGGAGGGCGAAGTTAAGGTGCAGTCGGCCCTCTCCACCACAGAAGAACGTACATTATAGTGGATTATTAACTTTCTTTGTAGTGGTGAGGGTGATATTATGGAAGATATCTATAATAAATAATAAGACTTAAAGTTGTCACAATCACATTTATTGAGATACTAGTTTCGGTTGTTACACCATCATCAATCTCAATCAAACTAAAACTAAAGTACAGAGTAGCTTAACACTAATGGTTTCCCCACCATTAAAAGCCATACGCTATGTTTTATTCATAACGTAAATTATAACTAACTATATATGATATATAGTTGGTTATAATTTATGTTATGAATAAATAATTTATGTTATGATATATCATCTCAGTAGAATGATGGCTTGAACGTAGGAAGTAAGTAAGAGGTGTGCTGGATAGTATACACACTCATCTGTGCAGCCAGACTATTTTAAGAAAATAAATAAGCTAAAGGACAACTGTCAAAGAGGAAAAGGAAGGTGGAAGGAGAAAGAAGATGTAATAAGTAGAAAAAAGGATGCAAAACTAATTAAAATAAATGAAAGTTCGAATTTTCTTTCATTAAAACTTGAAGTACGTCTTTGAATTTGAGTAGACCACGCCCACCGAAACAGATTCTGAAGCTCTATTCTTAACAGTCCACTCCCACCTTACATTAAGTCTGGCTGCACAGGTGAGTGTGTGTACTATCTAGCACACCTCTGAGAAATATTTCTTGCGTCCTCGAAAGAAACGTTTAGACAGCAACACGATTGATGTAGCCTTTTTTAAACTACACTTAGAACAAATAAACTTATTTCACCTCAAACCGCGATGCAGCAGAGTATAAGTGAACAAAACTCATAATTTAAATAGAAATACAAGTTTTGATAATAGATTGTTCATCAAGTATTTCGTCATGGAAAACATCACAGATTTCTTTGAGTATTTCTCACTGAGTATTTTTTACAATCTAATATCAGAATTGACACTGTATTTCTTTTTTTTTTTTTTTTTTTTTGAGGATGAAGCCCACATAGGTCTTAGACCTGTGCGTGGGTAATGAGTTGGATGATGGTGATTTATGAGTTGGACCTACAGTTTTAGGTGGGTTCCGAACCACCGGAAAGTGATTTTACAGCAGAGAACAGTGTCTTTTTTGCTGGCCAATCTAATCGGTCACCGTTACAAACAGGTCCTACGAGAACGCAGCTTATCTCTAACTGATTGAACAGATACCTGCTACGGCTCGCGGCTATCACTTCCCTTTTATCTAATAAATGATTTTCACTCACTTTTACTGGAGATAATATAGGGATGCATTTCATTTTTGAAGATGAGCTTCATCAGGCTGATGAAGCTTCTCTTTATAAGTGAAATACATCCCTCCAGTACCTCCAGTAAAAGTATTGAAAATCATTTATTAAATAGAATGAGCAATAGAATGGACAATTGCTGTCCAACTCTTGTAGAATCTCTTTATTGTGTGTGAATTCTGAAATTGAAATGAATAATCAGATAATTCAGGAAATTATTATGATAAGGCAATATAAAATTGATAGAAATACAGTGTTTAGTTTTGATTGTTCATTAAGTATTTCGTCTTGGAAAACATCCCTCCAGTATCTCCAGTAAAAGTTAGTGAAAATCATATATTAAATACAAATACAGTGTCAGTTTTGATATTAGATTGTTCATCAAGTATTTCGTCATGGAAAACATCACAGAGTATTTTTAACTAAGCATTTTTCAGTGAATGGTGCAAGATCCCAAAGACATCTAATGTTCATAAAAAAATTATTTTTGCAAATTCTGACCTCTACTAGTCCAGGCAGAGCATCAGGTACCGGCTTTTGTTGAAGATACTCATCTCTAGTATCTTTCATAGCTTGCTGAAGATTGTTTAAAGTATATTGGCAATCTAGCAAATACGATCCCATATCGGTCCAATTGCTGTCCAACTCTTGTAGAGTCTCTTTATTGTTTGTGAATTCTGAAATTGAAATGAATAATTAGATAACTCAGGAAATTATTATGATAAGGCAATTGATTGATATTATAATTTCCATACAGTTCTTGCAACAACCAATAATAATAATAATAATAATAATAATAATAATAATAATAATAATAATAATAATAATAATAATAATAATAATAATAATAATAATAATAATTGCCCCAGAAACAATTGACCACATTGTTGGTGGTTGCTCATCATTAGTTGGAGTAGAATATCTGAAGCGCCACAATGATGTGGCTAAGATCATCCATCAGAGATTAGCCCTACAGTATGGTTTTGTGGAAGAGGAGTGCCCATACTATGTCTATCTTCCAGCTCCAGTACTTGAAAATAATAGTGCCAAAATATACTGGGACCGGCCAATCAGAACTGACTTGACAGTGATGGCCAACAGACCAGATGTGATGGTTTTGGACAAGCAAAAAAAGTGTGCCTTCCTGATTGATGTGGCAATTCCACTCAATCACAACATGAGAACAACTCAAGCTGAAAAGATCAATAAATATGCAGCTTTGGCTGAGGAATTGAAGGCATTATTCCATCTTGACTCTGTCAGAATTGTTCCGGTGGTCATGTCAGCGACTGGAGTTGTCCCAAGGGCCTTGACAGGTGGTCTGAAAGAGCTTGGTATGAAGTGTTTGATAGCAGCAATCCAGAAGTCAGTCATACTTAATACTTGCCACATTGTAAGAAAATTCCTTTCGCAATAGCTTGTAGAATACCTGGTACATAGGCCTGTATTCTATGAGATGAAGCCATTCAAATAGAATGTGAATATAGGAATAATGATAATAATAATAAAAAAGAACCAGATAAAGATCTACTGGGATGTACAGATGATTACTGACAGGCAAGTTCTCCACAACAAGCCCAATATCTTGGTTATGGACATGCTGAGGAAGGAAGCACTTATAGTAGATGTAGCTGTCCCAGCAGATGATAATGCACAGAGAACAAGAGGTGAGAAATTAAGAAAGAACCAGGAGCTAGCATTTGAGCTGAAAGATATGTATGGATTAAACAGTGCAAGGATAGTACCAATAGTAATAAGTGTGGGAGGACTGATGCTGAAGTCAGCTGTAGAGAGCTGTAAATCGATTGGCCTTACAGAGACTCTGATGGAGAAAATGCAGAAGTCTGTTCTGTTGGATACATCACGCATAGTGCGCCAAATACTGCAATGTACTCGATAATCCCTTGATGTACAAAATGATAATAGTAGTCATGAGATGGAGGTTGCATGTCAATGCCCCTTCATCCAAAGAACTAACCGCAAATGCGAGATAACAAGGAAATAATAATACTAATAATAATATTAATAATAATAATAATAACAAAAACAACAATAATAATAATAATCTATTTTTTTCAACAAAGCACACAACAAAACAGAAATTATAATACACAATACAAGTTACTTTTCAAGTGACTTTGTCCTTTGTCAGTGCAGCAGAACAGCCGGAATAATAATAATAACTATAATATTACAATATATATATATATATATATATATATATATATATATATAGTATAAGCTACACACCTTATAACCAAAACAGGAAAATGCAGAACAAATAACATTTTAACAAAAGTAATCGCCGATTTCTTATTATCCAAATCCTGAAGAAATACGACCGAGACCACGGCCACGGTGAAAATGACGAAGTCAAGTGATGGCTGATATGGAGAGAGAGAATAGGAGCAACTGAGGAAGACGCAGGGAATCGAGAGAGGTTTGTTGGTGCTGCCAAATATCTACTTAGATATGTATGGCCATGGCAGGAAGTAAGCAAAGCTTTTTAATAAATTATCAAGATCTATCCCATGCAATATAAAGCCGCGTCTCCACCAACCGAACATGTCTGCCGAACATTGTTGGCGAATACAAAAAACGGATCAACATTAAACATATGGGTCACCGAACATGTTTGTGAGTTCAATTGAAATGTTCGGTCTGTTAGCGAACAGTGACGACGAACAATAGGCTCCCACCAAATCGATCATAATGTTTCAGAAGGCGTCCACACCAAACCAACTCCAAAAAATGTTAGGCGATATCAGATAATTCCAGCGAACACTGTTCGCCGAGCATGTTCGGTTGGTGGAGACGCGGCTTAAGAGGGATTTGTATGAACTCCGTGTAGTTCCTAAATGATAGGACAAGTAATATCTGATGTGATAGCAGTTATTTCAATGCGTTATTTCATGTTTCATGATATTTTTAAGCCTAAGTGTTGTTCATTTGACTAAATTAATTTTATGTTATTTTTTTATGTTATTTATTATTTATTTATAATAAACCCGGAAGCATATGGGATTTCCCCATTATTTGCTTCCTTAACACAATTTCAATAAATGCATTACAATACAATACAGAAAAAAATTAAGCAACACTACATCTACAATACTACTACTACTGCTACTACTACTACTACTACTACTACTACTACTACTACTACTTGATTGATTTGATTGTTAAATTCTAAATATTGTAAAAATAATTTTTCATAAATTTTTTTTGTAAAAAGAAATTTGATTTGTTGTATTGAACCTTGTCAAGCAACCTTGCAGGTTTGTTTAAGGTTATATAATTTTGAATGAATAAAAGATTTTTCTATTCTATTATTCTATTCTACTACTACTACTACTACTACTACTACTACTACTTGTGATGTTTATTTGAGAAGAATAAC
The DNA here is from genome assembly GCA_948455865.1 of Conomelus anceps. Lineage (NCBI taxonomy): Eukaryota > Metazoa > Arthropoda > Insecta > Hemiptera > Delphacidae > Conomelus > Conomelus anceps. The sequence goes on along the minus strand of OX418227.1, from coordinate 34,978,970 downwards.
TTGTGTTCACAAAAAGAAATTTATGTTTGATTAGTGATTCACCTAGAAGAATTCCATATGAAAACCTCTTGAACAGGTGTAATGTTTTAAGTATTAAAGGTTTATTTTTGTTTACAATAATAATGGAGAATTATTTTAGTAAAAAGTATTTAGTTCTTAAAGAAAGCCGCTATGGCTTGAGAAATGAGAGATATATTGTTCCATTTGCACATACTAATATTGCAAAGAATAATTTATCATATATTGTTCCAAAAATATTTAATGATTTACCTGAGTGCTGCACTAAGTTTGTAAATATGAAATTGTTGAAACGAAATTTGAAGCTTTGGCTTAATCATTATACGTTAGATAATGTTTAGTTCAGTTGTTCCTAAGAAATTTCATTTAATGGAGAAATAACTAATTCAGGTTGATTGAAGTTATTATTCTATGTTGTAATTGAGAGCTGAGCCAACAGTTGTAATTTTAAAACAGTATTAATTTGATTGTTAAATTCTTAATATTGTAAAAATAATTTTTCATAAATTTTTTGTAAAAAGAAATTTGATTTGTTGTATTGAACCTTGTCAAGCAACCTTGCAGGTTTGCTTAAGGTTATATAATTTTGAATGAATAAAAGATTTTTCTATTCTATTCTACTACTACTACTACTACTACTACTACTACTACTACTACTACTACTACACTAGAGAAAAAAATGAGTGAACAATACTTAATCTACAATACAACACCTGTGATGGAGATAGTAAAAATAAATATAATAACACATTAGAAAAGAAGTATAAACTGAAGTATTGAAGAACGAATTAAATGGCGATAGAGACGTTCGATTCATCAATGAAAAAAGAATATCATTAAGAAGCGATTCTTCAATATACCGTGAGATACAGATTATCTAAGAACTAAGATTATAATCCATTTGTGGTATACGTTTACTTTTATATACTTTGTTGATCTGTTCTAGCTTATATTTGATTTTATTAATATTAGGCTATACTATTATTTTTTTAGTGATTGTACCTTGCAATATACTTTGTGCTTATTATAACTTGACGTATTCATGAATTGTTCTTATGTTTTCAATTGATTTGATTTAATTAAAGAATGATTAAATTTTACATCACCTCCAACAGGATAAAGTCCTTCTGCAGTAACCATTCCAATAATTATGGGGACCTTTCTCAAGTTTCCTTCTTTCAATAGATCATACGGATGCTGAGAAAGGAAAATGGACGATGATGAATGTGGAGACTCAATAACTGGACCAAAAGGTGTGAAAGGAACGTAGAGAAATCTCTGAAAAAGATAACAAAATTTGTAAACATTCTTGGAAAAAATTAATACATTGTTTATTTATGATAACTTTTTTACGTTTTGTTCATCTCAGATGCAAAAAAGGCTACATAATATTGTGCGTTACTTTCCAAACGTCTCTGTCGTACGCAGGAAGATGTGCTAGATAGTATACACACTCACCTGTGCAGCCAGACCCTGTGTAGAGGTGAGAGTGGACATAGAGCTTCAGAGTTACTGAATTTCATAGAATTTTTAAAATTTAAGTTCACTTTCCTCTATACTCATTTCATATTAATTCATTTGAAGAATGGATGAATTTTGTCCAGACTCCGCCATTTCATGTAAATACGTCACTAGGATTTTCTTTAGTTAATTAATATAATTTGCTTTACTTATGCGACGGTAATAACGCTATTTCAAATTCATTAAATTATTTTTTTAAATTTACATAAATTTAATAAAGTATTCTAATCTAATCTAATTTGTTGTCAGGTGTGGAGGAACAATTGAAATGGCAGAGGACAGAGAAGAATGGAGGAGGCTAATCTACGAGGCAAAAAATCGACTGAGATTTGTGACGCCCCAGCAGTAAGTAAGTAAGTAAGGCTTGGCATAGATACAAATCTGTTAGCTCAGAGAGGATAACTCTACCTCACTCCTCGCTTGTTTAGTACGCTCTTTGGACTACAACTCATTGGACGTTGAGGTCTGAAGAGTCACCCACAGTTGTAATCGGCTTTGATACTGTACACTTAATATAGTTTTTTTGGAGGATGAAGTTCACATAGGTCTAATACATGTACTTGGGTAATGGGTTGAATGATGGTGATTGATGAGTTGGACCTACAGTTTTAGGTGGGTTTCGAACCACCGGGAAGTGATTTTACAGCAGAGAACAGATTATTTTTTGCTGGCCTTTACAAAGGGGATTCAGGAGTAGATTATCTTTTTTTTTGGAGGATGAAGCCCACATAGGTCTGAGACCTGTGCGTGGGTAATGAATTGGATGATGGTGATTGATGAGTAGGACCTACAGTTTTAAGTGGGTTCCGAACCATCGGGAAGTGATTTTACAGCAGAGAACAGTGTCATTTTGCTGGCCAATCTAATCGGTCACCGTTACAAACAGGACCTACGAGAACGCAGCTTATCTGTATCTGATTGAACAGAATGTGGCTATCACTTCCCAATTGTGCTTAGGATGTGTTTATTCCACCTGAGCCAGTCAAAACTGAGGAACTATCGAAACTGTAGCACCAGATATGTTGAAATGAATATGGGAAGAAATATGGAATACTGCATTATTATTGTTTAGTTTCGTCAACAGAGGACACATGAAGACGTTTATATATGATTTTTTCCGGTAGCTTGACCTTTATTGAGTTTCGTCAACAGAGAACAGCATGAAGACGTTTATATTAAAGTTTTTCTGGTTACTTTACCCTTATTGGATTATTGACCTTTGATACGTTTTGGGCTGTATTTTCTATTTTATAGCTTATTAATAATTTGAGTTGTATCGGGAAGTGATTTTCAGCAGAGAACTGTGTCTTTTTTGCTGGCCAATCTAATCGGTCACCGTTACAAACAGGACCTACGAGAACGCAGCTTATCTTTATCTGACTGAACAGATACCTGCTACAGCTCACGGCTATCACTTCCCTTATTTTTTTCAAGAGAAGGATTGGTGTAGTAGAGTAAAAAAAAAACAAGTTTACATAGAAAAGTAAATAGATTGACCGATAATAAACTAAAATAAACTGATTTTATCATGAACTTTGGTACTTGTACTTGTGCTACTCTTTTCAATCAGATTAAGATAAGCTACGAACTCCTGGCCGTCATTGTAAGGGTGACCGATTGGATTGGCAAGCAAAAAAGACTGTTCTCTGCTGTAAAATCGCTTCCTGGTGGTTCGGAACTCACCTAACTGTACGTCCAACTCATCAATCACCATTATCCAATTCATTACCTTAGACCTATGTGGGCTAAATATCTTCAGAGAGTACAAAGAGGGCATGTCATGAATTAAAAAATGAATAGATTGACAGATAATGAAATAAAATGAAGTCTTTACCATGAACTTTGGTACTTGTGCTACAATATCCTCAGCTTTCTTGGTTCTAAGGCATTCAACCATAGCATGTGAGTCATGAGAAGTACAGTTCAGGGCACCAGCTATAGTTCTTGTCTTTTTAGGCACTTGCTTGGCCAAAGCCCATGGATTCAGCGATGATCCGCTACACAATATAGCACGATTAAAAAGATCTAGAAAAAGAAAATAGATGATAAAATTAAACGAATCAATCAATTTATTGCCTAACACAAAAAAATTAAAATACAAAGCAAACTTGACTTATAAATAAACAAAGATCATAAACAATGATAAAAAAATAAGACAAGTCCACGAATGAAAGTTAAAGGAATATAAATAAACTTTTGATGAGAATATTTTTTTTTTTTTTTTTTTGTAGATTACGTCTTGGAGACTCCAGTTAAGGAGTATAAGACAAGTCAGATCAACAATATTATACACTAGATACCATAATTACTTCAATTAGTTGAGGTGAGGCTTAATTTTGATGTGAAAGGAACTCTTGTACACTATAAAAAGCTTTATCAACTAAATATTTCTTCAATTGTTTTTTAAATAATATTTCTATATTTTCAAGACTCTTCAAAAACTGCGGTAGCTTGTTGTAGAATTTCCTACCAATATAACTAGGTTTTTGTTTGAATAAGCTACTATTGTGACTCACCAAGTGATAATCTCCTCGGCTTCTTGTATTATAATCATGTACATCAAGATTTTGGTTAATATAAATATGGATATAGACATAAGGATGATTGACTACAAATTGTAGCACAGTTAAAAAGATCTAGGAAAAAGGAATTAGATATTAAAATTTGAATAAAGGATACAATTTAAAAATAAAAGAATGAAAGTTAAATGGAACAGATGAAGGAAAAAGTAAACTTTTGATGAGAATTTGGGTATAAACATAAGGATGATTCACTAAACATTGGAGCACATTAAAAAAAGTCTAGAGCAGGGCTTCCCAACCCGGGGAGCTTCTTCTGACAAATTTGCTTAAATTATTTGTTGCATTGTTTAAAGAAATTTTGAATAAAGGCCTTCTTTATTTATAAATTATTAAGGCCTTTATTTATTTATTTAAAGTTACATTCATGTTATGAATTCCATTCATGTAATATGAAGATATATTTAATTTAAATAATATTAATTTTGATATGAAGAAATATTTCATTAGAATATTAATATTTAAAATATTTATTTAAAATATAAATTTAATATAAGGAGGGCTCAAGAAGCAGTAGTTTTTTTTTGTAGGTTGGTGAAGCAACGTTACGTAGTGTGGCCTTGCTGAAACCATGTAGTGGCTGGAGGAGACGGGTGACATTGACAGTGACCTTGAAAGTGAAAGCTACTGAAAGTGAAGGCGCGTAGCGGTGTGTTGGTAGGGAAGGGGAAGAGTTATCGTATTGGTGAGACGGGTGGGAGAGGTCAATGACCGCTCACTGTGTCAGTTGCAGTACTGTAATAGCAACATTTATCGATATAAATCAATGAAAATATATTAATACCAACTACTAGGCACGCTCCTCGTGCTATATTGCATGCATTTTCAGCGAGTCCGTCTGAGGCCAAATTATAATATTGTTATTTTTATTATTGATCATTATTATTATTATTATTATTATTATTATTATTCTTATTACTATTACTATTATTATTATTATTATTATTATTATTATTATTGTTTTTATTATTATTATACTATATACGTGTATATTATTACTATATACACAAGTATATAGAGTCACATAGAAATTTGTTATAATGGATATTACATTCTTGAAGATTTTCCATCATTATTGGAAGAAAAAAGATTATATATTTATTTAGGAAATGTGTGTACCATAATTACTATTGTTGTATTTATTTATTTTTATTGCATATTCTATTCTAATTCTCTTAAAATAGCTTATAGCTAGAAGAGATATAATTGCACTGTATGTTTATGAACCTGTTTGTTTGTATCTGAGAGAAATAAATTGAAATTGAAATTATTAGTATTGTTATTATTGTTATTATTTCATTATTATTATTATTTTCATTATTATTATTATTATTATTATTATTATTATTATTATTATTATTATTATTATTATTATTATTATTATTATTATTATTATTATTATTATTATTATTATTATTATTATAGATATCTATGAAATAGAAAATAGATAATAACATTTGAAAAAAAGATGAAGAAAGTTGATAAATAAATAAAACAGATAAAGGAATAAAAATAAATGAAGAAGGTAGAGAGAGAGAGGACGAATGAGAGTAGAAGGAGAAGAAGAAAGTGGCCAAATGAAAAAAAAATACAAAGAAGAAAGAGGATGAATGAAAGAAAAAGAAAAAAGAGGGCAAGTGAAAGAAGAAGATAAAGAAGAGGATGATTGAAAGGAGAAGCTGAAGAAAGAGAACGAATAAAAGAAGAAAAAAGAAAGAAAAGAAGAAGAAAAAGAAAGAAAAGAAGAAGAAAAGAGAAAGTAGAGAAGAGAGAGGATGAATGAAAGAAGAAGACAAAGAAGGAGGACGAATGAAAGAAAAAGAAGTAATAGGATGAATGAAAACATACATGAAATAGACTACGCATATTAAATGAAGGGTTAGGTGTGATTTTGTTCAATTTTGCGTTTGCGATTATCATTGCTGAGTACATCGAGTCTGTGCAAGTACCCTTATTCTTGGGCGTGGGGCGTGAGGTCTACTGTTCACTGAATAATTATTTTGATGAGAAACATTATGTGGTGCAGTATCGCTGATTCTGTATGAAATCCTATATATGTTATAATTTTGGATTTTCATAATTTTGTTCTCACTATTTGACAAGGGAGACATAAGATGCATCTGCACTGAGACAGCTCCAGCTGAGAGGCCGGTCAGCGTGATGCTTTCAGGATTGCCATTAAAATAGTGGATATTGTCCTTGATCCATTTCAGAGCGACTACCTGGTCCTTCAATCCCAGATTTCCAGGAAGGGCTTCGTCTCCAGAGCTCATAAATCCTGGAACAAAGATTGGAAAAGAATTTGGGATCAGTCTACAAAAAGATTTAGAAACATTGAGCATTAGATCACAGATTAGTGTACTTTATTCAAACTAATTAACATAGCTATCTTATACATGATTGGGGAAGTGTTAGCTGTGAGCCGTAGCAGGTATCAGTCAGATAGAGATAAGCCAAAATTCTTGGGCCCTATTTGTAAGGGTGACCGATTGGATTGGGCAGCAAAAAATAGTCTTTCTCTGTTGTAGAATCACTTCCCAGTGGTTCAGAACCCACCAGAGCAGTAGGACAAACTTATCAATCAACATCATCCAATTCATTACTCACGCACAGGTCTAAGACCTATGTGAGAAGGAGGTGAAGAAGATAAGATTACTTTATTCATGGTAAATTTACAATTTTTTTTTCTCAAATGTGCGCGTACATACAATATTTTAACATCACATAGAAAGTAGACCTGGTTGATACTATTTACATTTTGTTGGAAATATTAAAAGTGATCTAATGAGTAGAGCTTATGAAATGAAATTCCAAGTGATGCATTTACGTGGAAAGGCGATGTTTGGACAAAAATTCGTCCATTCGAGCACTTAACCTTACGAAGAAGGAGGAGAAAAAGGTAAAGGAGAAGAAGGAGAAGAAGAAGGTGGGGAGAAGGAGGAAGAGTAAGGGAAGGAGATGCAGAGGAAGAAGGCGAAGAAAAAGATATGGTGAAGAAGATGGAGAAAATTTGTATTTGTAGATGCATTACTACATACTAGAATTCAGTATAATACTGTAGTGCTAATTTTGAGAATAGAATAATGCTATTTTTATAGGAGTTGTAGAAATAGGATGAGGAGGAGGATTAGGAGAAGGATGATGATGAAGAGGAGGAGGAGTAGTAGTAGTAGAAGAAGTAGGACTGGGAGGAAGAAGAGAAGGAGAGGAGTAGTAGGAGAAGTAGGAGGAAGAGCAGGAGGTGAGGGAGGAAAATGAGGTGAAGGAGGAGGAGCAGTAGGAGGAGAAGGAGGAAAAGGTGAAGAAGGGGGAGAAGGGGGAGAAGGATAAGGAGTTGAGAGCTTCTTAAAACGCTATTTTGGTCAATTTTCTTCCCAAAATGGAACTTATCAGGAAAAGTGGTGAAAAGTGGAAACTCAAGACTGAAACCACATTGAAAGTAGAGCTTTCATTGGTGGTTGAGAAGAATTAGGAGGAGGAAGAGAAGGATTAATTATTTTTATTTATTTATTTACAGTATCATTACAACAAAGGTCAGAAAAAGGAAAAGGAAGAAAAGGAATAGGAAAAGAAGGAGAAGAAGTAGGAACAAGAGAAAAAGAAGAATAAAAATATAAAGGGAAAAGTTTACAAAAGAGTCTATTAAATTTATAGATAAGTTATTACACATTCTAGACATTTCTATTTTTTTTTAGGATGAAGCTTACATTGGTCTGAGACCTGCACGTGGGTAATGAGTTGGATGATGGTGATTGATGAGTTGGATCTACAGTTTTAGGTGGGTTCCGAACCACCGAGAGTGATTTTATAGCAGAGAACAGTGTCTTTTTTGCTGGCCAATCTAATCGGTCACCGTTACAAACAGGACCTACGAGAACGCAGCTTATCTCTATCTGATTGAACAGATACCTGCTACGGCTTCCGGCTATCACTTCCAACTGAATGGGGCAACTTGCTAGTAGTTTCATAATTATTCTAGTAATATGATATTGTAGTTCTACTGCTGAAAATTTGATTATAAAAACGAAAAACTTTAAATATTCTGATCATTTTATCAGGATAAATAATAAACAGTTTATTAGAACATTGAATTTTGATTCAACTTTCAAATTTTACCTACTTACTCAGGTCTACCACAATACTTAGTTACCTCGATTACCTGCTTACTCAATTTACCTAGTTTACTTACCCAGGCCAACTTACCAATAGGAGCAAGTCTGTAAATAATGAACAGCTTATTTGATCGTGATGGTCAGTCATGAGCGCTGAAGACTGCGCTTGTATGGGTGACCGTGCTTTATTGATTTTATGTTGTATATTATAAGCTTTATTATCACTTACCTGGCGGTTCGGAACCCACCTAAAATAGTAGGTCCACCATGTTCCCTATAAGATGGCTAACACGTTGAGGTGTAACCTCACCAATAAAAGCCATACGCTTATTATTATTGTTGTTATTATTATTATTATTATTATTATTACATGATTGTATGGGAAAGGGTTGCTGCAAGAACTGTATGATAATTATATTATTATTTCGCAAGAACTGTATTATTATTATTATTCCGGCTGTTCTGCTGCACTGACAAAGGACAAAGTCACTTGAAAAAATTGTATTGTGTATTATAATTTCTGTTTTGTTGTGTGTTTTGTTGAAAAAAATTTATTATTATCTTTATTATTTCTATTATTTTTATTATTATTATTATTATTATTTAATTCATAAGATGATTGATTTTTTATTAACCTACTTAACTTACTTACTTACCAATAGGACCAAGTCTGTAGCAGAAACTGACCAATACAAAGCCTCGTCTGACAAGATTTGGTGCATGATCGTCTTTTCCCACCATGAAAGCACCACCATGAATAAAAGCGATAACATGCAATGGCGAACTGGTGTCGTTGACCTTGAAAAATAATATAAAAAATGAAAATGTTGAATAGAAATGTGAATTTTCTTTAACAATTTACTCACCCAAAGGACCAAGTCGGTAGCCGAAGCTGGCAACGACAAAGCTGCCTCGTCGGAGAAGTTTTGTTGCTTGAGCCGATTTCCCAAACATGAAAGCGCCTCCATGGATGTAAACAATTACATTCAATGGAGGACTAGAAGCAGTGATCTAGAAATAAGATAATAAAACTAGAAGAATAGAAAAGAACAACTCAGAGTAGAATTTTCATTACAAGAAATTAGATTTCTGCTAGCAAGAAGAAAGGATTAGATTAGATTAAATTAGATTATATTTCTTTATTCATGTAAATTTACAAATTTGCATATGAATGGTTAAAAACAAAATTATCAACATCACATAGATATATACAGTAGTGAACTCAGAAAATACTATTTTTATAGTGCAAAGAATTATGTACAAAGAAAGGAAAGAAAGAAAAAGAAGAAAGAGGATGAGGATGAGAAGAAGGTAGAGGAAGAGGAGGAACTAGAGGAAGTGAAGGAGGTGGAGGAGCAGGAGGAGGAAGATAAGGAGGAGGAGGAGGAGGATGATGAGGTCAAAGAGGAGGAGGAGAAGAAGATGACGATGGTCGAGTAGATGGTGGTCGAGGTGTGGGAGAAGGAGGAGGAGGAGGAAGAGAAGAAGATGAAGGTGGCGGAGGAGGTGTAGGAGGAGGAGGAGGAGGAAGAGAAGAAGATGAAGGTGGCGAGGTAGGTGGTGGAGGTGTAGGAGGAGGATGAGGAGAGGAAAGTGAAGGATGAGGAGGTGGAGGAGAAGAAGATGAAGGTGGTCGAGTAGGTGGTGGTTGAGGTGTAGGAGGAGGAGGAGGAGGAGGAGGAGGAGGAAGAGAAGAAGATGAAGGTGGCGAGGTAGGTGGTGGAGGTGTAGGAGGAGGAGCGGAAAAGGAGAAAGCGAAGGAGAAGGAGGATTAGGAGGAGAAAGAAGACAAGGAGGTAAAGGAGAAGGAGGTGAAGGAGGAGAAAGAGGAGAAGGAGGAGAAAGAGGAGAAGGAGGAAAAGGAGAGGAAGGAATTTCGGAAGGAGAAAAAGGAGAAGGAAGTGAGGAAGGAGAAGGAGGAAGAGGAGGAGAAGTAAGGGGTGGATGGGGAGGAGAAGGAGAAGAAAGAGGAGGAAGAGGAGGAGGTGGATGGGGCGAAGAAGAAAGTGGAAGGAGAAGCAGAAGAAGGAGGATATGTAGGAGAAGAATGAGGAGAAGGAGGAGAATGGGAAAGGGTGGAAGGAGGAGAAGGAGAAACAATTGCATGCAATGTGGGACTTGAAACAGCAATCTAATAATACTATAATAATACTAGAAGAATAAAATTTAAAGTGGAATTTTCATTACAAGAAATTATTCATTGAAGACACTGCTAGCATGGAGTAAAAAATTGGAGAAGGAGGAGGAGGAGCAAAAGGAGACGAAAGAGGAGAAGATAGATGAGGAGGATGATGAGCAGTTGGGGGAGGAGGAGGGCAGCAATCTAAAAATAAATTTTATTGAAAAAACTATAGAAATTGAAATTTTCTTTTCATGAAATTGCATTCAAAGACACTGCTAGTGAGAAGAAAGGAGAGAAGAAGGAAAAGAACATTGTGAGGGAGGAGTAGGGAGGGGAGATGAAGGAGGATGAGTAAGAGGATGAGGAGGAGGAGGAGGAGGAGGAGGAGGTGGACAGCAATTTAAAAAAAAAATAATAAAAGTGTAAGAATACAATTGAGGGGAGAATTTCCATTGAAAGAGGTTATATTTAAAGGCGCTGCTAACAAGAAGAAAAAAATAAAACTAAGAATAAGAAGAAGGTGTAGGAGGAGATGATAGAAGTGGAGTAGGTGTAGGAGCAGGTAGACGATGAGGAGAAGGAGGAGGTTGAAGAATACTATAGAAGTAAAATGAATTATAATAGATTGTAAAAAATGAGCACAATATATATGCTTAGTTCTACATTTATAAAAATAAAAATAGTCTGTAATGATGAAGCAAGAAATGTTGATAATATTAATCCTCTTTCACATGATAGGGTCGCAAATATCATAAATAGATAAACATTTTAGCATTCTTTTGGTCTATCATAAAAAATTAATGAAATTATGATGATTGCTCACAAAGAGAGTGTACAGAAATTTTGGAGGTCAAAGCGTAATACTTTTATTACTGAGATTGCAGAATCGAGACTAATTATAAACAAACTTAACGTAGGCCTAATAAACTGACATTTTATTGCAAATTTCGCAGACACTTCAACTGATTTTATACTGTGAAGATTATGTTTTTATTGTATGAATTCATTTTATACAAGTGATAGTCGCGAGCCGTAGCAGGTATCTGTTCAGTGAGACAAAGATAAGCTACGATCTCCCCTATCTTTAAGGTTGACCGGTTGGATTGACCAGAAATGAAGACTCGTCTGTTCTCTGCCGGTGGTTCTATCACTTCCCGGTGGTTCGGAACCTACCTAAAACTGTAGGTTGAACTCATCAATCACCATCACTCATTCTCATTACCCACGCACAGGTCATAGCAAAGAATCACTGAGGTTGAAACCAGGGCTTCATTGAGGGCCTCATGTACAGTTTTTCTGCGGTCAATCTATCGGAACTGTACCAAGCTTGTTATCCAAAAATTATCAAAAAGATGTCAATAAGATTTAAAATTTGTTTTTTTTTTCTTTTTGTTATCAAAGAGAACAATAAATGCATGTCTATATAACAAATAACTGTAGCTATCGAGACCGTACCACCGAACATGCTATGAGTATGGAAGTATTTGATCAGTGCAAATTTATTGTAAGTTTCGATCATTTATAAGAAAATTGAATTTTCTTTTTCAAATGAATGGTCATCACAAATTCTTGTAAATATTTTCGTTTTGTAATGGAGCCCTTCGAAGTTGGGACATGTTCTGTAAATCGCCATTTATATTACTACTTATTTTACTTATTAATTATCAATCATTTTATCAGGAATAAAAAATTTGTTATTCAGAAAAAAAAATAATAAAATAAAGAGGAGACTATGGAGGAGGGTGGAGGATGAGAAGGAGGATGAGGAGGAGGTAATGTATTTTTTATTTGTTGATGTGGTGAAGTTTGGACAGTAATGCCCACTCTACCTCTTAACCAGTATGAGGTGGAGGAGGAAGTAAGAGGAGGAGGAGGAGAAGGTAGAGGAGGAGGAGAAGGTAGAGTAGGAGGAGAAGGTACAGGAGGAGGAGAAGGTAGAGGATGAGGAGAAGGTACAGGAGGAGAAGAAGGTAGAGGAGGAGGAGAAGGTAGAGGAGGAGGAGAAGGTAGAGGAGGAGGAGAAGGTAGAGGAGGAGGAGGAGAAGGTAGAGGAGGAGGAGAAGGTAGAGGAGGAGGAGAAGGTAGAGGAGGAGGAGAATTTAGAGGAGGAGGAGAAGGTAGAAGAGGAGTAGAAGGTAGAGGAGGAGGAGAAGGTAGAGGTGGAGGAGAAGGTAGAGGAGGAGGAGAAGGTAGAGGAGGAGGAGAAGGTAGAGGAGGAGGAGAAGGTAGAGGAGGAGGAGAAGGTAGAGGTGGAGGAGAAGGTAGAGGAGGAGGAGAAGGTAGAGGAGGAGGAGAAGGTAGAGGAGGAGGAGAAGGTAGAGGTGGAGGAGAAGGTAGAGGAGGAGGAGAAGGTAGAGGAGGAGGAGAAGGTAGAGGAGGAGGAGAAGGTAGAGGAGGAGGAGAAGGTAGAGGAGGAGTAGAAGGTAGAGGAGGAGGAGAAGGTAGAGGTGGAGGAGAAGGTAGAGGAGGAGGAGAAGGTAGAGGAGGAGGAGAAGGTAGAGGAGGAGGAGGAGGTAGAGGAGGAGGAGAAGGTAGAGGAGGAGGAGAAGGTAGAGGAGGAGGAGAAGGTAGAGGAGGAGGAGAAGGTAGAGGAGGAGGAGAAGGTAGAGGAGGAGGAGAAGGTAGAGGAGGAGGAGAAGGTAGAGGAGGAGGAGAAGGTAGAGGAGGAGGAGAAGGTAGAAGAGGAGGAGAAGGTAGAGGAGGAGGAGAAGGTAGAGGATGAGGAGAAGGTACAGGAGGAGGAGAAGGTAGAGGAGGAGGAGAAGGTAGAGGATGAGGAGAAGGTAGAGGAGGAGGAGAAGGTAGAGGAGGAGGAGAAGGTAGAGGATGAGGAGAAGGTAGAGGAGGAGGAGAAGGTAGAGGAGGAGGAGGAGAAGGTAGAGGAGGAGGAGAAGGAGAAGAAAAATATTGAATAGAAGAATAGAAAAAGAGACTATTGTTAATTTTTATAAATTATTCAAAGTAGACCATGAATAACAAAAACTGCTTTATATTTCAACTTACCTGTGGCCTGTAAATACTCAGGTATAGGCAATCTTCAGATCCAAGCACTTTGTATCCAAAATTTGAATACTGAATGCAAAGGTGGCTGTCATCAGTGGCTGAAATTTGATCTCCTGTTATATTGTAGGGTACCGGCTCCTGGAGAATAAAGAAAAATATAAATATATATATTACACTATATGATGAACACCTACCTATAGTTTTTATTTCAATATTAATAATACCCTGGACTATTAAAAAAAACAATAATTTCCTCATTACGAAATACTTGATGATCAATTTAATATCAAAACTGACACTGTATTTCTGTTTGATATACAGGAAGTCCCGCGAGTAACCCGACAAACTTCTAAGATGGTTTCCTCTCATCAAAATAATGAAAAAAGTTTATATAAACATATGTCCGTCCGGAAATGCTTTGTTAGGGAGTTATGGCTAGTGAAATATTTCCCCCGATGTTCTAGGAAAGGATGGAAATAAAACGAAACTGATTTTCTTATGGCGTTAAGATAGGTGTTACATTTATTGGATTTTATGTAAAATGAACTAAAAAATTGAAGAAAATACGCCCCAGACCTCTAGAATCACCTATATTTGAGATATCAGACAAAATATGCAAAATTCAGTCTCGAAAAACATGCTTCATTTAGATTTGATCCACATTAAACTCGTTAAATGGGTAATAAACACGGAAACTTTTTGAAAAAAACTTGTAGAAAATTTAATTCTGAAGAGTATGGTGTGAAATAGGTTTATAATAAACAAACAGAAAGTTTAAAAAATTAATTTTTAATTAAATCAACACATAGATTTTGAACTCTTTGTAAATGCTATGGATAAAAGTTGTTTTCTTTCAATGTTCTCCAGACTGAGATATTATGTTTAATCTATTAGAAAGTTGGCAAGTACTTAGTTGAGGACTACGCTGTATCATGTAATTCATATTATCTTGTTCGCGTAGTATTACAGCCATTACAGGACGTTCACTCGAACAAGTAACAAATGGAAAAGATCCATTTGTTCTTAAGTTATTGAATACCGATACAAATGTTTCGTAGGCCTAAGTAGGTTCCTGGATTCCTCGTTCCATGACGAACTGCGTTCTTAATATTAACTTTTCATGTGAAATTCAACGACTTGCAGTCAAATATTTGTTAAGAATAAGTATAATAACTCACTTAATCTGGCCGAGCGCTTTCGAATCTATGAGATCCATCTTGGATGCGCTCGGCCAGATTAAGTGAGTTATTATACTTATTCTTAACAAATATTTGACTGCAAGTCGTTAAATTTCACCTAAGTAGGTGTTCTTCTATTCGGAAATCGTCTTTCAAATTCAAGTTCAGCTGCCCGACTATTTCCATTGGCAAAACCATAGACGAAAACAATATCTGCGTACTATTGATTTAAAAATGTGAATGGCATCTTTTCATTAAAAATAACCACGAATAAAGTACAAATATTACAAACCGCACATGCACTGCACAAATCACAGCTGACAGACTAGATATTGTGACTGCTGTATCTAATTTCTTTAAAATATTTAATTAATTAAACTGAAAAGGGTAATAAAAAAATGTTAAGAAGTAATTTCAAAAAAAATTAAATTAATTAATTGTACGTCTATACAATAACTTGGATTCATATTATTGATGTTGCAGAAGTGCTGCCAATTCTTGATTTTCAATAAACTAAAAGCACAGACTAGTTAGGTTGACGCTGTATTTTTATCATCTTATTTCTCAACCAACAACTTTTTTATACTGTGAATTTTTTGTCATTATTTAATTGAATGTAATAATACACTGTAATTGTAAACAAACCCTGTATATGATTTTCATTCACTTATACTGTTGATATAGTGTATCCCCATATACAGTATCTCCAGTATAAGTGAGTGAAAATCATATACATTAAATAGAAATACAGTGTCAGTTTTGATATTAGAACTATCTAATATTTAAGCTGGCACTGTATCTCTATTTAATTTATGATTTTCACTAACTTCTGCTGTAGGAATGTATTAATTAATAAACAAGTGAAATGAGATAAAGAATAATTTAAAATAAAATTAGATCTGAACGACGGTGATGGGAGTTTATAAATTGAAATTTTTATGCATGATAAATCAATAAGCAAAGTAATAAGTAGTAATACTCTTACTGTCAAGCAAACATAATTCAAGTGAAGATAGGGCTATGTGTTTCTAAATGATATTATAATCAACTAGACCCGGAAGAAAACATTGACTTTTGTTAGATAAACGATTGACTTGGGCATTATAAATTAAGAAAATATTTTGTAAAATTTCATCTGGGGTAGTCCTGGGACAGCTTGCTAGATATAATGACAAAAAGTAAATTTTTAAAGCTTACCATGGACTCTAACAGTCACGTATGAGATATTCTATCTTAGTATGAGATAACTCATCAAAACAAAACCTTGATAGGGTGTTTAAGATCCAAAAGAAAGCTGTTGAGTGTATGGAAAGAGTAAATAGATTAGATTCTTGTATGCTGTTGTTCAAGAGACGTGGTCTCCTAACTGTACCCTGCTCATATTTGTATGAAGCTACTTTATATGTGAAAAAGAGTGATATAAACCAAAATCTTGACCTACATGATTATAATACAAGAAGTCAACGAGGTTATCACTTAGTGAGTCATAATAGTAGTTTATTCAAACAAAAACGTAGTTATGTTGGTAGGAAACTCCACAACAAGCTAAAGCAGTTTTTAAAGTGTCTTGAACATATAGAAGCATTAAAAAAACAATTGAAGAAATAGTTGTAAAAGCTTTTTATAGTGTTCAAGAGTTCCTTTCACATCAAAATTAAACCTCACCTTAACTAATTGATATAGTAATTAACTAGTGTACAAGATAGGTAATATTGTATGGTGACTATAGTGTAAAAGATTGGTAGTCTAATACTGTATGTATATAATTGTTGGTCTGACTTGTCTTATACTCCTTAACCGGAGTCTCAAGGCGTAATCTACAAAAATATATATATTATTTTCAGAATGCAGTATAAAAATAGGCAAAAAATTAAACGAAACATATGAATACAAGAGGCTAATACATCTATTTATAATAATATGGTACCATTGAATGCTAATATATATCAGTGTGTGTTAATAACAGTGTATAATATATCCAGTGCAGTTGATTGACAGCGTATTATTATCCAGTGCCAGTTGATTGACAGTGTATACAGACATTGTGTTTACACATATCAAGTGCTCTTATTGGGATTATCAAATACCGTAAAAGACTGTGTTTTGTAACTGTTTTTTTGACATTTATTTTAACTTCATTTTACATTTTATTGGATAGTTGTTAATTTAATTATCGACTGGCCTCTATTGATAAAATTAGTACGGTAAATAATTTCTGTACATTGATACAGTAGGTGAACATTATTGATTGATTTTTTCTTATTGGTTTTTTCTTGTGATTAGTGTGTGCTATAAGATTAATTTGTGTAAATAAAGTGTGAGTGTTAATTTCAAGTGTTGCCAGCATTATTTTAGTTATAGAACCCGTAACAGTAGGTTTATAAAGTAAATTACTAACATCCATTAAAACTCTGAGTAGAGGTAGTACAAAATACCAAAACAAATATAGGTGGAATAATTAATTTTTCTGGATTTCTTGATTAATTGTTCCATGACAAACTGCGAAAGGCCTCTAAAAATGGATCTCCAAGATTCGAAAACGTTCGGCCTACAGAGAAAGTAAATTCTACTCATTCTTAATGAAAATTTGACTGCAAGTCGTTTAATTCACTTAAGTTAAAATTAATTTTTAAGGCAAAATAACAACAAAAAAAACTTAAAAACTGAATGAAAGAAACTAACAATTTTATATGTCAGATAGCGTTACACCCCAAAGAACTTGTAAATATTTATTTATTTATTTATTTATTTATTTATAGACAGATTAACAATGAAGTGATAATAATATAAGTGTATAATAATCATTATAAATTTTCAGCATTTAAATATCAACCTCAATGTTTTGGACAATGTAAGATATTCAAAATTTGTGAAGAGAACAGTTTTGGACTTAAGTCTGTTGCGCCTTCACATTGATTGTAATTTTGTCACAATAAATTAATTGTTTCATTATAAAAATATTGGGAATTATTTAAAAAAGTCTAGTTAAACTAACCTTGAATCTAAGAGGTCCAACTGGTGGTTGAGCATAAGGTATTCCCAAAAATGCTTCATAAACTAAATCAGATTTCTCTTTGAGAACCCCGATAATTTCGGTATTCCCCACAATAACCGTCGGAGAAGAACAAGAAGCGTGACTGATAAACGTTGAAAAGAGGCAAAAATAGATGAAATTTGAAGACAAAAAGAGATGAAATGAGTTTTTCAAGTCCAACATTGTACGATTTTTGATGGTGTTATACACTCGTCGCTTTTCACAGACTAACTTGTGGCTCTGCTAGATAAAATAAACACTTGACTGACAAAATGAATATATTAACAGTAGACTCTATATTCATCAATAAAAATGTTTGCACATGTGAATAATGATAAGCCAGGTCTAGAACAAGTCTCTAATGCATTTCATCTTCCTCTTTCAATTCAATGCGCGTTTCAGTTTTCAACATTTTTGCCCGTTTTATGACCGTTTTTGCCTGTTTTATGACAGTTTTTGCCCGTTTTATGACCGTTTTTGCCCATTTTATGACCGTTTTTGCCCGTTTTATGACCGTTTCTGCCCGTTTTATGAACGTTCCTTCAGTGTCCCTTGACTCGAGAGAATCTTGAAATGTCTATATAAACACAGAACATTTCAAGAGTCCCTCGAGTCATCGGACACTGAACGAACTTATGCGCTATTAATTAATGTTAGATTTATGAACTTTCCTTCAGTTTCCCTTGATTCGAGGGACCCTTGATTAATTAACCCTTGATTGATAAATTAATGCATTACATTTCAAGAGTCCCTTGAGTCTCTATCAGTTGATAGCACATAAAGTGCAGAATTTATGTGCGTTCTTTCAGTATCTCTTGACTTGAGGCACTCTTGAAATGTCTCTATAAACATAACACATTGAGCCAAGAGACACGGAAGGAAAGCTCATAAAAACTAGAAAGCTATATGTGCTATTAATTAATTGAGTCAAGTCAGAAATGGTACGATTAATCACTTATCTGTAATTGTCCAGTACTTGAAATATATAAAAAAATAGAATTTCCTTTTTATATGAATGGTTGAAAAGTCTGGTCTATATTACTGTTTTGTAATTAAAGTCCTTCAAGTTCTTTCTTTTAAATTGTTTCAGCTTAATATAATATTTAAACTAATATTTATTTTCTCAGCCACTTCTCTATGCGATCAAGGAGCTTTTTGTTGCCCTAGCATGAGAGTGTTTGTTGCCAAAGTATTTTGTTCATTTTTGTAACTATGTCTTGGTAATAAATGGATTGCTTTATTCCAATTGTTTTGAAAAATTACTTCTCTTATTGAAGACATTCTCCTTTTAAACAGACTTCCAAGAAGGAGGTGGTTTTATATTTGACCTGTTTTTGTATTTGTTTGATCGATTGATGGCTTTTATAGATTTATAGCTCTATTTAATTGATTCATAAAAGCAATAAAATAAGCACAATTTCACAATGAATTTAGAAGAAAATCCCTCACATGGGCAAAAGCCAGCTAACTTACGCGCATTAGAAGTAGGCTAAATCATAATATACCGGGTGATTACAGAAGAATATCCCAATTTTGAAGGGACTTAATTACAAAACTGGAATACTTAAAATACTTTATGACCATTTATATAAAGAAGGAAACTCAGAAAACAGACAAGACTTTTCGACCATTGAAATTGAAATTGAAATAGAAATTTATTGCCAAAAAATTCTTACAACAATCTTGAAAAAAAACACAGTAGAGTAACAATGTAGAGTACATATATACAAAACTCCTACATACACCAAATTGTATAAAAAAGAAAATTTCTGGCACTGCCAACAAAAGCTTAGCTATTGAACATCCCTTGTGCAAAACAAAGTCATTTTCAAGTATTGTTTAAAATATAACAAATAAACTACAGCTATAACTTTGAAAAAAGGCAATCGCAAATTACCCCACTCCTTGTTTGCGTAGACCTTATGCTCTTTGGACTAAAAGAATACCTCAAGGTCTGAAGATTCACCTAAAGAATATGGTGCTATACATACATAATCTAGATACAAAACCATATTAAATATTATGAATCTCTTCTGTAAGCTCCAATTTATTTTGAAAAAAGTCAACAAGAATTCATTTTCAATTTATGACCTATCCCTAAAAATGGAAAAATAGGGCTTTAAAAGTGTCTTTATTTCATAAAATAATAGAAGAAAATGTTTTGCACAACAATTAAATAGACTAGTAATTCATTCTGCCTATTAATGTAACAATAAGTTGTCAATTATAATAACTACTTACCTAAAATAGTATACAAATAAATAATAATCGAGAAAAAATAAAGAATATTCAGTATTTGTTGATGAAAATAAATAAATAACGTCGCGTTGCATAGTTTGGTACGCGGCGATCGGCTTTCGTATCACGTCAATCTACTGACTTCGGCTAAAGTTTGCAAAACTCCATAAAAAAGCATTGGTAGGTCCCGGGGAAGAGAAGCAACGCCTGAAATTGGCGTATTATGTGTATGTCACTGACCGATGCCAAATCATGTGAGCAGCTCTGTCTGTAGTACTCTCAATCTGAAACGTCGTTCAACTGCTGAGTTTGAAGAATCATTTCCCCCATTGCATTTCCCCCATTTCAAGCATTGTAGCCGTTATATCTTATATCTTAATATATTATATCTTTAGCCGATTACAAGCTATATAGTTATAGTGGCATAGCTTCATAACGTCATTACGTAAAGGAATCCCTCACGCCGAGAGCGAAATTCAAATAAAGCTAATCTATTTCGTTCTCCTGAATTCTTATCAGTCTGTTGCTTCTTTGCTTGTATAAACTATCATTTGAATTGATTTATTTGTATTATTATTTACATAAACTGTAATAATAATAATAATAATAATAATAATAATAATATTAATAATAATTTATCTGGATGATGGAGAACACATCCAGAGGAGTTTATTAATATAGCTCAAACATGACAATATTATTAAATATAAAACACAGTGATTTCATTGCTAAATTTGAAAAAATATGATTCCCCACTATAAAACTATGTGTCGGGGTGATCATCAATATAAACCTTAGATGAAGCTAATACTATTCCTAACTAGCCATTATAACTGATACAATAATAAAAACTATTTACTACCTAAAACTACCTAAGTACGCATAATCGTATTTCTATTCACATCCTATTTACTATGAGCTTCTCACTACAGTGGACTCCAATATTATATAACCAATCCCTAATCTTTTTTTTAAATCTATTATTATTGCTTTCTTCTTTTATTTCCAGTGGAATTCTATTGTAAATTGTTGGCCCTAAATATCCTATTGATCTTTGCCCAAATGCTGTGTTAATTCTGGGTAGGCCTACATCCTGATAATTGAGGTACTTATTCTAGTATTGTGGCTATGAGTTACAATATTATTTTCATTATCATTTTTCTTTATATAAGTGATTAATAACAAAATATACAATTGCCTAACACTAAGTTCATATACATTCATATACAAAATTAAATTCTATTCTTTTATGAAAGAATGAATTAATTTTTCTATACATGCTCAATGTGACCATAACCAGAACAATGCTTGTACAGTACAATGCAGTATTCCATTATTTCTTCCCATATTCATTTCAACATATCTGGCGCTACAGATTCGAGAGCTTCAAGCTCCTCAGTTTTGACTGGCACAGGTGGAATAAACACATCCTGAGCACAATTATACAATAATTTAGAAGAGATTTGTAAGCATAGAGCTTCAGAATTTGTTTCGGTAGACTCGGCATACAGATAAAACTAAAGACAATAACATTTAAGAATGCTTTGTCTGTTAGCTCAGTGAGGAAAGTAATCACAACCTACCTCACTCCTCGTTTGCGTAGTATGTTCTTTGGACCAAAACATAATATTGAGATCTGAGGAGTCACCTACAGTCAAAAGCGGAATTTGGAGCTCAATTCCTGATGGAGATAGAAACTGATTATTAAAAAAAAAATTAATTGTTAAGAATAACTGCGCTTACTTTGGTCATTTTTATTTATATAATAACAAATTGTATGGACTTTTCCATTATTTTTGAAGAAAGAAGTCATCTAGTGCAGTATGCCTCTTAAAACCCTCTTTTTCGGAGGATGAAGCCCACATAGGTTTGAAACTTGTGCGTGGTAATGAGTGCGATTGATGAGTTGAAACTACAGTCTTAGGTAAAAAACACCGAAACACCGGGAAGAAGTTTTACAGCAGAGAACAGTATTTTTTACTGGCCAATCCAATTGGTCACCCCTACAAATAGGGCCCAGGAGCTCGTAGCTTATCATTATCTGTCTGAACAGATACCTGCTACGGCTCACGGCTGTCACTTCCCTGCCATAACTCTGTATAAATAATTATTATATTATAATAAATCAAGTGTTGCGATTGAATACATTGACGCTATGATGCATGCGCTATTGCATGCGCCATTGCATGCCTCTTGCAATCAACTTGTTTACATATAAAAATGTACGCAATGGCACTTTGGAGGAATATATTTAGCGATTCGACGTGAAATTGAATTTTTGTTGAAGAATCTTTGTGTAATAGAAAAAATATCGTACTAGTTTCGTGTTTCACGTTGCTTCCCAAACGTATCTGTCAAATTGTGGCATGGACTCAGGAAGAAGCTCTAAGGTGTGCTAGATAGTATACACACTCACCTGTGCAGCCAGACCCTGTGTAAAGGTGGGAGTTGTAGAGCTGTGGGAAGCATAGAGCTTCAGAAATTGCTTCGGTTGGCTTGGAATAGATACAACTCTGTTAGCTCAGTGAGGAAAGTAAAGCTGGGCATTCACGTTCCAACTTGCAGTACCACTTGCAGTACTGCTAGTAGTACTGCTAGATGGATAGTCGACTCCACTCACGCTCCTACTTGCAATCCAACTTTATTCCTAGTCAGCTGTGAACGTCGCTCTCGAGCCAAAAAATGTAACCGAAGTTGCCCGATGTTGCCCGAAGGTCATGCACTGACTGAGATAAGTTGGACGACTTTGATCCGACTCCCCCACACACGCTCCAACACCGTCGACATTCGTAAGTCGTCCCTCTAGTGGTCCATCTAGTCGTCCATCTACAATTCCAACCAGCCAAGAAGCCCATTCACGTTCCGTTTTCGGATCCAACCTTGGAGGTTGGACTGCAAGTGGTACTGCAAATCGGAACGTGAATGCCCAGCTTAATCGCAACCTAGCTCACTCCTCGTTTGCGTAGTATGCTCTTTGGACAAAAACATGATGTAGAGGTCTGGGGACACCGACAGTCAAAATCGGCTATGGTACAGTCCTTACAAAGTGTACAAGAGTTCCTTACAGATCAAAATTGAGCCTCACCTGAACTAATTTAAATTTTAACTAGTGAATGAGAATGTTAATATCGTACATAAATTGTTGATCTGACTAGACTTGTCTTATATCCCATAACCTGAATGAAGTAATCTTAAAAAATAAAAATAAAAACTAATAATCGAAGGTAGGTTGTCAAAATATAGGTACGATGTTTAGGGAAAATACAAATACTAATATTAGAAGAGGTGACATATACAGAGTGTTTAAAAAATGACGCAACCCATTTGAATAATATACGACGTATTCAACATGCACATGATTAAAAATCAATCTTGTACGAGTGTTAGGAAATTAATATTGGGTTTGATGCCCTGTAAATATATTCTATAAAATTGATTTATAAAAATTTCAATACATTTGTAGCAACTTTCCTCCAAATTTTCTTTGTTAATCTATCTTTTAAATGTATGAGTTTCAAGTCAATCAATTGTATTGTATAAGAATTTTGTTATCAACTTCATAATACAACTTCGTAAGTGATAGCCGCGAGCCGTAGCAGGTATCTGTTCAATCAGATAGATAAGCTGCGTTCTTGTAGGTCCTGTTTGTAACGGTGACCGATTAGATTGGCCTGCAAAAAAGACACTGTTCTCTGCTGAAAATCACTTCCCGGTGGTTCGGAACCCACCTAAAACTGTAGGTCCAACTCATAAATCACCATCATCCAACTCATTACCCACGCACAGGTCTCAGACCTATGTGGGCTTCATCCTCAAAAAAAAAAAAAAAAAAAAAATAGAAAGAGCCCTAAACGAAAAATCAGACAAGATAAAAGGTCCAAAGATCTCAAGAGTAGAATCATCTTGAGAAAGAAATAGATTAAATTACATTTATTTGTTTGTGTAAATTTACAAATTTGTATATGAATGGTTAAAAACAAAATTATCAACATCACATTGATAATGCTGTTTTCATAGTGCAAAGGATTATGCACAATGACCTCAATTGTATTGTATTCATGAAATTAGCTACAGTAATGACAATCTAAGCGATGCAATTACATGAAATGGCGAAGTTTGGACAAAGATTTGACAATTCTTGACACTTAAACCAGTAAATAGATCTGACACAATTATAATGAAAACTTTCTTTGAAGTGGCGAAGGTGATATTGTGGAAGGTATCCATAATGAATAATAAGACGAAATCGTCACAACCACATTTATTAAAAATAGTGAAATACTATTTTTGGTTGTTATACCATTATCAATCTCAAATAAACTCCAGTTTGTTTGAGATTGATAATGGTATAACAACCGAAACTAGTATCTCACTATTTTCAATAAATGAGGTGACAACTTCTAATTATTCAATATAATGAAGAGACTGCTGTGACTTAATAAATATTCGACTTTCCAATTGTCTTAAAAAGTTGTCATTGAATTGAGTGTTGCTCAAATATCGATTGGGGCACAGAAAATTTAACGCAATGCAATTCATTTCAGGGTTGTCATTCTTGAAACACCCGTTAGTACCGTATTTCCGTGAGTATTAAGTACCTCTCACATTTTTATAATTTCAAATAAAAGTACAAGAATATAAATTAATAGATTGTTTATTGATAACAATTCTCGAAAACGTTAGTGTACCCTATTTGTAAAAGGGAGGACAGTCTGTTGGCCTTTGTACAGGAGCTCTCACAATTTCTTTCAGAGGTAAATTCATCCAAAATTTCACATTTCCCAAATCATCTGATACGATTTCGGTTGCATTTTCGGGTGAGAAGATTTCCAAAAATTTCAATCCTGGAACATTCGGTTTAATCGAGGGCAGAGGGATCCCGTCGAAAAACTGAGGGGCTCTGCAAAATAAACAAAATGAAATAAAGTTATGGAAAGTAATAACAGTAGACAAAGTAAATTGATAGAAGAATTATATTGTAATACAGTATATGAATAACAATTATTATGGTTAAAAAATTGTTGCTTGCCTTTACTTGTATCGAGACTTTAAATCAACAAAACACAATTGTTGATTTAAAAAAAAAAAGATTTATATTTAAATATTTTCTGTGATGTTTTCCATGACGAAATACTTAATGAGCAATCTAATATTAAAACTGACACTGTATTTCACTCTTATATAATGTTTTACTCGCATTATATTGAAGATGGGCTCTTACTGTCACATATTAGGTATGCTATCTTAGTATGGGGTAATTCATCAAAACAAAATCTTGATAGGGTGTTTAGATCCAAAAGAAAGCGGTTAGGTGTATAGAAAGAGTAAATAGATTAGATTCATGTAGGCCGTTGTTCAAGAGACTTGGTCTCCTAACTGTACCCTGCTTATATGTGCATGAAGCTACTTTATATGTAAAAACGAATGATATTAACCAAAATCTTGATGTACATGATTATAATACAAGAAGCCGAGGAGATTATCACTTGGTGAGTCACAATAGTAGCTTATTCAAACAAAAACCTAGTTATATTGGTAGGAAATACTACAACAAGCTACCGCAGTTTTTAAAGAGTATTGAAAATATAGAAATATTTAAAAAAACAATTGAAGAAATATT
Organism: Conomelus anceps; assembly: GCA_948455865.1. Taxonomy (NCBI): domain Eukaryota; kingdom Metazoa; phylum Arthropoda; class Insecta; order Hemiptera; family Delphacidae; genus Conomelus; species Conomelus anceps. The sequence goes on along the minus strand of OX418227.1, from coordinate 34,953,545 downwards.
TAGTTGATAAAGCTTTTTATAGTGTACAAGAATTCCTTTCACATCAAAATTAAGCCTCACCTCAACTAATTGAAGTAATTATGGTATCTAGTGTATAATATTGTTCATCTGACTTGTCTTATACTCCTTAACTGGAGTCTCCAAGACGTAATCTACAAAAAAAAGATGCTTGAGGAATGCATTTCACTTCTGAAAAGATGTCCTACAAAGCTTCTTTTCAGAAGTGAAATGTATTCCTCAAGCATCTCCAATATATGTGAGTAATACATTATATAAAAGTGAAATAAAGTGTCAGTTTTAATTTCAGATAAATATTTTAATAATTATTTATTTTATATTAACTTAATAAGAAGTCTATTTATTTAATTGTAAAATTATTTTATTAATAAAAATAAACTTTTTTTTAATAAAAATTAAAATGTGAATCAAAAATTTAATGTGGTAAATTATATTTCAACAAATATTTACACCAAAAAAAATTAAAGGAGAAATGTTAAAAGAATTGAGATGCTCTGCAAAGTGTTCAAAATAAGATTGAAAAAATAAATTAGGGAATAAAATATTAAAGTAAAAATTAAATTGTACAAATTTTTACAGTTTAAAAATATATAAACAATATAAATAGAAAAGTAATGGCAAAAATGTTACAAGAATTGAGGTGAGCTGCAAAGTAAATAGAATGCGATTAAAGAATGATAGATTTAAAAATGTAATTGTACTAAAAAAATACATTGTAACATCGATAATAATATTATCAAGGTATAAATATATTGCAGATTCCCTTTAAGAAAAGAAAACACCAAATGTAGGTAAAACACAAATTCCAATGATAAAAGATTAAATGAAAAGTTGAAAAAATTTATTATGAAAGTAAGTTTCAGGAGAAGAAAATAGCAATCGGCAGAAAAGGGAGAGAGTGGACTCAAGAAGACAAGGAACGTCACTCTGGAAAAATAAAAGAAGCATGGGCAAACAACCTGTTTAAGCGTGTTCTCTAAAGTAGCTATTCGAAAAAAGTAAGATTGTCTAGACCCAATCTAGAAAGAATATACATTGGTCTAGCATTAGCCTAGATTGCTCTATAAGGAATTTATAAACTAGAAAAGAAACTAGACTAGACTGTGAAGCATGAGTTACACAATACAAGAACTGTAAACAATAAGGGTACCTAATGTTATATTACAATGTTAATTACAATGTTAACAAAGCAATAAAAATATCAATATTCCACTTTGATCAAAATCATTTCTTCTTGAAGTAACTGAATTATTTCATGTAATAAAATCAGATCAAGTTTATTTTCCACAAGTTTTGGATATTATTTGACAGTACAAAAATAATTCACTATAAAAGTTGTATTGTTTGTTTCTGATGAATAAATCATTATTTCATTTTTCAATCGGAGAAAATGTTATGCTAAAATCACAAAAATGTAAAATTTATTTATAGCATAGAAGGAAACTTCAAGATTAATATCAAAATCAAAATCATTTATTTATCCTTTTCACAAAAAAGAAACATAAGAATATATATGAAATACATCTGAATATACAATTTAAATATAAAAAGCACTAAATTAAAAATATAATAAGGAAGCTCCCTGCAAGGTTAAAACCTGTGCGCAGGGGCCGAGTGTTAAACAATTATAATTTCTGAAAAGAATTTAAGGAAACGTTTAAACTAAGGTAAAGTTTGATATATATTTAGCCATTACAATTAATTATAGGACAGAAGGATTGAAAAACCTGAAGCAATAAAACAAACTGAGGAAACAGGGAAGGGGAAAGGGAGTACGTAAAAGAAAGGAATATGGAAAGGCGAGACAAAAATTTAAAGAGACCGCAATAAATTAACAGTCCAAAAATAAGTCAACACTAAAACTTCTACACCAAACTAAGGAGAAGTTCTGTCGAAAATCAATAATTAGAATACAATAGGATTATTTAAAACTATCCATACATTTAACTCCATAACAAGCTTTTTACTAAACTTACTTGAAATAAATTGATTTGGAATATTGTTTATGAGTTTAGAGTATTGCAATGTACAAAAACTGTCTTCTACAAATAGATAAATTAGTATCTGCAACTTGAAAAGTAATGGATAAGAGTCGAAGGTTATATGCTGATTCACTCAAGTTAAACAGATTTTTATTTTTATTTATGTATATGATTAAATTCTTAATGTATAGCTGTCGGACAGTTAGGACCTTCAGTTCACAAAACAGATTTACACTTGGATAACGTCTAGGTTTTCCCAATATAGCTCTAATCAGGTGTTTCTGAATGACAAAAATCTTTTCCATGTGGTTAGAATAAGTCCCACCCCAAATTTTTATTCCATATTGCAGGAAGGATTGGATGTAGGCAAAATATATTAGTCTTGAGACCTCTTTGTCACTCAATTGGCTTATATTATGGAATTTACTAATCCAATGTTTAAGTCTATTACAAGTATAGTTTATGTGTACATCCCATCGTAAATGTTGATCAACCATTATGCCTAGATATTTAACGTGTTTTTCTCTTTTCAACTTGGAACATGAACAGTCAATCAAGCCTAAATTATCACAGTTCAAATTATGAATATTAATGTGATCTAAACCTTCCGGCTGACCAGCAGCATTTGGTGAGAAAGTCATGAAGTTGCTTTTCTTTATGTTGAGTGTTAACATATGCTCATCTAGCCAGGATATCTTGTCAAATTCTTATTTTATTGAATATTCTTAAGTTTTCTTTTGTACTTACCTCTTTCTTATAAATGATTCATAAATGTTTATCAGTCTTTTTTGCATTTCCTTGTCTTTATTGGTTGCTAAGTTATCAAAAAACTTGTTATCAAATATGTACAGAGTATCGTCCCCATGATTTACACCTGGAATAAACATTGAATTAAAAAAAAAAAAAAAATAATAATAATAATAATGATAATAATAATAATGATAAAATAATAAATTCCTCAAGTTTAAATTTAGTTATTTTTCTCAGAGAATTGAAGTCTTGGCTGTTTTTGCAAGATAATGTTGAATTTTTGTTTCGATAAGAAAATGGTTAAGTATTCTAGTTTTGATCTTACCTTATAGTCGTTTATGATTTGTTTGTAAAGGAACAGTTTATTACTAAGTACTCTTTAATATTTTTTATGTATACTTTTAAACATATTCATTCAAGTATTATTTTATACTTTTGGTTCGGCTCTAGGCTTTTCTTTCTTTTTTTAATGTGATAGTGCCTCAACACGATTTTCAATGAGGTTACCTAACCACTTTTTCCCATTTTGTATTGTATCTTTTTGTTGTATTATTGTATTTTGGAAACTGTGTGTAAATAAATGAAATGAAATTAAATAATAATGATAATAATAATAATAATAATAATAATAATAATAATAATAATAATAATAATAATAATAATAATAATAATAATAATAATAACATTGATAATATTAATAATAGGACATGATTTATGAATGAAAATATCGCACAAAAATGAGTAAATGTCAGGAGAACTTTAAAGTGAAAAAATAGTGAATATAAAATAATTTTAATAGGAAACTTATAGGCAATAATATAGAATTTACGGATCGGAGTGGTGACTAATAAGTTATTGTCTAATAAGTTCCATAACAATTAATGCTCAATAAAACCTGCGTAGCTTGGTGAAATCATTATTTTGACGACACAGTCCAATAAGGCTCTCAAACTTTATAATACATTTTCAAATTATTTATCTAATTGTCACCAATTTTGCATTTGCCTATCTGTCTGTAACGCATTTATGGCTGAAAGAGTGGACCAAATTCTATGAAATGTTGCAAGGATCTTCCTTCAAAGAATGCTCAGCGATGTATATGAGAATTTTCAAAGTTTTCTAGCATTTAAAGGGTATTTAGAAGGTAAATCGGAAAGGCTCTCGGGCTTTCTTCAACAGGAACGTATGATTTTCAAAAAGAGCTTCTCTATCATATGCGATTGGAATCAGCTTTCAAGATAACCCTCGGGCCCTGTTATTCATCTGGTTGAGACTTCATATAAGTAGACATTCATGAGAATAACATATTTGTTTGAAAGAAACAATTATTTCTAATATTTCAATCAACAGAATTTATTATTAACTTTTTATGTGAATTTAACAACTTGCAGTCAAATATTCATTAAGAATAAGTATAATTTACTTACTCTGCGGGCCTCTGAAATTGATCTCAAAGATTCGAAAGCGCTCGGCCTGCAGAGTAAGTAAATAATTATGATGTTGAAGATCCATCTTGTTTCCACTGTAATATAAACTTACAGAAACCCAACTTTTAAATGGAAATTAACTCACGTTATGGCGTGATGGCCGTTTCGCTCTGTTGTCTAGAGCATCGTCAGACGACCCACAGTACACAGTGTACTGTGTGTACTGTGGGTCGTCTGACGATGCTCTAGACAACAGAGCGAAACGGCCGTCACGCCATAACGTGAGTTAATTTCCATTTAAAAGTGGTTTTTTAAGTTTATATTAAATAATTATACTTATTCTTAATGAATATTTGATTGCAAGTCATTAAATTCACATAAAAAGTTAATATTAGCAACGCAGTTCGTCATGGAACAAGAAATCCAAGAATTTATTAATCTAATATCAAATCTGACACTGTATTTCAATTGAATATATGATTTTCACTCACTTTGGAGATCTGGAGGAATGCATTTCATTTCTGAAAAGAAGCTTCATCAGTCTCTTTTCAGAAGTGAAATGCATTCCTCCAGTATCTTTCGTTAAAAGTGAGTGAAAATCATATACTTTATTGAAAAACAGTGTCAGTTTTAATATTAGATTGTTCATCAAGTATTTCGGCATAGAAAAATTACAGAAATTATAAATTTAATAAATTCTGTTTCTGTACATTTGTCAGTTCGTTAAATTGTCAATTACTTCAAACTAAATTTTAATCAAGTAGCCTATAAAATAAGTGATTACAAAATGAATGTTAATTATTCAAATAAAAATCATATTGTTCTACAAATTCATTCATCAGACATATGTGAAATCTGATCAGTTTATAAAATAATCAAAATTACAAGAAAAAACAGTAAGTTTGAGGAAATGATCACAGTCAAATACTATACCTTCTAAAATATATGTCAGCAACAAATGTCAGTATATATGTCAGTGTCAACGTATCCTAACATACATGATTATGATGATAAAATACACGAAGCCATTTTAATTTCAATCAAATACCAACTAAATTGTAATAAAAAATCTGAATTTTGGTATCACCTTAAGGTCCTAGTCGATAGTTAAATGCAATTAAGTTAGGATGAAGTTTTTTCCATGAGTTCAAAAACTCTGTAGTGGGCACTGCCATAGAACATGAAGGCTCCTCAATTAATGTAAAAAAAACATCCATCTGATTTGAACAATCAGCTGTTTGGAAAATAGAAATAGAGCCTTTTTGGTGTGATGCAGAGTAACTTTTGTGGAAAACTGACATGAAATAGACCACGCAAATTGAATCGAAGGTGATGATTGTGTTTGATTTTGCGATGGTGATTATCATTGAGTACATCGAGTATGTCCCTCTGTACAAATACCCTTATCCTTGGACGTGAGATCCACTGTTCACAGAACTTCTAGTTTATAAAATAATAATAAAAATTTAAAATATTTTAGTCACTCACCGTAGTCTTTATCGGAGATGTTGAACACTTTAGAGGCAGTAAAATTTCCCCTGTAAGCAAATCTGTACACATAGACTGGAGTTTCACGGTAGGTACTGAATTGAGCATAAGTGGCCACAGCATAGGCTATACCTGATCCAAAATGGCGATCAGAAAGCAACTGTTACAAGAAATTAAAAACCTTCAAATTTATTTATCGCCCATTCAAAAAACATAACATATTCTATTATACAGTATGTGTGATAAATAAAAATTTTTTTTCTTTTTGGTATTACAGTTATAAGCTTTATTGTCACTTACCCGGTGGTTTGGAATCCACCTAAAATAGTAGGTCCACCATTTTCCTCGTAACATGGCTCGAACGGCGAGGTGGAACTACTCGTGAGGGTCTCTCCGCCATTTTAAAAGCCATATGCTTATTTTTTTACAGCATTAAAATAATCAATAATATTAGTATAACATAATCTGATATTCATGTGGCTTTGTAGGTTTTTATTATTCTTGGCAATACTGTTGAAGCTATTTATTTAAATTTTTGTCATCTTATATGCTGATTTATTGTCAATTCAAGATAATACCTCACTGTAATAATAATACAATTTTTTTACAACATTGTTAGATGTGTTTAAAGGGTTATCACATCTTCTTATAAATTTAATATAATATTGAATATTGATTAAATGGCATTTCCACTGTATCAGAGCCTAATGAACTGAATTAACAGTTGGAATGGGCTTAAATCTTATAATTATAGCGCAGGCTAGAGAAATATTGTATTTATTACAACATTATTAGAGGATGCTAAAGGAGGTGTAAGAATGGTTATAATATTTTATTTTGAATAGGCTATCAAGGCGAATTTTAAACTAAATACCATTTTCACTGTATTAGAGCCGACTGGAACTGAATAAACAGGTGGAATGGGCTTAAATCTTATAATTATAGCGCAGGCAAGGGAAATATTATATTTATTAGAACATTATTAGAGGTAGCTGATTGTGTAACAAGGGTTATTACATCTGCTTATGGATATCAAGGCGGATTATAAAATAAGTGGCATTTCCACTGTATTAGAGCCGACTGGAACTGAATGAACAGGTGGAATAGGCTTAAGACTTACATAGCACAGGCAAGAAAAATATAGTATTTTTCACAACATTATTAGAGGTAGCTGAGTGTGTCAGAAGGGTTATTACATCTTTTAATAAATATCAAGACGAGTTATTAAATAAATGGCATTTCTACATTAGAACCTACTTGAACTGAATAAACAAGTGGAATGGGCTTAAATCTTAAAGAGCATAGCTGGGAGAAATATTTTATTTTTTACAACATCATTAGAGGAGGCTGAGTGTGTTTCATGGGTTATTGAATCTTCTTAGAAATATCAAGACGAATTATTAAATAAATGGCATTTCTACATTAGAGCCTACTTGATCTGAATAAACAAGTGGAATGGGATTAAATCTTAAAGAGCATAGCTGGGAGAAATATAGTATTTTTTACAACATTATTAGAGGAGGCTGAGTGTGTTTCATGGGTTATTAAATCTTCTTAGAAATATCAAGACGAATTATTAAATAAATGGCATTTCTACATTAGAGCCTACTTGAACTGAATAAACAAGTGGAATGGGCTTAAATCTTAAAGAGCATAGCTGGGAGAAATATTTTATTTTTTACAACATTATTAGAGGAGGCTGAGTGTGTTTCATGGGTTATTAAATCTTCTTAGAAATA